>OU015772.1:18408329-18436709 GCA_907173295.1 Fagus sylvatica | reverse complement strand
AGTGGGGTTTATGATGTCTACTTTTTGAAAACTCTAACTGTGCTAAGCATTTTGATGTAAGCATGGAAAGCAAGACCACCACCTACTTGGCACACCTCTTGCAGTCTTGCATTGACAAGAAATCCCACCTTGCTGGCAAACTCATCCATGCTTTTATCCTTCGCAACAGCCTCGCCTCCGACTCCTTCCTCTCCAACCGCCTCATTGAGCTTTATTCCAAATGCGGCAACATCGGTTCTGCTCACCACGTATTTGATCAAATTCCTCAGAAAGGCGTATATTCTTGGAATGCAATTCTAGGAGCCCACTGCAAAGTTGGTAATTTACATGATGCCTATGAATTGTTTGTTAAAATGCCTGAAAGAAACACTGTGTCTTGGAATACTTTGATTAGTGCATTAGCTCGAAGTGGCTTTGAACAGAAGGCATTGGATGCGTATGATTCAATGATTTTGGAAGGATTCGTGCCTACCCATTTCACATTGGCGAGTGTATTTAGCGCATGTGGTGCATTGTTGGATTCAAAGCATGGTAGGAGATGTCATGGTCTTGTTATTAAGATTGGCCTTGACAAGAACATGTACGCGGGTAATGCTTTGTTGTGCATGTATGCAAAGTGTGGGCTTCTTAGGGATGCAATTCAAGTTTTCGAGGACATGCCCGAGCATAATGAGGTCTCATTTACAGCAATGATGGGTGGGTTAGTGCAGACAAATCGAGTTGTAGAAGCTTTGGAAATGTTTAGACTGATGTGCAGAAAAGGAATTCGTATCGATTCTATCTCATTGTCAAGCATTTTAGGTGTTTGTGCCAGAGGTATATGTGGAGACTTTGATCAGGATGATCTCAATGCCATGCTTTCATCTAATGTACATGGACAACAAGTTCATGGCCTCACGATTAAACTTGGATTCAAGAGAGATCTTCATTTAAACAATTCATTGCTTGATATGTATGCAAAGAATGGGGACATGTATAGTGCCGAGAAGGTTTTTTCTAATTTGCCTGAAGTTAGTGTTGTTTCTTGGAATGTTATGATAGCTGGGTCTGGCCAGAAGTACCAAAGTGACAAAGCTCTGGAGTACCTGCAAAGAATGCAGTGTAGCGGTTTTGAACCGAATGAAGTCACTTATATTAATATGCTTGTAGCATGCATCAATTCTGGGGATATTGAAACCGGGCGTCAAATGTTTGATAACATGCCATGCCCAAGTGTGAGTTCATGGAACACCATGCTCTCTGGCTATGCCCAAAGTGGGAACCATGAGGAGGCAATAAAATTGTTTAGGGAACTGCAGTTTCAAAGTGTGCAATCTGATCGTACTACCTTGGCCATTATCCTCAGCTCATGTGCAACATTGGGGCTTCTGGAGTTTGGAAAACAGGTCCATGGTGCTTCACAAAAGGTATTCCTTTATTCTGACATATATGTTGCCAGTGGACTGGTTGGCATGTATTCTAAGTGTGGGAAGACAAATATGGCAAAGCGTATATTTTCTAACATGCCTGAATTAGATATTGTTTGTTGGAATTCAATGATAGCTGGTTTTTCATTTAATTCTCTCGACGTGGAAGCTTTCACTTTCTTCAAGCAGATGAGACAAAATGGAATGTTTCCTACCCAATTTTCTTATGCTACTGTAATGAGTTGTTGTGCTAAACTATCTTCTTCATTTCAAGGGAGGCAGGTTCACGCTCAGATAGCAAAAGATGGGTATATAAATGATGTCTTTGTGGGAAGTGCTCTTATTGATATGTATTCTAAATGTGGTGATGTAGATGGGGCCCGTTGTTTCTTTGATACGATGCGTGCTAAAAACACTATTACTTGGAATGAAATGATACATGGATATGCACAGAATGGTCACGGATATGATGCTGTTTGTCTCTACAAAGACATGATCAGTTCGGGTGAGACACCTGATGGTATAACATTTGTTGCTGTCTTAACTGCTTGTAGCCATTCTGGATTGGTAGATGTTGGAATAGAAATATTCAATTCAATGCAACAAGAACATGGAGTTGAGCCTTTCTTGGACCATTACACTTGCATTATTGATTCTTTGGGTCGAGCTGGTCGGTTCCATGAAGCAGAAATTCTTATAGATAAGATGCCATATAAAGATGACCCAGTTATATGGGAGGTGTTGCTTAGTTCTTGTCGTGTTCATGCTAATGTGAACTTAGCCAAAAGAGCAGCAGATGAACTTTTCCGCCTGGACCCACAGAATTCTACCCCTTATGTGCTTCTGGCCAATATCTATTCTAGTTTGGGAAGATGGGATGATGTGAAGTCTGTTAGAGAGCTGATGAGCGATAAACAAGTTATTAAGGAACCGGGTTATAGTTGGATTGATTATAAGAATGAGACGCAAACCCATATAATGGATAACGATCTTAAATTGGTTGATGTTGAAGCTTAAGCAGTGGGACTTCTTGCTATAATGGATAGCTCATAGTCAAAACTCCTACAGGGGGCGGCTTAGTATTTGTCAAGAAGGATTCATCAGCATTTAAAGTGAAGACTGTAATTAAGGTAACAAGCTTAGCTGATGAGGATTTTTAACATTTTTATCTTGATGGTAGATTGGTTCTCACAATGGAACTATGAAGTTAAAGCTGCATTAGTGCGTGAGTGGGTTTTATTAGTATTTACATTTATAAAATGCCTAGTGATCATGCTTATTTTGTTGCTTCTGGGTATTAGATTTGATACCTAACTCTTCAGTGTACATATGAGATGGATTGTCTCATTTTCATTCTTGGGTACTATGGTTTTAATTGTTTGAATGCTAAGTTCAGGCATGTAACAATGGTAGCTTTTTGATAAAAGAATCTACTCATAGGACTGATTAATGAAATTCCATTGCGTGCTTCTGTGCTAGCTTTTGTTACATAAGGCATTTTCGCATCAATTCAACTACTGAAATAAATTACTTACAGGTATGACGGCCTTTCAGAAAAATTTCTGTCATCTCCTCTTCCAAAGATATTGCTGTTTGTGGGAACAGACAGTGGACAGGTTCTCTACACTAAACTTGCCTTGTATAATTTATTGAAGTATAACAAGATCATCAATGTTATTATCTATATGTCCTGCACTGTTGAGGTGAATTTGGATGGTACATGCAATTGTTTTGAAGACCTTATCCTGTTCAGAAAACCTCTTTTGATCTTCACTCTTTCTTGATAGCATTATATAACTTGCATGGAAGTTTTATGAAACTTTTCTGTAGCTATTTTAATTTGCTAGATGATAGAGGCCAATTTTTTTGTTGGAGTATGATAGTATCTTTTTGTACGATGACTGGAATGAAGCTCAAGTTATGGGACCACTTGAACCTTCAGTTTCATGTCAAGATAATTGTGATTATATTTTTGACAATATGCATTTACTGTTTAGGCGAGTCTTGGTTGTACATGTCATTGGGTTGAGAAATTGTGTTCAATTTACATGCCTTGGCACTTGGCAGTAGAAAGATCTCTTTCACTGTGGCTCCAAGGGATCTGCCTGCTGCTCATTGCCTTGTTTAGGCCTATTGTTAGGAGTTCTAGTTATGTTCTATTAAATTTTAGCTTCATTTTTTTTTGCTTAATTGATGTTGCATTAGCCTAATGTTTCCATTCCTATGTTTTCTTAGTATAATTATCAAATTGTTACACTTTTAATATTATTGACACATTTAAATTGAAAATATTTTCTTAAAAAATTGTTTACTTGGGTTTTGGTGGTACATGTCATTGGGTCAGGTAACAATTGAAGAAAGCGTATTATACTGCTTAACTAAGCAAATACTTAATATGTGTGACTAATTTGTTAATCAAGTTGCTATGGTCATTTGACTAATACAAATAAAGTTCTCCCACTATTTATACTAATTAGCATAATTAAAAGGTTACATTTATTGTCAGTATGATTGAAGTACTAGTAAAACTCATCATTAAATAGGTTTAAATCCTTCTAGGATGATTAGTGATTACTTGGCTTAAGAACATGTCACAAATTCAGTTTCCCAGACACCAGGACCGATGTCCTTATAACCCAATCATTCTCTACATAAATCAATCCCAAACCAACCATTTTCGCCAACCCAACTACCTCCAATTGCAAGGTAGAACTGTAGAAGAGTTAGTTTATACCGTAACTTTGACAATTAACAATGAAGAGCCTCTTCTTCTTCATGGTCTTCCTCCTTGCTTTCCACTTTTTCCTTGTCAACATAAGTGAGGCAGCCATTCAATTCCATGCAGCACTGTGGAATTGAAGGCAGCTCCATGTGTGACTTATGCATCTGGCAAGGCACTGGAGCTGTCTGCTGCATGCTGTGTTGGGCTGCAACAGCTCACTCCAATTGTAAAATCTGTCGATGACAAGAAGGCTGGTGTTAAGTCTTTCACAGGTGTGCATAATAGGTTCTTGAGCAGATTCCAGCAGCTTGCAACATCAAAGTTGGCTTCCCTGTGTCCCTTAGCATCAATTGTGAAACGTGAGTAATTGGGGAATTTTTTAAAATTAGCATCAAAGTTGTCTTGTCTGAACGTTTCATTCTCCCTCTTTTCATTTCCCCTTATTCTGTTTGTTGGAAAATTTTTACTCTATCTCAAAGTTTGGACTTCTTCTTTTTTTTTTGAATCCAGAGAAAGAAAAAGTTTTATAAGAATTTTATAAATGAAAGAAATACCAGTCCGGAAGTTATCATAAAAAAAAAAAATTTATGTTACTGTTGATTTTCATTTTGCAGGATTCAATGAATTAGCATAGAGTGAATGCAACAATGAGTGAAAAGTCATCTTAGAGAAATTTAAGGAGTAGTTGAATAAAACAGATTAAAGGCATCTTTAAGGGTGTCCTGTCTGACATCCCAGCTTTAAACCTTAATCACTCTGTAATTTTTGTTTCAACTTAAATGGAGTTTTCCTAATTATCACATCTCACTTCCCACCTGTTCAAGAAATTATTCATTACATGGGAGGACCACGTCAGCAGTGTCCAGTTGTCCTCCTAGCCAATTAAACAATGCCATTTGTTTAAAATTATTGTGTCAGATCAGATCCTAGTAAGAGCAATTAAAAAAAAAAAACTCTTTAACTCTCTTTACCACCATTTATCGTTATGGCTAATTTTTTTGTTGTTTTTTTTGTCACAAGTCACAATTTAAGAGTTCTTTGAATTTTTCTTTCTCCTTGCTTGCTCTGTTGCTCGTCGCTGTCTCCACCCTATTCAACTCCAGCAGATTTGGTCTACACTCTAATAGTTGCTGGGATTGTTTGGTTGGCATGTCTATGTTCTCCAAACAAGCGGTGACTGATGAATGTTCAAGCTTATGCATGCTTTAGACATATATGAGTATCTTCGCAAATTGGAGGTAAGAGTGTTATCATTATTTATTTATTCAATTTGGTTGATTTTTGTTGATTATGTAATGGTAGAATTTAATTTGACACTATTTTGGTCAGTAATTTTGTCCCATGTATTAGACATATTGCATAGGACAAAGGGGAACAAAGGCAAATCGTGTTCAGAGCTTCTGGGTTAGGTCTGGCATTTCTTGAACAGAGTCGTTTATTAGGAATTAAGGTTAGAGTTTGGTGGGAAAAAGGCCGGAAAATAGCCAGGAATATAGGGTTACTAATGGGGAGAAGGAATGGTTGGGATTTGGGAGTGAAACAAAGGAGAAAACTCAAATTCTGGGTTGCTGTTCCTGTGCTGTGAACAGTAATCCAAGACCAGTTTTTGCATTTTGTGGGGTATTTTGGGCTATTTGATGGATGGGTGGTTTAGGGTTTGAAGTTTAGGATTTTATGGTTTTAAAGATGAAAAATCAATATGATTTTGCTAGGTTTTAAGTTGTTGAAAAAAAAAAAAAAAAAAAGCCCTTAACTTTAGATCATACCTAGGATTTCCTTGGCATCACCTCGGAGAAGGTTGTATTGCACAAACTTCTAACAAAGCTTCATATCTTCTCCAAATTTGAAAATCTTGTTATTCTCCTTGAATTGAAAGCATTACATCCATATAACTAGATGACTAAAACCCATTCCTAGTAGAACTTGGATTTCTTGAAACTCTTAGTTTCCCATCATCTAGCTTAGTTTTAATTTTCTAATTCTTTTTTAATATGGACTTCCTAATAGGTACCAAACTAGAAGAAACCACGGTAACAGGAGACATGACTCAACTTGATAAATTGGGTGCCATTTTCACGGTGTGCAAGACTTGTGGTAAGATAGATGACCACTGGACATCTTAATGAACCTTAAACCCGAAATCCTAAACCTACATACTAGGATCTTGCCTCTAAGGCGGTTGCTATTGTTGATAAGCCAGTGGGACTGGCTTCTCTAGTTCGTTCTGGAGCTAGTGAGGGAGCTTATGTGCCTCCGAGCATGAGAGCTGGTGTAGAAAGACTTAGTGGATCAGATATGAGGTCAATGCAAAAATCTAATATGCCATTTACAAAGAGAACTGTAGCTTTTTTGGAGGACACTAGCAAGGAGAATTTTGATCTTATTATTTTAAATTTTAGTTTTGTGTGGTGCAGGAGTATTAGTGGTTTGTATTATTTAAAAATTTAGGACTTGATTATGAATTTGAATTAGTATCTATGTAATTTTGTGTAATGAAAGAAACTTTTCTAAAATGCTTTTCATCTTGCTGATTTGACTTAATGGTATTTTAGTAATCCCATCAGAAAATTGTTTCAAGAATTTTTGGTTGAGTCCTAGCAGTATGGATGTATATGTTCTAGCCACAATTTTCTTAAATCCTAGCCTGTGATCATCGTTCTCACCATTACCTTTAACTTGGAGAAGCATTTTATCTTAAAGATGGTAAGCAACTAGCAGCATGGAATTAGACTCAACGAATATCAAATTCTTAGTATAGAGATGTCCAAATCATTACAATGTAACGTGACTATAGAAGTTAAATTTCAGTTTTATACTAATCAAAAAACCTAAAAGGTGTGGATGTGGAATCAAATTAGCAAGTCATAGAAAGGGGAACCAAAGTCTATCCCATAATACACCTGTCAATCATAAGCATGATACGCAATAGAATTTCAAATCCATTCACATTCATTCATACTATGAAAGGAGTTGAAATTCTATGTGTCATTTACAATAACAACCTACCCACATTTCCCACAGCCACAAACCGAAGTTCCCACACAACAGACTACGATGAGAAGCAAACAGATTTTAGACTACAGAAACTATTTTTATTCCGAATCAAAAGAATCTTATGTATGTTCAGCAGATGTTGCATCTCCTTTCTTTCCAGCCTCACCCTGCTAAACTACCTTGGATATCTCCTGAACAAGAGTTAAATAAAGGCATACAGATAAGATAGGATAACCTTTTTGTGTCTCATGTCCTTCACCACATGGTCATACCTCTCTAACTGTTAAGCAGCTGCAGGCACAACCTTCGCTGCAATCAAGCTTTTATGTATCTAGATTCGTCATGCTTATCACCACCCATGTCTTTTTAGTTTTTAGCAAAGAACTGATGCCGGCTAAAATGAATGAGAGATTAATAAACTACACAATTTTTTTTTTCTTAAGAGCGAAATAAACTCTATGTCCAGCGGCACTTTAATAGTTTGCACTTGTTTATTGAGGAAAATATATTTTCAAGTCAAATTGGTATGGTAACCTTGGCAGGCGAGAATTCTTTATCTATCCTATTCTTCCTCAAAGTGAAAAATCCCTTTGAATAATAATATTATTAACATGAATAAAAATCTTTATATTATAAGGTATATGATCTCACAAAATATTTGGAGAGACTTGTACAAAGGGTAAGGTTAATAATAATTCACAAACGTTCTGCCCCGTTTGAATGAATCCAATAGCGAAACTTCAGTTATTGGGAGTTTGTTTAATGCGTTCAAGGATAGGAATCTATCCATGTATGAAATTCGAAATATCCTTGGTTTTGAGTTATGAAATACAAAACCCTAAAGAAATACATCATATCAAGACAGTGCGTGTGAGAGACAGAGTCAGTGAGACATAGAGTCATATGGGTGGACTAAACGCATGGATTTTTTATATATAATTCGATACTTGGGGGAGGAGAATAGAAATCCTGAATGTATCATTTGGAGAACATTAAGAAGTGTCAACCAGTTGAGTTACAAGGTTTTTAGTAGCTACAAAGGCTTGGACAAAAAAATTGATAAAATTAATGGAAAGTTGTCAAGAGTCTTATAACTCAACTAGCATTGCATTTTCACCTTTTTAAGGAGAACCAGTATTCAAAAATCCCCAATTGAATTATAAAAAATAAAAAGAAATCAATGTAAAGTTCTTTATGTATTTACAGGCTCACCAATATTTACGGGCTCGTAAATTTGGAAGTGTGTTGGATGTTACAGAAGGGTAGGACCGGAACCCCATTTTGCATGAGTGTTGGGATCGGTTCCCTTTACAAAAAACTCCGTCCACAAGCTGTCCACAATTTAAACAACAATTGTCAAGTTCTTGAGTAAAAATGAGGTGAGCTTGACCTTTGGCCAGCTGAGCTTTGGCCAATTTCTATTCCATGAATTGTTGAGGAAAAATAAGGAAATGTCAATTTTTTTTCTTAAAACCTCTTCGAGGAACCGCTCTTTCTGCCATTCTATTTGGCATAGTTTGGAACCCTCGGTCTCGTTCCAACTTATCTACCAAAGAAGCAAGTATTTCAATTTTTTGTTGGAAGAGTTCAAGTTGGCCTTCCTTATGGCTTGAAGCCTCATTACTCGTACTAAAAACATTCTCCATACTTCTAGTCTTCCTTAGCATCTCCCACTGTGATCACCAATCCGTTTGTGCGCTTCGTGTATCGATGTGACATTGTCACTATATTGCGCTCTAACCTCAATGAATCGAGGTGAGTCTCGATGGAGTAATATAACTTCGTGTAAGAGGGTTGTAGGTTCGGATTTGCCTCAACGAAGAGGACTTTGACAAACTGTAATGGTACTTCATGATTTCGAGGTAATCAATGAACCAAATTAATGCATCGATGCTACTCTTAAGTGCATCGATTTGAAAGGACTAAAAGCTAAACCCATCTACCACCATGCTAGATAACAGTAAAACTATAAGGAATTAAATACTAAAAACTACTTTCTTTCTTTCTTTCTTTTTTTTTGAATTGAAGATAGAAAATTTTATTGAAACAAAAAACATACAACTATAACAGAGAGCCCCATGTGAAAGGAGTCTCACATCAAAACTAGGCACGACTTAAACCGTATTCTCTAGCTAAGAGAAACAGAGTGCACAGCACTTTTTAGAAAACACTAGAAACTGCCAATCAATGCAAAGACAAAGAACATAACAATCCTTAAAATTGTACTGTACTCCCTGCTATCTGATAATCTTGGCCCAAAGCAACAGCTTCCCTTCGGATATGCACCGGTGGAAGTTGACATCCCTCAAAGACAAAACGGTTTCGGGCATTCCAGATTGCCCACGCCGTGATAGCCCAGTCATTTATTTCCTCCCGGTTGAAATCTTTGAAAATTCGATTCATGAGAATAGAGAACTCGCCCCACTATTTGGAAGTTTCTACATTCGACCTTGCATCAAAGCCCAAGTATTGCGAGCAAGTGGACACTCCCAAAGCGAGTGTACAGTTGTTTCGTCCTCCTGAGCACAAACTGGACAGAGGGCCGTGGAACGAATCTTTCTACGATGGAGATGGTAATTGGTGGGGAGTGACTCATGATAAGCTCTCCATAGAAAATGTTTGATTTTCCCTAGGACAGCCAGTTTCCACGTCTTCCACCACAACCATCTCGACTCCCCCCTATGAGAGCATTCACCCATCAACGCTTCCCTTTTGTCTCTTTCCAGCATCTCATAGGCTGACTTTACTGAAAACAGCCCAGACTTTGTTCCACTCCATAATGGCCCAGTAATAGACCTGTTGTCATTATTCCACTGTAAGCTTTTTTTAACAACATCCCTACCTGATAGTAGACTTCTCCATAAAAAAGAAGGATTTGATCTGAGAGATGCATCCAAGATATTGCATGAAGGGAAGTATCTTTCTTTAAAAACTCTATAAAACTGAGAGTGGGGGGTAGTAAGGAGCCTCCAGCACTATTTTGCAAGGAGGGAAGAATTGAAGAGAAACAAATTCCTGAACCCCAGACCACCATCCTCTTTCAGAGTGCACAATTTATCCCATTTCATCCAGTGTAGTTTACGCTCATCACCTTTCTGCCCCCACCAATATCGTACTATGAGACTGGTAATCTCATCACACTAGATTTTTGGGAGGTGAAAACAATTCATAGCATACGTTGGAATTGCTTGAGCAATGGCTTTGATTAGGACTTCTCAGCCTACTTTGGATAAATATCTTTCTTTCCAACCTTGTAGTCGCTGAATAATTCTTTCTTTGAGGCCATTAAAAGTTGCTCTCTTGGATCTACCTATCATGGCAGGAAGCCCCAAATACTTGTCAAAATTGGTTGAACCACTAGAGCCCCAGAACTCCTGAATTGATTGCCAAGTAGCTTGACTGGTATTAGAACTGAAGAACATGGCTGTCTTTTCTCGATTTATTTTCTCACTTGAGTTGGCTTCATAAATATTCAGAATATCCATAATTTTCCTACATTCCGGAATAGATGCTTAGCCAAACAGAAGACTATCGTCTGCAAAAAATAAGTGAGAGACCCACGGTCCTCTTCAACAAGATTGAATACCTCGGAGAATACCAGCATCACTAGCTTTGCGGAGAAGAGTAGTAAGGCCTTCTACGCAAAAAAGGAACAAATAGGGTGACAGCGAATCCCCTTGCCTGATGCCGCGTGTTGGATTGATATACCCCTTAGGGACCCCATCTATGAGAACCGAATAGTGAACTGTCTTGATACACTCCATCACCATTGAAATCCACCTCTCTGCAAAGCCCATTCTTCGCATAATTGACTTTAGGAAAATCCATTTGACTCGATCATAGGTCTTGCTCATATCTAGTTTCAAGGCCATCTCACCCTTCCTTCCTGACCTCTTTGCCAAGCTTGTGAATCAATTCAAATGCTACAGAAATGTTGTCAGTGATGAGCCTCCCTGGAACAAAAGCACTTTGGGATTCCGAGATAACAAAAGGAACACTAATTTTAGTCTGTTAGCAAGCACTTTAGAAATGATCTTATAGACCACATTACACAAACTGATGGGTCTGAAGTCACTCATCTGTTCAGGGCATTTTTTCTTTGGAATCAGGGAAATATGAGAAAAAATTGATCTTGCGTAACATTTTCCCAGAATTTAAAATTGAAAGCACAGCATGAGTAACAGAACTACCTACTATGTGCCAATATTTCTGAAAAAAAAAAAAACTAGACATACCATCAGGCCCCGGGGCCTTTGAGGGGTGCATCTGGAATAAAGCCACACTAACTTCATCTTCAGTGTAAGGACGAAGCAAATTCTGATTAGCTTTCGAAGTGACAGTACTATTCACGGCTGAGATCACTTTCATGAGGTCACCAGGATGATTTGTACGGAACAATCCTGCAAAATAGTTTACGGCAATTGCTTCGACCTCATTCTCATCCGTGCACCATTCATTATTCTCATTTAGAAGGCCTTTTATACTGTTGGTCTGTCGATGCTGGTGTGCCTGGGCATGAAAAAATTTTGTGTTTCTGTCTCCCACTGCCAACCACACCATTCTTGAACGCTGCCTCCAATGGAGTTCTTCCCCTATCAAGAGTTTGTTTATCTCAGCCTTTGTGGAAGTTATACTATCATTGAGATGACCTCGGTCATTTTCTTGAATTAGAGCAGTGAGAGCATCTGTGTGATCCTTTAGTTTCCGATGGAAAACTCCCGAAAACTCCTTGTACCATTTATGCAACAGTTCTCTACATTGTTTGATTTTCTCACAGAGCTTAAACATTGGGCTTCCCTCCAAAGCATCTTGTCTCCAAACATTCATGATAATTTCTTCGCATTCGGGATGAAGAGCCAATTTTTCTTCGAATTTACGCGGACGCCATTTTGGCCTGCAGTGACTCAAGCTAGCATCCAAACAAATAAGAAGAGGAACATGATCCGAATAAGAACATACCAGGTGGGTTACAGTACAAAGATTGAACAAGTCCAGCCATGGGCCATTTGCTAGAGCTCTGTCCAATCATTTCTGAACCAGCGCTGCTCCATTCCTCCTATTTTCCCATGTAAATGGGACACCTCTGAATCCAAGATCAGTTAGGCGACATCGGTTTACAACATCACCAAAATCTTGGATCCTTCTCATAGACCTAACTGCCTCACCCGATCTTTCTTCAAGGGATAAAATTCCGTTGAAATCCCCCACACATAGCCATGGAAGAGTGCCCATATTATAAAGCTTATCCGATAAGGCCCATGATTCACATTTTCTATGACCTTCTGGGTGACCATAGAAACCGATGAGCCGCCAATCAATACCCCCTGAAACCTGAATATGGGAGTCAATGTGATTTTGAGAGAAAGATTGAACTGTTAGTTGAGCAGGATCATTCCACAATAGGGCTAACCCCCCACTTCTACCCAAACTAGGAATTGAAAAACAATACTTAAACCTTAGCTTTACTCTGAGTAATTCCATCCTCCGAACGTCGAGTTTTGTTTCCATTAGAAACAAAACTATGGGCCCTTGACTCTTCACCAAGTTGTGAAGAACTAGAACTGCCTCGAGGTTCCCAAGCCCCCGACAGTTCCAACTTAGAATATTCATTAGGTGAGGTGGGGCTGATCAACAGCCTCCGCCAAGTCCCCATCCACATCACCACACACACTACCATTTCTACCTTTTGCTTTCTTTTGACTACCTGATGCTGGTAGCTCATCACCAGGCCAGGATCCAACACGTTTGTTCCTTGATAACAAAGGATAACCACCAGGGGCAATGTTATAATCTTTTTCCATGAGGACACGTTTCCAAGCACCTCGTGAGTCACCTGGACATTTGTCATCATGCATGCTTTTTAAGTCCACCTCACACCGCAAGTTTTATTTGCCACCTGGACTAGTTTGCATGCGAATTCCCTCATTTTTCTTACGTGTGTAATTTCTCCTATTCTTGCTCAATGATCCCGTTATATCCTCTCGTGCCATTTGTTGCAAAACTGGCGCAGAAAAATCAGTAGAGTCCAAAGGTTGAGATGGTATCAAATCCTCATCACTCCTATGATTACTCAAATCCCGAGTATCACTTGTCATCTCATTAACTACTGCGATCCTTGCACCAGATTCTACTGGAATAGATTGTGGAATGAAAGTACTCTCACTCCTATTAGGATCTTTTTCACCCAAGTCAACTGCTGGACAAGGAAACTCCTGAAAATCAAGAAGAGATCGTAAAGTCCATAGAAGTAGACTTTCCCCCCATTACCGATGTCTGTCCACTCTCTGATGGGATGTTCGAATTCCTAACCCCCCCAGATTCGGCATGGTGTGATGCCCCCCAACGAGGAATGTTAGACCACCCCGCCACCTTCATCTCCACACGCCTTATTGGTTTTTCAACGAAAGCTCTTAGCCACGCGCCGTATTGCTGCTCTTCCCGGGACAAAGAACCCCTGCTTCTTAACCACCTTTCACACTCTCTGTCACCATGCGTGAGCCTACCACACCAATAACAGAAATTTGGTAGGCGCTCGTACTTGAAAAATATCAGGGTCTCCTTTCCATCCACCAATCATGCTTTACGCCCTCGACATAAGGGTTGAGAGACATCCAACTTCACTCAAACCCGAATGCACCCTTCTCGGCCTCGCTCCTCGTCGCTCTCCACCACCTTCTTAACCACACCCAATGTACCTCCCAAAGCAGAAGCGGTGTCGTGGTTCATACGTCTAATAGGGAGATTGTGAATCTGGACCCAAAACGAAACCCATCGACATTCCATCTCAGCAATGGAGGTGTCAGTGTCCACCCGTTGAAACGAGACCAAATGTTTATCATAAGACCATGGTTCACCGTGGAGAACTCTCTCCAAATCAAAAACGTCTTCGAAAGCAAACACTAGCATATTACTCCCTATATCCCGAGCTAAGAAGCCCTTCACCATCCTCCACAATGGTTTGAAAGTACGAACCACTACTTCCATATTGATAACACGGCTAGTCATAAACCTAGCCGCTAAGAAATGAGGGTCGGCCTCATCTGCAGGACCAAAATCAAACGGTACCTCCTCCTTATCATTCAAAGAGAACTTATCCTATAACCCAGAAATATCATCCATCAAGAAATAGGTAATCGAATCAGGCCACAAAGAGAGAGGAAGAAAAAGAAAACGAACAGCCCTATCCGTAGTTGACACTATTGAAAGGGACAAGCAAACTTGTACAAAGACAAGAATGGGATTCTACTGACGGCTAGGGTAACTTGGCACCCAGAGCCCCAAAGAAACTTTTGACCTATACTAAAAAACTACTAGAAGCAAGCTAACATCAATAGTAGGAACTTCATAAATTACACAATATTGATAAAGGAACTTACTTGCATTGAAGTACTTCATAAATTACACAATACAAGTTAAGACTAATCCCTATTCTACAATGAAATACAAGAGTAGATGACTAGAATTTGGGTGTTTGTGTGTGTTTTTCTTCACAATATGAGCCTTATTTATACTTAAGGTTTCAACGGTTACTTTTAGTTATCTTTGCTATATGTTCTCCTTAATCTTTTGGGACACCTTAGACACGTTGTCTTCCTCCCCATTATTTTAGGGGTTGTTTCTTAATTAAATGTTGTCAATGATATTAGATAAACTTCAGTTATCTAATCCATCAAACAGAAGCAGAGTCCAGGTAGAAGAGTTAACTAATCCACAAAACAGAAGCAGTGTTAAGATAGAAGAGTTACATGTTATCTCTTAGCTACAAATTCTCAATTGTAATCTATTATAGTTGTAGTTTTACATTACTCTTCTAGTATCTATCCACAAACGTGTAAACTTCAATAGTTTTACTTTTACATTCATGGTTTGGTAAGGCAACTACAAACTTCTGCAGTTATTAGATTCTACAAACGCCAACTTCCATGGTTTGATTTTATAAATCTTGTAACTATCATGACCCATCACTACATTGGCTTATAATAATTGCCTGTCCTTTTTTTCAATTTTTTTTTTAGTTAAAATAATGGAGGAGAAAGATTTAAACCATGGTTCTACTCATAAAGGGAAGCAGGCAACACCATTAAGTTAAAAGGGTTTTTGGCATAATGTCCTCAGTATATATTCTGGGCTACAGCCAAAACAAAGGGTTCCTCCCAATCAAGTGTTTGGATTCTTTGTGGTCAAAAGGCTATAATGCGTGAAACCATGTTGTTGTGGTTGCTTGAGATATTGTATTGCAAATTTGCAATATACATTCAGTCAAATGGAATATCATGTTGAGACGGCAATTTGTGTTTGTTCAACGGCCCGATTTTTCAAGTAACACAGTTTGCGAGTTTATAGTCAGCTTGTTACAACCCACCACGTGACAATGCATAAGACAATCCATGTATAGTTTTAGTCACATGACTCAAGTCGCATGACCTATTTAATGAGTCGTGTGACTTGTTTAAATAATACATGTGGATGATCTTATGAGTTGCCACGTAGTGGGTTGTAACAAGTTGGCTACAAACCGGTTTGTAGCCAAACTCTTTAAAAAAAAAAAAAGATGAAATTTCTAAATACACATGCATATCTTGGAATCTGAGACAAATTTAGGCTCCGTTTGTTTCGCCGAAAAATATTTTCAGATTTGCGGGTGTTTGTTTCGCTGTAAAATGGTGGTCAAACGGAAAATAATTTCCGTTGATCGGAAAATCCTTTGTTAAAATTTGGAAAATGGTTTACGAAATTTTTTTTCATAAACCATTTTCCAAAAACGCACGCCTCACCCTCCACCCTTCTGCTCTATCTTTCACACAACACTGTAAAATATTTTCCGGAGCATTTTCCGGAATGCAACCAAACACGGAAAAAAAAAATCGTTTTCCCTGAAATCATTTTCATCCGAAAACATTTTATAATAGAAAATATTTTACAGCGAAATAAACGGAGCCTTACAGAAATAATTTTATCTCTAAACGTTGTTATCACGGGGTCATTTTACACGCAATATGAAGCTTTTTAGACACAATGGCTGATAATGAGATGGGTATAGTGCAGTGTTTAGCACAATCAGGAAATAAATATTCCAAAAAAATCTCAGAGAGCAAATAGCTATCCTTTTTTTTTTTTTTTTCTTTTTTTTTTAAGAGGGAAGCTTTAGCCTCAACCTCGCGCATTGACATGTGTTGGGGCGTTTTTTAGCACACGCTATGTGTTTTATGGATAGACGTTGGGCTTGTTGACCCGGGTTCAAGTAAGGGAGTCGAACCCAAAACTGATTTCAAGACCTTACAACCTCAAATGCTATTGGTGCATAGTAAGGACCAAATCAAAAACAATTAAACACAATGGAGATATCAACTCAGAAAAAAGGTACTTCTCTTTGATGACTTGACAACAAGTGATAATAAAATACAAGTAATTTGAGGAAAAAATAAAAGGGGTGGAGAGAGAGAGAGCTTTATCTATGCTATCAGCCTATCACACTAGAAAAACCCAATGAACTTGTTGTGTTTGGATTTAAGTTTAGTTTTCAGTTTAAGACCACAATATAGTTGGTGAGGGTATATGGAAGTTTTTTTTTTTTTGGACTGACTTGGGATTTTATTGAGGATTTAAAGGGACATCAAAAAACTGGTTTTCGTAGTATGTAAGAGTTTTCGTTGAGCAATGCAAAGGTTGAGTTTTATGCCATAGGGTAAAACTTAGGTACAGTTCTTTAGATCAAGTACATTAGGTTCCTAGTCGAATTCAAATACATTGAATTTAAATATTCTTGGAAAAGATAACATTGTTTGTGTTTCATTGGTTAATGCAACCATGTGTTTGAATTCAATTGGGAAACCTAATGTACTTAACCTAAGAAATTATACTTAAGTTTTACCTTATGCCATATTGGATAGCTCAATCAATCAAATCAATTTTGACTTTCTATAAGATTTGTCCCCCCTAGGAACCTGTTAAATTAGAGAGATTAAATCAGTCATCATTAAATGAGGTCATACCATTTTTATGGCTTTTGTGCCTAATTTCGGGATTGTGGCAAATATAGCAGCTCAATGGGGGATTATTTTTTGATTTTGTGACTTGCATATGAGCTTACTCATGGGTTTCATGGATTTTGCATGTGTTCCAAGCTCACTTTGCAAAATCCATTTTTTAAACCTCCCTCCAAACTACATTCCTTTTAAAATTTCTCGATAAAACTACATGGGCTTGGGCAATATGAGGCATAAGAAATAAATAATGAACCCAAAAAGAGCTTCCTCAGTTTTGGGGTTATTAAAAAAAAACACATGTCACATGACCTGCATGTACACATTGTTCACGAACTACTTGGCACATACAAATGCAAGGTGTGGTCATGATATTCATAAAAAAGAACAAACAGACAAAAAAGAAGAAAAGAAAAACAAGTGCATGTGATCATAATTCTCTTGCTTAGTGGGTTTTCAAATGTAATTACAACGTGTTTCGGATGCTGCCAATGACCATATGGTGGTGGGTGTATCTCAAACATAAGAAGTAGAAATTCTGAAATGTTTGATAATGTAAACAATAAAAATAAAATAAAAATTAAGTGGTCATTAAAGTTGAAAACAATTTTAAGATTAAAGCTGAAATTTTTAGTCCAATGTTCTAGCTTTTTCTTTTTCTTTTTCTTTTTTTAACAGAAACAAATTTTCCTTTTTTTTTTAACCAAAAGGAAAAAACAGTATTGGTAAAATAATGTGTCTACCTTTTAGCTTTTTCCTCTCTTATCTGGAGGTTTATAGTTGTCGAATTCAAGTTGAGAGTTTTTTTTTTTAAATAATAATAAAAAATAAAAATTCTCTTGCAATTTTCACTTTCAATCATTCATAGCTTTGAGGATTTAATTGAGTGTAATGAATTTTCTTTAATTTTCTTATGAATTATGAATAATAAGTTTGATTTACGGACGTATAATATATGGAATTTTAGAGATATTTTTTTTGGGACTAAGGCTTTTGTTATTGTTATTAAGTTTTCAAATTGTTTGTCGAAATTTAATTGAGACTCAAAATGTTAAATGGAAAAGAAAAGGATAGAAATGTTACAAATGATAGTACTCGAGAGAGTAAGAGAGATTTTACAAAAATTACAATAAAATAATGGTAATTTTTTTTGTACATATCTATAGCAAACAAGGCAACTTGTGTGGGATCATTTTCGCTGCAATGGTTTAATATATAATCTGTGCAATGTTTCAATAATAACACGCTACCTAATAAAAAAATCTGACTGATTCAATATTTGACATATTTAACACATCACATATATTTTTTATTAAGTGACGTATTATTATTGAAGAATTGCACGTATAGATTGTATATTAAACCATTGTAATTGATATGCTCCCAACTTGTATATACTCAATGAAGTTTATAAAGCTGAAAAATGTTTTTATTTTATTTTAAAATATATATATATATATATATATAATATGTGTGTATAAATGCAGTGGCAGCGCCACATATAACTCAGGGGGTTCAAATGAACCCGGTGACTTTAAAAAAAAAAAAAAAAAAAAATTATATAGGTCTTCAAAACCCTAAAAAAATAAATAAATAAATTGAACACCCTGACTTCATGAGATCCCAAATTTTGAAAACCTGAGTTGAGATCCTAATATACCAGCCCATTAAACCCCTAAAAAAGGCCTAAATAACAATAAAAACTAAACTAGAGAACAACAAATACTAAATCATATTTCGTTCAAAAAATAGCTGAATCAAACAACCTGGTTATCAATGACCCATTATTTAGCCAACCCAATCAGACTTCATTTAAATAAAAATAAATAATTAAAACCTTACCCTGTCGAATAGAGAGAGGCAAAGAGCCTTAAAACAAAAAATAAAGAGCCCTAAATTTTGCAAACCCACTACCTAATTCTAGATCATGTGTTGTTTAATGACTAATGAGTTGTGGCTTTGTGGTCCTTGTGAGTGGTTAATTGATAGCTTATGTGATTAGTAGATTTAATTTATTAATCATAAATTCATAGCTTAATTAAATTTAGTTTTTTTTTTTTTGTCTATTTGTCCTTATATCACATGCGAATGCCTTATAGTTTATTATTTTATCCTTTTTGTTTATTCATGCAACAAGTTCAAAATATGAAAACTCACAGAAAGAATTTGTAAATTTTTTTTTTTTTATTGATATCGATATATTCAAGTTTTTTAATGACCCTACTAGAAAAAATTTCTAAAGCCCCCACTGTGTAAATGTGTGTAATGTTTTGAATTTTTCTTGACCAGTGGTATCAATATCATAATTTGGTCCCCCAGACAAAAACTTATGACTAGATCACTAATCTGATAAGGGCCATTAAATTGTGTAAGATAAAATAGCGAGGAAAATGCATAAAATGTAATAATTTCATACACTAATAAGTTCCATACATTATGAAGAATAGGTTCATGCATTGACCACATATAAAAATAGCAAAAAGTCACATGGAAAATGTTAAAAATCAAGCACCGCCTCTCTCTCTCTCTCTCTAGAATCTTCTCTAGAGTTTTCTAGAAATTTCTCTCTTTATCTAGAGATTTCTAGAAATTTCTATAAGTCTCTCTAAAAGCTTCTCTCTAGAGCTTTCTAGAAGTTTCTCTTACTCTCTAGAAATTTCTAGAACCCTCCCTAGAAATTTCTCTATCTCTCTAGAAGTCTCTACAAGATACTTCTATCTAGAGACTTCCACACACAAGAATGACCTAGAAGCTTGGTGAAGAGTTGATGTTGCCATTATTAAGAATGTCCTAGAAACTCTCAAGCTAGTATAAATAGAGAGCAATGGATCCCATTTTGTAGTGAAGTATTAGTGAAGTGAAGAGAAGTGTGTGTAGTATGAGTGAAGTAAGAGTGAAGTGAAGTGAAGTATTAGTGTGAAGTATGAGTGAAGTAAGTGTGAAGTATGAGTGAAGAAGTGTGAAGTGAAGTGAAGTATTAGTGTAAAGTGTGAAGTAAAGTAAAGCAAAGAGTAAAGTCTTAGTGTGAGTGCTTAGGTGTCTAAAGAGTGAGGTGTGTACAAGTGGTCCTATATAAGAGTAAATGTGCTGTAAGTTGGTGTATTTGAGTGGACATAAATATTTGTAAAGTGTTTTTTAGTGAGTTTTTTCACTTCAAACTCAACAGAAAAATGAGTGAAATGTGCTTTTACATGAATTTACCTATTCAAGAATTGTGATCAACATTCGTGCATCATATAGGGTTGACATTTAAGTTTTCATTTTTAATATTTCACATGATCGTGTATTTCATTCATCATCACTATGTTCATACATTTTAGGATTAGATTCATCGACTCTTGTAATCTTGTTATAGTCTTATCTTAATTTTCGTTGTGTTTTGTTTTGATTATGTTTTAGAAAATTTTTGTTATTTTTATACTTTCATTTCAAAGTTTAACATGAAATAAGATATTATTTTTAGACTAAATTAAAAATTACACATTCTAACTTTGACAAGTTTTCAATTTAGTACTCAAACACTTGATGCATCTTCCATAACAATCACAAATTACTAAGTCCACCACTCCCAATATATAGCTCCAAGATTTTGATTTTGAATTTTTTTTTTTTTTTATCATTTCGCTGATCATTTAACTTTCATTCGTTTGTAATGTAGTCCTTCCCGTCCAATCCATACCATTAAGTTCACCAAAACAACATCATTTTGAAAAATGAAACTAAAACTAACAATGAGATTAGACGAAAGTATATGGAAGGACTAAATTGAAAATAAATTAAAGTTAAAGGACTTAAATGGAGGAAAAAAAAAACCTTAAATGATTGAATTGAATACATGTCAAAGTTAAAAGGTGTAATTTTTAATTTTGTTTCTATTCATATTCTTGATTATTGCCATTGTATCCTATCATATCAATTCTTGGACCAAGCGAGGTAAGAGTTTCCATCCCATAATTTATCCTTCAAAGCTAAATTGGGGGTGTAAACTAGGTGCTTTGTCTTTTTAACTTTCATGTAAATTTGTTTGTAATTCTTATTTTTTAGATTAATATTCTTGATTGGTCAATCTAATTTTTAAGTTTTTATTAATTTTAGCATTGTAGATTAAAATAAGTGGTGATTCCAATGTGGGCCATTTTTGCTTAACAATATATATTTTTAATTATTTGGCGAAATAACACTATTGGAAAAAAATAACATGATAAATTATTTATTTATTTATTTAAACAGTCTCTTCAAGAAAGAGTTCTAACACAGATCTCGTCTCTGAGACAAGATCACCTAAATACGCTGATGTAGTTAAGCTGATGTGTCCATTTCTTTAATAAAGGCGTGGAACGACAAGTTCTTAGAAAAATAGTTTATTCTTTTTTAAGTCATCTCTTTAAAGGTGGAACTTTTAACTTAAAAATTGCTATTTTTTAAAAATATTTTTCAAACAATGCTATTTTACTGATTTTTTTTTTTTTAAATGTATTATTGAACATGGCCTTCTAATGCAAGTATCTATGACCCCTCTAATTAAGGGATGATATTGAATCTCCAAGATTCACAATTAGGGGACCCAAAATCCATGGTCTGCTCTTCGCATTTCTCATACTTACATCATTACATGCCTAGGTTCAATTAACAATCCATGACTCTTATCTTTGTGATTACGTGTCTCAGACTTACATTACATATCTCGGTTCAATTAAGTAATTAACTATCCATGCTCTTGTCTTTGTGATTATGTGTCGTAAGTTCGTAACCTCTTCAATTTTTGTATGCATTGATTTCTCTTGGTTTTGAACATGATTTTGTTTATTAAAAGCACTTTGTTTGAGTATTGCATGCATGCTTCGGTTAGGAGTTAGGACAATGGTTGTGATTGGTCATTGATAAGTTAGGGTTCCTGATGTTTATGGAATTTTATTTGAACACATACATACACATGTTGATATGATGCATGCCTAACTTTGATTGTTGGATGTATAACTTTGTTGATGCGTACCAAGAGTACGTACAGCTCCTTAAAATATGTTTAAGCTATATTTTTGTGTGATAGTTAATTCTTTCAATTATGATGTGATGATACGTGTTAGGTAATATTAGAATAGTTTTAGTGATCACTTTTTCTTTCTAACTTGATTAGATACATAGGCTGAGCAGGGGAAGGCAATTTCCCCCCTTGACCTCCCCTAAAAACTTCCTTTATTATTACACAATAGATTAGTTTGTCCCTATTAAAGGATAAAATGTTATAAAAAGAAGATAAAATTACGTTTTAAATCCTCTATATATAGTTTAGGGGTGTAACAATTTGAACCCGATAGTTTAGTTTCAAAAGTAATAAATTAAGGAAATAGTTTACCTCTAAACTGGTTTGTAAGAATTCTCTTTCAACTCACTACGTGTCAATTAAATAGACCATTCAAGTGTACTTTTAATCATATGACATTTTTAATGAGTTATGTAATTTCTTTAAATAATACTTTGATAGTAATCTATTTAATTGCCACATGTAAGTTAGAGTATTTGGAAGTAAACTATATCCATAAATTAAATCTTTGGGTTTTGCAAATTTCAATTTACTTCTACCATGTTTACTAGGTACTTTGTAGTTGAGATCACAAAGAGCAACTATAACAGCCTCTTCTTCACTTGTAGAGAGTCAAAACAAGAAATTTGTATTCCAATAGTTTCTCTTCATGATCTATATAAATTCTAAATGCTACAATAACTATCCACAATAAAAGAGCTACCGTAACTGTCTATCCATATTAAAAAATAATTGCATACTTATAATATTTAAATGAGGTAAAAAATATATATATATTTAAATAAAACAAAAAAGGAATAGATAATCTACTTTGAAAAAATAAATAAAAAGCGTGAAAGAATAGAGAATCTATCATTCTTTTCCGTATCAATTCTATTTCTTGCTTTTTAGTTGTCACCCTAAAAGCAGTAATGAGAATATTAGCATTACATTTTTCTATGAAACACGTTAAAATTGCGTATCTTAAATTGTACTATAGGTGAAAAAACTGCAATATGCGTGGCAAAGACAAAAGGAGCTTATAGCACTACCAGGTGTTGCGTGAGCGGTGGGATAAAGTACTTAAGGGTGGGCCTACAATTTCAGATTAGGTGAAGATCACCAACTGGGCAGTGGGTCATACCCGAGAGTCTCACGTGATTTAAATGTTCCATCTTTGGAAATAAGTCTTTTTTATATACAAACTTAGTCTGTTAGTCAATTATTATTAAAGTACTTCTAGACTATTATATATCCGTGTTATGTTACTGGGTTGCTTTGTTTTTAGGAAAATCTCGAGCTTGGGTCCGGGATTTGACGGTGCAAGACGACTTTTGTTGCTGTCAGGCAAATAAAAATGAAGTGATGGTGACCTTTAAATTCAACACATGGGGATAGGGCAACTGAGAGGTTTAAGTCACGTGTTTATAGTGTGTCATTGTTCGCTTTCACGTTACCTTCGGGAGCAGGAGAAGGACAGCTGCGCAATGCGTGGACACTTCTGAGTTCTGACTTTGGCAAATTCCAGCAACCCGCACTATTTTCCCCCATTTCCAAACAACCCATTAATTGGCCAAAGGGGTTTCATTTGAATAAATGCACGCAACATTTTATTTATAAATTTGAAATACAAACACAAAACGTAATTTAAATTTTTGTTGTTGATTGATTGTGATATTTTTATGTCATTTTTTAAATTTTAGATTTAAAAATGTTATTACCTTAATTTTAGGTGTATTTAATATTTTTCTAGATAAACTAAGGTGCTATGATAGGTTACAAATTAGAATTTTTTTCAGAATATTTTTACTTATCAATTAGGTTTTATAGAGCATTTAAATTGACCTGGTTAAAGAATTTTCAATACATAAATTTATTAATAAACTTTCAAATAAGTTTTCTCATTATCTTATCTTTATGGTGGATTCTAAGAATTCTTGAGTTAGATTCAAAAAATCTTTTGTGGATTCAAACATTACTATCTTAAGAGAGACTTATTATGTTTTTTGTGGTTTTCTGTATCCGTCAATTGGTATAAGAGCCTTGTATTTATCTTAGTCTAGTGGTTAACTAACAAGATTGTAGCAATTTGGTAACTGAGATCACGAAATAGAAGTCCTTACAAGTGATGATTTTCTTTGGTTTCAACATGATAGTGGACAAGTATTACATTACTTGCAACTCACTCATAGACATCCTTCCTAGGATGGCATTGTTTGAGATGAACAAAAAAATTTGCATTTTTGATCAAAGTATTAATGGTAATAGGAATTGTGAGAACAATAAGGATGGTTTTTTGTGGAGATATAACTCACGGGCATCCTATTATTAAGCATATTTCCTTTCAATGGACTTTAAAAAACAGTTACAATATTTCACAGTTGTTTTTTTTTGGGGAAGATTTTTATTGATTCATAACTTGATTTAGAAGATTTCTTTGACCATATGGATGTTCCTGATGAGAGAAAAGTTAAATTTTCTTTGTATAAGCTTAGTCAATATGCCTTAAGTTGGTGGGAACAAATACAAAGAAAAAGATTGCCATTGATCAATAAACCTTAGAGAGGTTGTACTGGTCTTTCGTGATCTCCATCACCAACATAAGAACAAGACTCTGATACCAATTGACGGCTTGACGCTGAAAGAAAGCCATAAGAAACAAAACATGAATAACCTATGAATTCACAAGGGTTTCCTTAAATATAAAAGTAGAATCTTAGAATCCACCAAAGAGAAAATAAGAAAACCTCTTTGAAAGTTTATTGATAAAATTCTGAATTGAAAATTCTTTTATAAATTTGGAGGCCAGTTTAAAAGTTCCATAAAACTTGATTGACAAGTAAGAATATTCTAAAGAAAATCTTAAATGATACCATATCATAAAAGAACTTTAATTTAACTAGATAAGTATTAAAAATACCTAAAATCAAGGTAATAACATTCTTAAATCTAAAATTACATAAAAATAGTGAACAACAAAAATTAAATATGATTGTGTCCTATATCAAAGTTATAAAAATAAAATAAAAAATGTTGTGTGCAATGCATTATTCAAATCATACCCTTTTGCCAAATAATGGGTTAATGGGGAGAAACTAATATATTAGTAGACAGTGGTGGAGTTAGAAATTTTATTTAGAGGCAAACTAAATATATCAATAAATTTTAAATCCATAAAATAACACACACATGTATTTATATTCCAACTCTTTAAATGCAAAATGAAAAAAGAGTTTTTTGGAAAAAAAAAAAAAGTTTTTATTAAATAGATTTAGTTATATATTTTTAGGAATATATGCTTTAAATGTTCAAATATTCCTAAAACTAATGAGTTATGCATGAAAAAAAAGTGATATTAAATGAAAAAAGAAATGAGACACCATATTTTATAAAACAAAATGAGTGGGATAATTACATAAAATAGAACCCAACATTAATAAAATATGGGGAGACAAGGGAATTTGGAAAACCCACTTGCGGCCATGGCCCACTCCCTTTCCCTCCATCCCTCTAAGAGCATTCTCATTAGAGTCACCAAACTGTATATTCGGTAAAAATAGTAACTAACACCCACAAAACCTCACACACCAGCCTCCCCAAGCTGTATCAAAACTTCAAGCGCAGATGCCATTTTCTATAGTAGCTCGCTCATATGGTCGAGCAACTGTTCATCCACAAACCAAAAATTTACCCATTTTCTATAATATTTTCTCTCTCTTCTTGCATGGGTGTTGCTCTCTCTCTCTCTCTCCCTCAACACTTCGCGCCACAAACAGCGAAGCAAATCGGAGCCTATCTAGTGGAGCAAACTCGTCAAGGAAGGTCACTATGGTGGTGATTCATCATGGGGGTGATCTCGTTACAGCTGTGAGGTGGTTGATCTACACCGTGGGTGGTCGCCGTCTTTGTTGATAGGTTCTGTGGGAGATTATAGGTATGAGTTTTTTTTTTATTTGATTTGATTTGAAATGTTGAATTTGTTTTGATTTGGTTTGATTTTGGGTTGATTTTGGTTGATTTAGGGTGAAATTGTGGCGATGAGTTTGGTTGATTTTGGGTGAATTTGTAGAGATGGGTTTGGTTGATTTTGGGTGAATTTGTGGAGATGGGTTTGCTGGAAGCTTGATTTTGGTCCTAGGTTTGCCATCGATGTGTTGTTGCCGTGAATGTGTTGGAGAGAGAAAAAATAATATTTAAATGGAATGGAGAAAAAAAATGATGAGTATGATGTAGTTTGACGTGAATAGTAACATAGCTAAAATAGAAAAACTTGGTGTTTAGAGCCCATTTGACTAAAATTTTGGAGTGGCTAATGAGAATGCTCTAAGTAAATACACACATTGTATTTGCAAACTATATATATATATGTAAAAGACCAATATGGCCAATAAAATATTACTAATGTGAATAATAACTGCTATTGTCACATTTTCATAGTAAAAAAGTCCTTATACTTCTCATGTATAACTTTTAGTAAATAGATAAATCTTAAGTACAACATTTCGGTTTTAGTTAAACTTATAACATGATTAAATTATAACAATTTTTAAATCATATAGTAACATTTGTGCATCTAAAACTGTATAGCTTAACTTAAAACAATATCTAAAACAATATCAAATTATGGAGTTTATTATATAATTATTTCCAAAATTTAATTACTCATACACTCATTTTTATATTAAAAAGAAATCGTTACTTAAAGAATTTTGCTCTTACCACTTTTGAAAGATAACACCATTATTATTATTATTATTTGTATTTTATTCTGTTCGTAAAAATTTTGCTTTTCTTTTTTGCTTTGTTTTCTTTTGTAAATTTTTAACTTTAATTGATAAAATAAGAAAAAAAAAAATCTTCCTATTTTTTCCAATAAAGTTTGACATATAAAAAAGATATAATGGTATATTAATAAAATAAAAAAATACATAAAGATATAGAAAAATAAGCATGAAATAAAGGTGGGTGATTTTCTGAAGGCCAGGGGCAATTGTCCCCCCTCGAATCCTCTAGCTCCACCATTGGGAATATTTGGGATAATTACATAAAGATATATCACACTTGTTGTGATACCACCACCATTATTGTCAACATGGTTTTTTTTTTTTTTTTGGTCTCAATTACCATCATCACCACACTCGCCACTATCATAGTTGTCGCAACCATCATCGCCACAATACCTCCAATGTTGCCATTGCACCACATCAATGACCACCACCGGATGTTCCGGACCAAGGCTGGCTCTAGGCCTAGGCCAAGGCCTAAGGCTCCACTTGCCCTCAAATTATTAAAATTGAGTATAAGTCTCTCGTTACACAAATAAAAGGCCCCAAAATTACATAAAGATGTCCAAAAAATATAAGAATAATAATAATTTTTTAAAAGACAAAAATATAAGTGGAATTTGCATTCTTTCCCAACCTCCAAGAAGGTTCTTAAAATATTGAGATGATAGAAATTCAACCCAATTGACATCCTAAGTTGTTTCAAAATATATATAAAAGTGTATCAAATAGTCATGAACAATCAATTTTCCAAACAATTTGAGTCTTTAATTTTTGTAAATCAATTTCCCACATCGTAGTTTATATTATTAAGTGAAGTTTTAATATTGTATTTAATAAATTAGATTTTATTGAGAAAATCCTAATTAAGATTAATTCTTCCATAAAAAAGATTAAGTGCATTAGTTATTATCAATTGTAAAAAAGATGTTAGTAAAACCTAAATACAAAAACTTAATAAATAATTTGATGTTATTTTCATGAAATAGTAATGATCTTTGTGCTAACTAAATGACTAGAAATATATTTGATGTTATTTTCATAATCATAACTATACATAAGTCATTTTTTTTTTTCATTGAACATTTTCTAATATATATATATATATATATTTGATAGAAGCGATAGCGTGTTGTTTTATTGAATAGAATCGAATTGTACACAATGACTAATGCAAGCTAAGTGGTCTTCTAACCACACTTGCTCAAGAAGTTGAGAACGTGGTCTCTGTAGTCAAGCGGCCTTGTTACAATCTTTTCTACGGAAAGCATTTTTTTTGTCTATATGTATGTAGAAAAATGAAGACATCCGAATTAATGTCCGACCCTTTTGGGGTTTTGAAACATACGAGGAGTATTAAATTTATGAATTGAGAAGCCTAGTCAATATTGTTCAAAAGCCAAAACATATGCGCTCCCTCAATTCCTTGATCCTTACTCTATTCCAAACTTTAAAACAAAACTCTTTATTC
>OU015772.1:18376535-18408229 GCA_907173295.1 Fagus sylvatica | reverse complement strand
GACTCCATGCATTATACGTCTGTGATCACCACTCTAACGAGACTGCCATCCACATTATTGGGACCAACAGTGGTATCAAAGCAAAGTTTTTAACACAATATCTCAAATGAGAATTGTGTGATGTGGCATGGAGGACCATCAATGACATTGCCAACCTTGCGGCATGGAACAACAAAAAGATAAAGGAAACAACGTGAATTAAAGACACAATCAATGCCATAAAATTATCCGTTTTTTTTTTACCATGGTTTAATATCTTCATATTTTCATTTGGTAGTCTAAATCATGGCAATGTTCGGAGGCCCACGCCTAGTCTACATGTACCCACGCCTAGTCTACATGTAAGTAATTAAGGAATGAACGTACATTGTTAATTTGTTATGAAAGCATTGTTCCCATTTGTTGTTATGAAGACAGTGGCGATGAAGCGACGGCGAAGGACCAGTTTTTGTTGCGTGTCCTTAAGGTCGGCTTCAAAAGTAATTGAGTGGTATGTTTAAACATGAATTTCCTTAGAAGTTCTTCCTCTACATCTCATATGTTTATCCAAAGTGATACAGTTAACAAAGAAGAAATTAATATTTCTAACATTAGTTTAATGACAATGATTCATTTCAATGGTCTGATTCATTTCTTCATTAAATTGGGCCAAAATTGGTTCTTTTTAAATCCGTTTTGAACAATTCAAAAGTTGTATCGAAGCTTGTGGAGAAGGGAACAAGCTTTTATAAACCCTTCAGGCTTCAAGCAATCAGGTTTTCATGTTTTCACTTTTAAATGCCCACTAAAAAAATTTATTGAAAGTGAAAATTCTTTTAGCCCAAGTGTTTGTAAAAGCCTATAAATGAGCCCAACTTCCATCTCAAAATTTATTGAAAGTAAAAAATTTGAGAAATTCCAACTATAAGATAAGATTTGAGTGTGCAGAGCCTAGAATATGCTCAAGGAGACAATGTTGGTGGTATGAAAAGAAGCAAATTGTAAAGGATAAAGAGCATAGGCTGAAAATGGTAACACACCAATATGCACTCAAGGTGGTCATATACTAGGATTTTCATCCTAGTAAACTGTAAGTTAGTAAAATATGATAGCACACTTTTTTGTTTATTTTTTGGACACATGATATTGCAAAAATATTTGTTACTAGTATTATAATGTTTAACATCTATGGCGAGTAATAAAAGTTACATTAGTTATAATTTTATGTACGTATATGGGTTGACTCACCATAACCCTCAAATGTAACCACCAAAATGCAAAAAAAAAAAAGTGGGAGGATTATAAGTGCATGCCCTACTCGATCGCATGTAAAGAGAATTTACATGGAAAAGATTAAGTTGCTAATGTATCCATGAGCGCGAGAGATTTTAGTCTTAATGTGCACTATGACATATGCATGGTGGTGGAATCACTTTGATTCGATCGCAACATGGTATGTTGCTAAGTTCTAAACTTGAATTCACATGTATTGTGAATGAAGGCATCATTGATCAGTTAAGATATAATTTAGTGAGGGTTTTAAGGGTAAAGTGAAATGAAAATTGTATACTTCTCTTTTCAGAGCCACAATAATGCTCCATCAAGTGAAAGATAATATCAAACGGCCAAGGTATTAATAGAGCATTGGAAGTGAAGTAAAGGTTGAGGTTTGACATACACAAATGTTGTTGGATCACAAGATGTTCAAGGTACCCGCATGGGATTGATAACAAGTAAGCATGGGTGATAACATAGTAAGCTGGTGATAGTGCAATGAATTGGCTAATGCGGGCCATATGGTCTCAGACACAAGATGCAGGTAACCATAGTTATGAAAAGTTTTCCGTTTAACGGGATCATATTGTTACATCTCTCACATATAGTGGAAAAGACATCACTCACTGATGATATCTCCACCAGTATTGTTGGTTTTCAAGAAGGATAACAACTTATAGTGATTCACTTATATGTGAATATATCCTTTGTAATATTGAGCGATGTGTTGTACGTATCCAACGAAATGGAGAGCTTAGAGGTGGAGAATATGAACTATTTGATGAGTTTTTGGTATGTACTGGACAATATCTTTACCTATGGTGATGAATGAAGAAAAAGATAAATAAGAGACAGTTGGATTTTATGGAGGAAATCCTGACCTCAAGTCCAAATTTGGATAATAATTATCTGATGCTTACTTCCATATCCTTCTGCTGAATTAAATAGAGCTTACAAATAACAAATTCAGAAAATAAAAGGAGTTGGTTCCTACAAGATAGGCAACAACAACTCAACTACCTATGACTTAGTAGACTATATGTTAGACTACAAGACTTTATTCAAACTAAACAATCTGCTACTAAAAATAAGGAATTAAATAAGGAACAACTCATAATGCAATCACAGAGGATAATAACAGACTCCTACTGCAGAGGCAACATGCCAGCAACATAACAGACTCCTATTGCAGAATAGCAACATGCCAGCCACGCCTATGCACGTATCAAACTCCTTTCCCCTTGCGATGACCCTTGTCCTCAAGGGCATATTCAGGGAATTGCGACTTCATAGCTGTAAGATTTTCCCACGTAGCTTCACTGGTTGGAAGCCCTTGCCATTGCACCAATACTTCTTCTACATTCCGGCGTTTGCGACGATCTAATATTGCCATAGGCCTGACCCTTAATTCATTGTGATCTCCAATAGTAATTGGTAGCTGCGGCTGAACAGAAATTTTAGACCCCAATTTCTCCTTCAATAATGACACGTGGAAGACTGGATGAATCCTTGTGTCCGACGGCAGTTCCAGTTTGTAAGCAACTTGTCCAATACGTTGCAAGATACGAAAAGGACCATAAAACCGTGGAGATAGCTTTGCATTCCTTCGCATAGCAACAGAAACTTGCCTATAAGGCCGAAGTCGCAAATAAACCCAATTGCCAACTTCAAAATTTTTTTCACGATGCTTGGAGTCATATGACCTTTTCATGTGTTCTTGGACTACCTTGATATTCTCCTTAAGATCAGCAAGAACCAAGTCTCTCTGCAAAAGTTCATCTTCCACTGCAGCAACCTTGGCTGTACCAGGAACATAAGTTAGCAAACTTGGAGGTTCTCTTCCATAAACCACCTCAAAAGGAGTTCGCTTGATCGCCAAATGCCAACTTGTATTATAACAAAATTCCGCCCAACATAACCACCTGACCCATTGCTTGGGCTTGTCGCTAGTGAAACAACGCAAATACATCTCCAGAGTGCGGTTCACCACTTCTAGTTTGGCCATCGGTTTGAGGATGATAAGCTGAACTAAAGTTAAAGCTTGTTCCATTGAGACGGAATAATTCAATCCAAAAACCACTTGTGAATGTAACATCCCGATCACAAACAATGGTTCTTGGCATGCCTGTGAAGCTTAAAAATATTCTCAAAGAAAACCTGAGCAATACTCACAGCAGTATATGGATGGGCAATTGCAATAAAATGAGAATATTTTGAGAGTCTGTCTACTACTACCATGATAGTGGATTTACCTTGAGAAATAGGCAGGCCTTCGACAAAATCCATGGAAATATCTTCCCATACCTTATGAGGAATTGGTAGTGGCTGCAATAACCCCGCTGGTGACAGCTGCTCCACCTTGTGCTTTTGACAAATTTCACACTCCCTAATGAAAGTCTTTATGTCTTCCCTCATCTTCAACCAATAAAAATTTGAGCGAACTCTTTGGAAAGTTTTGTGAAAACCTTCGTGTGAGCTAGCATGAAACTGGTTAATGATGTCCTGCTTGAGGGGTGAATCTGTATCCACATAAATCCGATCCTTGAACAATAGTAACCCATCCCTTACCTCCCATGGACCCACGGCTTCACCACTTTGAACCCGTTGAATCAGCTGCTGTAATTGTGATCGAACCTGCTGTTCTTCTTGAATGGCATCAACCCAATGAGGAACTGGCAAGGAAAAAGCCATTAATTGTTCCTCATTTGGTCCTTCAGTTCGCCTTGACAACGCGTCTGCCACTTTGTTCTCACTGCCTCGTTTGTATTCAATGGAGAAATCGAAACCCATTAATTTGTACAAGCCACTTTTGTTGTGCCTCAGTAGCAATCTTTTGTGACCAAAGGTACTGGAGACTTCTTTGATCAGTACGAACAACAAACTTCCTACCTAAGAGATAGTGTTTCCACTTAAGGACAGCCATCACTAATGCCAACATCTCCTTCTCGTAGGTAGACATTAACAAATTCTTACCATGTAAAGCTTGGCTATGGAAAGCAATGGGTAGATCTTGCCGTAAAACTGCGCCTATGCCTGAGCCTGATGCGTCACATTCTACCACAAACTGTCGTGAAAAATCAGGAAGAGCCAAGACTGGTGCTTGAGTCATGGAAGCCTTGAGTTTTTCAAAGGATGCCACGGCCTTCTCAGACCAGTTAAAAGAATTTTTCCGAAGCATTTGTGTGAGTGGTGCAGCGATCTTGCCATAATCTTGAATAAATTTCCGATAGTAACCTGTTAAACCTTAAACCAAGGAACCCCCTCATGGCACGAGTTGAACAGGGTTGTGGCCATTCTACCATTGTCGAAATCTTCTCAGGGTCCACACCTACCCCTTCATGAGAAATAATATGGCCTAAATAGCGTATTGACATTTGGCCAAACTCACATTTTCCCAACTTAGCAAACAGATTATGATTCTTCAAGATGGCCAAAGTGGTTTCAAGATGTTTCAAATGATCTTCCCAATTGGTACTGTATACAAGAATATCATCAAAAAATACAAGGACATACCTTCGTAGTTGGTTCTTGAATATCTCGTTCATTAGTGATTGAAAGGTTGATGGAGCGTTAGTAAGACCGAACGGGACCAAGAATTCAAAGTGGCCATGGTGGGTACGAAAAGCTGTTTTTGGTATGTCACTGGCTTGAACCCGAATTTGGTGGTACTCGAACCGCAAGTCTAATTTCGAAAAGAATTTCGCACCATGGAGTTCATTTAATAGCTCGTCAATGATGGGTATTGGGAATTTATCTTTGATAGTGATGCGGTTCAATGCCCGATAATCAACACACATTCGCCAGGTTCCGTCATGCTTCTTTACTAGGATTACTGGAGATGAAAAAGGACTATTGCTGGGGCGTATTACTCCAGTGGAAAGTAATTCAGTTACTAACCTTTCTATCTCTGACTTTTGATAATGTGGATGCCGGTATGGTTTAGAACAAACAGGTTGGCTTCCAGGTTGCAGGGGAATGCAGTGGTCATGTGCACAGTTGGGAGGTAATCCCATTGGTTCCTTAAAAATATCTCGGAATGTCTCCAAAATTTTTTGAAGTTCAGGTGCAGCAACCCCTTTTGCTGCTTTGTAGTTTTGGCTCTCAATAGCCAAAAGTTACAACAATGCTCCAACGGGGTGGACCCCAACTTCTTTCTCCAATTCGTATCCTTCTATTACTTGGTCAGTCAACACTTTCAACATTACCAGCCTGCCATTCCATTGAAACTTCATGGTCAATTTTGAAAAATCCCACAAAATTTCTCCTAAGGTCCGTAACCATTGCGTGCCTAAAACCGCTTCATAACCTTCCAAAGGCAAGATGAAAAAATCAACTTGCAACTGAAATTTTCCCAACTTGACCGCAACACCCACACACTTCCCTTTGCTTGCAAGTTTTTCACCTGAAGCCACCATCACTCTGATTCTTGGACCTTTAACAGGATGAAGTTGGAGTTTCCGAGCCAAAGACTCACTCACAAAATTGTGTGAACTTCCAGAATCCAATAATATTGTTGTTGGAACAGCTTGTATCAAACCTGCAACTCTCATGGTTTCAAAACCATCTCTGCCACGCATGGCATGTAAAGAAATACCTGGAGTCTCAATCTCCTCCAATTCTTCCAGCTCCATGTCGCTATCATTGTCTTCCTCCTCTGAACATGCTTCGATGACGAACAACTTCTTACAACGATGGCCAGGCACAAACCTTTCATTACAATTGTAACAAAGGCCTTTCTCACGCCTCTCCTTCAATTCAGTTGGTGTCAGTCGCTTCAAGGGAAACGATGATCTCGGCTTAGTATCCTCCCTTGGTGAGAATGGAGGCATTTTATTAATAGGCAAAACAGGTGCAGTAGTTCGTCGAAAAGAACTATTTCGGGCTTCATAGAGTCGGGCCAATCCGATAGCAGTGGATAAATCTGCTGGTCTTCCAGCCAAAACATCCGCCTTAATTCCTTCTTTCAGACCGCTGACGAAACAACTAACTTGACGTACTCGTGGAAGTGGTCCAGCCTTAGCCAAAAGCTGCTCAAACTTGGTATGGTAATCCTTCATAGTACCAATCTGTTGTAGTTTGGTCAGCTCTCCAAAGTGATCAAAAAATTGCGTAGGGCCATATCGGGCCAATAATCCCGCTTTGAAAGTAGGCCAATTCAATGATTCTGCTTCTTGCTGTAACAACTGGTACCAAAGTTGTGCCTCCCCTTCGAGATGGAACGAAGCCAATGCAACATGGTCTTCAATCGGCGTCTCATGGAACCGAAAGAATTGTTCTGCTCTGCATATCCAACTAGTTGGATCTTCTGCTCCATTGAACCTTGGGAAATCTAACTTCACTGTTCGAGGCGTATACTGATGGTTATTATTGTTCAACCCACCATCTGTATGGCCTCTCCCTTCAGTACGTCTCTCTGAGCGTGAATGAGAGCCTTCTCCCTCTTTACGGTTGATAAGAATTGTACTGAGTTTTGCATAGATTTCAGACATCTTCTCCATCAGCTGCTGATTGCTACTCATGAGTGAACTCATGTTTTGCTCCAATTGCTCCACGCGTTGATCCATGCCGAGGCTCTGATACCAACGTGGTATGTACTGGACAATCTATCTTTACCTATGGTGATGAATGAAGAAAAAGATAAATAAGAGACGTTGGATTTTATGGAGGAAATCCTGACCTCAAGTCCAAATTTTGATAATAATTATCTGATGCTTACTTCCATATCCTCTGCTGAATTAAATAGAGCTTACAAATAACAAATTCAGAAAATAAAGGAGTTGGTTCCTACAAGATAGGCAACAACAACTCAACTACCTATGACTTAGTAGACTATAGGTTAGACTACAAGACTTTATTCAAACTAAACAATCTGCTACTAAAAATAAGGAATTAAATAAGGAACAACTCATAATGCAATCACAGAGGATAATAACAGACTCCTACTGCAGAGGCAACATGCCAGCCACGCCTATGCACGTATCAGTCTCATGGCTAAATTTGCTTCCTAGTCAAAATCATGTTTTAGTTGTAATAAATCCTCTCTGCCCAGGACTGTATGGGATTCGAAGAGGCGTCATACTCTACTTTTTGTTACTTAATGAATTTGCATTCTTGTTTACCAAAAAATATAAAAGTTTCAGCCTATCAGGCTCTCTTGAAGGGGTTGAGATCCTTTTCAATAAGTAAAATTTGTACGAGCCTAATGACGAATACCCCTATTTTTTCACAAAATAATTTTTATCTTTTCATTTTTAAACTTTAAACTTTTTTATTTATTTATTTAATGGTTGTGAATCTTATCTTCTTAACTTTTAATCTCATCCATTCAAAAGTATTGCAAAAGAAAAATTATAAAATATTCTCGGAATACATTAATGATGTACTCTCTCCTCTCATATGAATGATAGGTCCCACCATAAATTTAATTAGCGGGACTTACACCACTTATGTGAGAGGAGAGAGTATGCATTTAATGTACTTTAAGAGTATTCTATAATTTTCCGAAGCACGAGATCTCAAACTTGAACGAAGAAGTATAATCATAAATTTCCTAAGCTAAAGCTCATTCCTCTCTCACTACCCACAGTTTTGGCATTAGGCTTGTCATTTGGGTCGAGCCTAGGCTAAACTCACATAGCCATTAGCCATAGTGGTCACAAATGAAGCCACTGCCTCTAGAAGGCCTCAAATTTCCTTTTGAACTACCATCGGTATTGATTTTGACTATCCTTGGGAATGGGATTGTACACGAAATGACTTCTTGTTTCGGAGCACCATAAACATAATGATTACGGACTACATTAAGAAAATTCTAAGAAAATGTTGGAAGCTAGTGTAGATAAGGTGAGATGATGATAAGGATTGCCAATTGAAAATGAAATGATTTCCAGCGAACCATAAACCCCAAAATGTAAAGAGGAATAAAAGAGACTAGAGGTGGATGAAGCAGTGACACCACTTCGATGTGGAGAAATTTAGAAGACACAATTGAAAAACAGGTTGATCATAGAAAAGGCCACATAAAGTATGTGGGAGGATTTGCTAGCAAACATAACAAGCCTAATATAAATCCTAAATCACATGGATTTTGAGTTCCTAACATTGAGGACATTGCTGAAAATTAGAGTCATTGAAAGGGAAATGTACATTTTACGTAGGCAAAAGATGTAAGAGGGGCTTTGAACCTCCATAACCAGTGCCACGAAACTTCTAGCCTAGGTGGTGACCGGAGAGAAGCTAGAACTTGATAAGCAAAAAAATGGCTTGTACTAGATCCTGCATAGGGCTAGGAAGAGATATAAAGAATTCTTCTATCCACCACCCACCAATCGAAGTGATCATGTCAGCAACACATAAGAAATTTTTTTGGGGCAACGGAAGCTCTAATACCACTTGTTTGGGAGATAACATCATAGAGAAACTTCAATTGAGGCTTTAAAATACAACATATAGGGACACCACTTAACCTAAAAGCTTAAACCAATGAGTTTAAGTTTAGTTGTGTTATATTGTGTTAACTTCCACTCACATGTGTATACCCAACAAAAACTTCTATGTTACCCAAATATCAACCTAAGAGGGGGGGTGATTTAGGTTGAGGCAAACTTTTTCGATTTAAATGCGGAATTAAAAACTATTTTCAATTAGCAAAAACAAATTTAAGAACACAATTCAATTGCAATAAGATATGATAGAAAATCAAACACAAGCATATATAAGCAATTGAATAAGTAAGAGATAGAGATAGAGAAAATCAAACACAGTGATTGTTATCGAGGTTCGGCTTCCCCGCCTACGTCCCCGCCTCAAGATCACTTCTCGAGGATTCCCAAATTCACTAATTTGACAATCTTCTTTCGGGTGAAGATCAAAACCGTTACAAATCTTCTTTACACGGTGAAGAGTAACCACCGAGTGAAAAATCCTTTTCACTCTTAGGATTTATACCAAGACCCACAAATCTTCCTTACAAGGTGAAGAGTAACCACCCAGTGAAAAATCCTTTTCACTACTTAGGATTTATACCAAAACCCTAACAAAAACACTCAATGGTTTCAACAAAGTATTTGTTGTACAAGATAAGGCTCTCTCAAAGAGTAATTGTACACAATATGCTCACTCTAATAGTATATCAAGGATTTGATCAATATGGCTCAAAAAGTGTTTAGAGAAATTTTCAATCAAGGATTTTGAATGATATGAAAATATAAGCTTGAGAAGGATGGATTGATGTATAAGATGTTATCTTTTCTATCTTTGATTTCTCTTGTATGCTTGATGTTTAGAAATGAAGAAAGGGTAGTATTTATAGCCATCATGTTGTCTTGCATTCTTCTTGATTTTCAATCAATCAATTTGCTTTCTTTGAAAACTTTTCTTCTTAAGATTTTTCAACCATAATTGATATGGTTGTCTTGCATGTGAATTTCAATCAAGTTGCTTTCTTTGAAAACTTTAAGAGATTTTTCAATTGATATGGTTGTCTTATATTTGAATTTCAACCAATCAAGTTGTCTTTGAAGACTTTAAGAGATTTTTCAATTGATATGGTTGTCTTATATTTGAATTTCAACCAATCAAGTTTGTCTTTGAAAACTTTAAGAGATTTTTCAATTGATATGGTTGTCTTATATTTGAATTTCAACCAATCAAGTTGTCTTTGAAAACTTTAAGAGATTTTTCAATTGATATGGTTGTCTTATATTTGAATTTCAACCAATCAAGTTGTCTTTGAAAACTTTAAGAGATTTTTCAATTGATATGGTTGTCTTATATTTGAATTTCAACCAATCAAGTTGTCTTTGAAAACTTTAAAAGATTTTTCAATTGATATGGTTGTCTTACATTTGAATTTCAACCAATCAAGTTGTCTTTGAAAACTTTAAAAGATTTTTCAATTGATATGGTTGTCTTACATTTGAATTTCAACCAATCAAGTTTGTCTTTGAAAACTTTAAGAGATTTTTCAATTGAAGTTGGTTTTAAAGTTGAGCCTTAAAGATCAAATCTTAATAAACTTTACAAAACCTAACTCTTACTTCTCATATGTCTCGGATCATTGTCTTTGAGCTTGATTTCTTTGTCTTGAGTCTTGATGACTTTGATCTTCAATGTGTTTGCAACTTATCAACTTTGCATTTGCTTGATATTTGAATTGGCCATCTTGGTCCAATTAAATCAATAGTCAAAATTAAGCTTTAAAACATAAATCATTAGTTCATATGAAAATATCATTAATGAACAACTTAAAATCATGGTTATCATCAAAACTACATGAATGTCCTTGGATTAATTAACCAATTAATAATTATTGAAACCTTGAGGCTAACAGGCTAGTTACTAGGTTTCAGAGCGATACCACTAGTAAGTAACAATTGTCAAACCAAAAGGAATTTGGGTGCATGTGACAATCTGCCTCATGATACCTAACAATGGTAAATCACGTTCCTGGAAGATGGCACGTTGGGTAGGCGAAGTGCCACGACGGTGAGTGGTTTTAAGGAAGTAATTATAATCATTTTGAATGATAGATTACATGTACAAAATTTCAAGTAGCATTATTATATATTATTAATAATTAAGAAACAAAAAACATGTAAAACTTTATATCAAACGTTATAAGAGCATTCTTATTGGCTTAGCGAATTCATGCTTTTCAATTAAAATATAGCTAATATACCACAAAACAACCCACATTGGACTATGAACTTGTTAGGCAACACTATAGCAATGCCAAAGTGTTATTTTATTCTTTCTTTTTTTTTAATTAGACATAACCTCTCTCTCTCTCTCTCTCTCTCTCTCTCTCTCTCTCACGCAAAGCACATCACACTCACACCTTCTCTCTTCTTGGTGCCTACTAAGGTGCTCCCCTGACCTTTACGGTGGTGGACCTCACCCCAAGCTGGCTCTCTTCATCATCGTTGGTATTCTATGACATCACTTGGGGTGTTGGTAGCTTCATTACAGATCTCACTTGTACCCTTTGTTGTTAAAATCCTAATTTGAATCTTTGAATCTTACGATTCAACATCATGAAAAAGATTTAAATCTTAACTAAATCTCTTAGGTGGTATAATCTTCATAGAATTCCGATTTGAATCTTAGAATCTGTAAAATCTCGATTTTGTTCCAATTCTATACGATTTTATTGCACAAGCCTTATTCAGGTTTTTTGTGTGGGTTTTTTTTTTTGGGGCCTCCAATTAGAGTTTGGCTTGGTTTTGGGCTCGTTTTCTTATTTTATTAACCCAAATGCCTCCAAAATTCAAAGCCCATTAAGGGATTTTGATGATCTTCCCATGGATGATTTAGATGGAAGCAATGACATGGATCAATATTTTGTTTATGGTGATGATATCCCATCTGAGGAAAATGTTCATCAAATCAATGCATATCTTTGTTATTCACATTGAACATTATGTAATGTGTTACTTTTGTAAAAAAAATTACCATTGTGGAAAATGGTTGAGAAACATTATTATTTGTGTAGAGTTATTATTTTATTTGAACATTATGTATATTTGTGGTATTAAAACTTGGAACTTGTAAGTTTGAAATTTGAAATTTGTCATTTGATATTTAGCAATAATTGACTTATTGCCTTTTATAAGTTCTATATCAAGTCACAAAATTACCATTGTGGAAAATGGTTGAGAAACATTATTATTTGTGTAGTGTTATTATTTTATTTGAACATTATGTATATTAAAACTTGGAACTTGTAAGTTTGAAATTTGAAATTTGTCATTTGGTATTTAGTAGTAATTGACTTATTGCCTTTTATAAGTTTCTATATCAATATTTATTTATTTTTCAATGATTCTTTAACATATGTTATGAATTATAATTACTGGTATAATTTTTATTTATTTTTATATACGGAAAGTAGAATATTATGATTTAAGATTCAAATCTATGATTCGATTTACAAAACCCTCTTAACGATTCAAGGTAGAATCCCGATTTTGACAACCATGCTTGTACCAACATGCCCGTGGAGAAGATCGATCGTGCTCTCCAAACCATCAAGGCCAACGACCCCCAGAATGTTCTCGCACTCCACAAAGATCTTCCTAATGGACAAGACAAGTTCGCCCAGACGAGGGTAGCTTTGCTTGTGTGGTCAATTGTAGGGGGTGTTGGGTTGGAGCTTGGTGTCATTAGGGAGGATGCCGTTGGAGCTTGGTGTTGTGGATTGATTTGTGAATTGGGTTTGTGGATTGATTTATGATTAGTGGGTTGGGTAATGGAACTAGGTTTGTGTCTTGTGATTTGTGGGTTTGGATTGGTTCTAGGTTGTTGTTAGGTGTTTTGACGGATATAATAAAAAAAATGATTTTTTTTTTTTTAATGAAATTGAGTTGAGAATAGATAATAAAATGTAGGATGTTATTGAAGAGTGGTTAGTTAAAATATAAAAAGTAAGATCTTATGCCAAATTTGGCTAATCCAATGTAGATGCTATAACGCTTAGGAATAAATTGTCATTTTCAATTTTTTGGGTAACATATAAGGAACGTGTGGCATGTGGATTGTCATAAGAAAAAGTTCAAATTATTTCTACTTATCTGCCTAATTAGCTGATTACTGTCGATATATAAGATCTGTTTTTGAATGCTTTGTCACAGTCTTGCCCATTGAGGTGAGGAAAGTAGGGATTCGAGGCCCAAGCCCAACTACAGCTATGTTGGAAGTTGGAACGAAGTTCAGCCTGACCTTCCCCAAACTCTGCATTGCCGAATCCTAGCCCAAAGGACAGCCTGTTATACTTATACCGTCTGCCACTAATTAGACTAGGCTGGCCTAAGTTCAAATGGACTTCAATGAATTACTTGAGATTAAACCGTAGATATTTTATCCTAAATAATGAGGTTAAACTGTAGATATTTATCCTACATAATGATCTCATGTAATTTATAATGTATATTTTAAATAATAACTATAATTATGACCAGCTTAATCAAGAATCATTTGTAAATTAAAGAAAATATTTCAATAATATAACTAAAATTGAATAACAAAAATTGATAGTAAAAATATAATATAAATTCAAGTTTTTACCAAACACCAAATAAAGGGAAAATTGTAAAATGACACATTGTCAATTGTATTTTAAAAATGACACTTGGCACCCTTACATTTTAAAAAATATGGGTGGAATTTCATTCTTTTAACAAAGGTGAGGGAGAGTGTCATTTCCTAATAAATGCGAGAAAAACAAAGTGTCCTTTTTTAACAATAGTGAGGGGGCAAAGTGTCATTTTCTAACAAATATGAGAGAACAAAGTGTCATTTTTTAACAATAGTGAGGGGGCAAAGTGTCATTTTCTAAAAAATGAGAGACAAAGTGTTATTTTGATAAATCGATAGTTTGGGAGGAAGAGATTTGAATCCAGATGTCTATGTTAAAAACACAAGGAAATGAACAAAATGAGCTTGGGTTACAACTTTTATTCTGTAGCATATGATATGATTTAGAGATAAACTTATATAATATATTATTGTGAATGTTTTGAAGATAATAACTAAAGACTTAATAATAATTTACATCTTCAAAAGTTTGGGATAATTTTTATTTTTAACCCATAAAATTTCAAAATTTCGATCCCAACAATTCATTATATACTACCATTTGGGTATTCGGCCCAGTGGTAATCCCCTTCCCCAAAAAGCCCCACCCCTCCATAAGGGTGTAGGTTTGATCCCCGAGATCTTCGAAATATACGTGTGTGTGAGTTTAGATTAAAAAAAAAAAAATTCATTATACACTTACTCTCCGCCCTTTAAAATCTTAAGAGTCATATTCTCTTCTCTTCCCCTCTCTACTCTCCCTTCATCCTCCCTTGTCCAAACTATTAATGTTCCCAATTGATACCTTTCTCAATAAGTCATGAGAGCAAATCTAATAGCTTTGCCCCTCATTGAGGAGGAGGTTAAAGGAAACAATGGAAACATTTTCCTTAATAATGGCTTCAACTATAACACCAATTCTATGAAATTGTTTGTCTTATGAGTTAGAGTTGTTAAAGAATTAGAGTTATAAAATAAAAGTCTAGTTAAATTAATTGTCACCTAAAGTTGGGCATTGGGCAATGTTTTCGTTAGGTTTTTTTGGCTAAGCTGTTTTTCTTTAGGTTAATAAGGAAGTAAATTCAATTGTTTATGAATTGGCCAAATTTGTTATCAGTTAAGTTTTGATTTCGTTTGTACCTCGGATGTAATTTCTTGTTTAGCAAAACAAAAAAGAGAAAAGACTTGATCCCCAAAATGGTATAATAATGCCCAAAAAACTTCCAAACATTTCGTACCGTCCTAGGTTTGCAAAAGCATCCATACTCATACTATTATGACGTAGTAATCACACCAATCGACCTTAATATTTTGTAAAATAAATAGCGAAACAGTAACGTCCCACAAAATTAGGGTCATTTAACATTTTCAAGGCAAATTTGTCAATTGAAGTGCCGCATTAGCTTCTCTCTTGATGAAAAAAAGACCAAACAGCGCTACAGAATTCCAACAGAACATAATCCAAAGAGGGCATATAATTAAATTGTTGTTTTTTGCTAGGTAAAGTGGGCAAAGAACGCTCTAATCTCTGATTTGGTTTGATCAATTATGAACATTTTTAATTTTTACGACAAAATAATCTAAATCAATAAAATAGAAATAGAAAATCTTAGCAGTAAAATAAGTCTAATTCTCAATAGATCGAAAGGGAATTTAATCGGAGAAGAGAAAAGAAAAATAATTAAGTAAACATATAAACGCGAAAGAGAAGCGGTTTTAGGCTTCTTGGCTGAGCATCAGTTTTAAAAAGCTCGATTTGAAAAGCTTCACGGAGTATCAGCATTCAAAATTAATAACTCATCATTTGCTCAGATCCCACATAACCAAACCACAAATTATACGAAATGAAAAGTCCAAGACACAAAATCAAGTAAATAAGAACCACAGGAAGAGAAAAAAAAAAAAAAAACGAAAACTTTGTAGCGAATGCAGAAAACTGAAAACATGAGGTCCTGCTATCTACAAAGCTCCTTATATATACTGTTTAGAGCGAGGGACCCCGGAAACCCTAATTGCTAAAAGCTTGTCAAAGTGATGTCGTTTTACTCGAATACTTAAGCGTCACCGCCGCACGGTTTTCACTTGCACAGAACGCACAGTTTCACTTGCTTTCTTTAAAACGCACCGTTTGATATCTGTCCAAGAGAATTTCCCAACCTTTGTAATGGTTTCTAATGTTTACACACGTTGAACGTTTAAAACATACTCAATTAGTTCTCAACGTTTATAAAAACGTGTACCGATAGTCCCTATGGACCAATAGGGCTTAGTCTTGAAATTCGAGGAACTAAAAATGAGCAATATTGGTCCCTAAATCATACTATTGAGTAGGGGTGTAATCGGTGAGGTGTAGTGTGGTTTTTTTCCATATTTATGCACCTATACTTTATAGTGTGATTTTCCTATTACACGCACTTGTACCTATTAAAATCGATTTTGGCACGGTGCGATGCAGTTTGGTGTGGTTCTTACGGGTTTCTCGGTTGTTTCGGTGAAACTTACACCCCTACTATTGAGTGACCAAAATCGCTCACTTTTTTAAAGTTTAAGAATTAATTCAATTCAGTTTTTGACACTAGGGCACGTTTGATACACTGTAATGGTTATTACACTGTAATAGAAATTCGTATTACAAGAAATAAAATAAACTGTAATGTAATAACTATTATTATTCATTTGTTTGATGACAACACATGAATAAAACCTCTGAATCTGTATTTCTATATTTTACTACAACATGATTAATATACGAGTATTAATAATTTTAAAAATATTTTTATATTTATGTATATATATATATATATAGAGAGAGAGAGAGAGAGAGAGAGAGAGAAATTTTTTAAAAAATAGTAGTCAATTATTGTTTTTGAAATTTTTTATTTTATTTTATTTTATTTTTAGCTATTAGGTGATCTAAAGAATAGTTATTACGGCCATTTTGATAAAGAATAATTATTCCTCATTTTAAAGAATAGCCATTCCTAAGAAATACCTATTCCCTAAAATGAAAGCATAATCAAACAACCGAATAATTATTTTATCGGAATAATTATTATATGGGTTAATTACAGTAAACCCACTTGTGGCTTGGCTGGTTTTAACATTGCCTACATGTGGTTTAAAACGTATCACTTTACCCACCTGTGGTTTAAAACGTTAGCAGCTGTTACCCACCTCGCCCAATTCCGTCAGAAAAATAGGTCGACTATAAAAGCAACCTTTTTCCAATCGATCAAGAACATGTTCTAGCTCAAAAAATGCCCTAAAATTCAGTTCTCTGCCCTAAAAATCGATTCGTCTACCCTAAAAATCAAAACACCAAATTTCTTCAACCCATTCACGATTTGTAATTGGAAGATCTTGGGATTTCAGTTGGTGAGAAACTTGGGGATTGAAATCCGAAATCTGGATCAAGGTATGTGACATAGGGTTTTATAATTTTCCAAAAGTAAAAGTTTGTAACACGTTTATCTATTGGGATTTGATTCTTAAATATGTGACCTAGGGTTTTATCTATGACTGTAACAAAAAAAATTTTGGGGAATTTTTGTTTTTTGTCTGTGACCTACGGTTTTCCCGTTTGCTCTCATTTCATTTTGTAACTCCTACACTTATGTGGTAACAGTGGTCCTTAAGAACCTTTTAAGCCCTGTTAAAGAAGCTTTTAGATGTTTGTTTGCATGTGTTGTTTGTGAGTTTTACCCACGTGTTGTACCCCTAACCCCACATTTAGGAATCTTGTATTTACTGTGTTGGAACTGATTGAAAGTGGTCCCTAACTTCAATTTTCATGATTTTAATTGTCTACTGGTCCCCAACATGGCATACACAAATGTTATCTGCTTACTGCTTCTCTGTTTTGTTGTTTTGTTATGTATTATTCTATGTGGATTTGTTTAATTTGGGTTTTTTTAATATGTAGATGACAAATTTGTTTTTTAAAATTGAGATCCATAGTGGTGGTCAATTTGACAGAAACCCAAAACTAGTTAATTTAGGTGGTAAAGTGTCCACATACTGCAAAGTTGATCCTGATCGTTTGAGCTATTTTGAAATTCAAGATATGGTTGCTGAATGTGGGTCATCTAGAACTAGTTTGGTTTATTACTTAATCCCTGTGGGTAGTTTAGAGTAGGGTTTAAGATTAATTACTGAAGATAATGAAGTCTTATATATGTGTGAGCTACATGGTGCATGGCCAATTAATAGAATCACATTGTATGTGGAAGGTGGTGTGGAGCCACTGTAAGTTGTAGGTCAAAGTGATTTTGGTGGTGTAGTTGATGAAGGTGATGAACTTGAAGGTGATGAAGTTGAAGGTGATTGGATGAGCACAGGTGATGAACTTGAAGGTGATGAGTTGAATGAAGGTGATGAAGGTAATGTATTTGGTAATGCATTTGAAGGTGATGAAGGTAATGTATTTGAAGGTGATGAGTTGAATGAGTTAGTGAGCTATGATTGGATGAATGATGGTCTTGAAAGGGTAGACTTTGCTGATGATATTTTTGGGGGAAATGAGGATGAGGATGATAATGAGGTTGTGGGCAATGGGGGGGATACTGCAAGTGATGCTCAGTGATCAATGCAGGCTGAGGTTGGGGACAATGAGGGGAATAATGCAAGTGATGCTCAGCCATCAATGCAGGCTAAGGTTGGGAGCAGTGGGGGGAATAATGCAAATGATGCTTAGCCATCAATGCAGCCTGAGGTTGGGAGCAATGGGGGAATAATACACAGCTTGGGGTTGGGAGCAATGAGGGTAATAATGCACAGCCTGAGGTTGGGAATAATAGACAGCCTGAAGTTGGGAATAATGCACAACCAGCAATGGGAATAGATAGGATTAGAGTAAGACAGTATGTACCCTCTACTACTAGACCTAACCAACCTGATGTGCAAGAACCTGATTGGACTGAGCCAAGCATTGAGGATTATGAAATCCACACTGATGTAATTTCTGATGATGAGGATCTCAAGGATGGAGCTCCAGAATTTAATCAGTAAACTGGCATGAGAAAGCCAGATTTAGTTCTTGGTATGAAGTTTCCTAATTCAAGGGTTTTTAGAGAGGCATTGAGGGAATATGTAGTTAATAAGGTTGTTGATATCAAGTTTAAATTGAATGAGAGAACTAAGATATCTGTTTATTGCAAGAATGACTGTGGGTGGAGATTATATGCATCAGTTATTCCTGGAGAACTTACTTTCCAGATTAAAATATTTCAATCTGTTTGCACATGTAGTAAATCATTTCAGCACAGTCAAGTGAATTCTTCATATGTTGCAAAGAAGTATCTGCAAGATTTTGGCAAGAACCCTAAGTGGGAGGTGCCAGGGGTGCAACATCATGTTAGGCAAGATATTTCAGTTGAATTAAGTAGGAATTAAGTTTATAGGGCCAAAAGGAAAGCAAGAGAAATGCTAGAAGGGGATGAGAAGTTGCAATATGCTGCTTTGTGGGACTATGCAGCAATGATTAGAAAGACTAATATGGGAAGTAAGGTATATATAAAATGTGATTGTTCAGAAGATGGTGGACAACCTAGATTTCTAAGGATGTATGTGAGATACCATGCTCAGAAAGTTAGGTTTTTGGCTGGTTGTAGACCAATAATAGGTGTTAGCCTCAAGGTTTCAATACCTATTAATTGGCTAATTAATCCAAGAACATTCATGTAGTTTTGATGATAACCATGATTTTAAGTTGTTCATTAATGATATTTTCATATGAACTAATGATTTATGTTTTAAAGCTTAATTGTTGACTATTGATTTAATTGGACCAACATTGGCTAATTCAAATATCAAGCAAATGCAAAGTTGACAAGTTGCAAATCCATTGAAGAGCAAAGTCATCAAATCTTAAGACAAAGAAATCAAAACTCAAGAGCATGCTCCGAGACATATGAGAAGTAAGAGTTAGGTTTGTGTAAAGTTTATTAAGATTTGATATTTATGGCTCAACTTTAAAACCATATCAATTGAAAAATCTCTTAAAGTTTTCAAAGACAACTTGATTGGTTGAAATTCAAATATAAGACAACCATATCAATTGAAAAATCTCTTAAAGTTTTCAAAGACAACTTGATTGGTTGAAATTCAAATATAAGACAACCATATCAATTGAAAAATCTCTTAAAGTTTTCAAAGACAACTTGATTGGTTGAAATTCAAATATAAGACAACCATATCATTATGGTTGAAAAGATCTCTTAAAGTTTTCAAAGAAAGCAACTTGATTGGTTGAAATTCAAATGCAAGACAACCATATCAATTATGGTTGAAAAGAAAAGTTTTCAAAGAAAGCAACTTGATTGAAATTCAAATGCAAGACAACCATATCAATTATGGTTGAAAAAGAAAAGTTTTCAAAGAAATCAACTTGATTGAAATTCAAATGCAAGACAACCATATCAATTATGGTTGAAAAAGAAAAGTTTTCAAAGAAAGCAACTTGATTGAAATTCAAATGCAAGACAACCATATCAATTATGGTTGAATCTTAAGAAGAAAAGTTTTCAAAGAAAGCAACTTGATTGATTGAAAATCAAGAAGAATGCAAGACAACATGATAAGGGGAAGAAAACAATTATGGCTATAAATACTATCCCTTTCTTCATTTCTAAACATCAAGCATACAAGAGAAATCAAAGATAGAAAAGATAACATCTTATACATCAATCCATCCTTCTCAAGCTTATATTTTCATATCATTCAAAATCCTTGATTGAAAAATCAAATTTCTCTAAACACTTTTTGAGCCATATTGATCAAATCCTTGATATACTATTAGAGTGAGCATATTGTGTACAATTACTCTTTGAGAGAGCCTTATCTTGTACAACAAATACTTTGTTGAAACCTGTGAGTATTTTGTTAGGGTTTTGGTATAAATCCTAAGGAGTGAAAAGGATTTTTCACTCGGTGGTTACTCTTCACCGTGTAAGGAAGATTTGTAACGGTTTGATCTTCACCCGAAAGAAGATTATCAAATAGTGGATTTGGGAATCCTCAAGAAGTGTTCTTGAGGCGGGGACGTAGGCACGGAAGCCGAACCTCGATAACAATCATTGTGTTTGATTTTCTCTCTCTCTATCTCTTACATATTTAATTGCTTATATATATACTTGTGCTTGATTTCATATCATATCTATATTGCAATTGAATTGTGATCAAACATTTACTAAATCAACATTTGCTATTTGAAGATAGTTTTTAATTCCGCATTTAAATCGAAAAAGTTTGCCTCAACCTAAATCACCCCCCCTCTTAGGTTGATATTTGGGTAACAATAGGTTTAGATGGTTGCCACTTGAAGGGCAGATTTTGTGGATAGCTATTAGCAGCCATTGCAAGAGATGGAAATGATAACATATTTCCTGTTGCAGTAGCTGTAGTGGAGCAAGAGTGTAAGGAGTCATGGATTTGGTTCTTGAAACATTTTTCTGAAGATATTGGAGATCCACCGGATCTCAACTTAGTCTTCATTTCTAATAGATAGAAGGTATGAATTTAAACTTTTTCTTTTTTGTTTGTTTGTAATTGTCATTTGTTTTCATTTGTTCTGGTTATTGATTTCAATGCATTGTTTTTACTTAGGGACTTGTACCTGCATTTAAGAAGCTATTCCCAAAAGTTGAACATAGGTATTGCTTGAAGCATATTTACAGTAATTTCAAATTGTTGTTTAAAGGGTTGGAATTAAAAGATGCATTGTGGAGTTGTGCAGCTGCTTCAACTGAGAGAGAGTTTGAGAGAATAATGGAGTATTTGAAGGGTTTGGATGAGAAGGCTTGGAAGTGGCTTAGTAAGATTCCAGCCAAACAATAGTGTAAGACATACTTTACCAAAAGGGTTTTGTCTGATTGTCTAGTTAATAATATAAGTGAGTTATTCAATGCCATGATTTTACCTACTAGAGACAAGCCAATACTGTCAATGTTGGAGTGGATTAGGGTTAGGTTGATGACTAGACTGCATACTAAGAGGATTGGGATGGAGAAATATGGTGGATCAGTGTGTCCTAATGTACAAGACAAACTTGAGAAGTTGAAAATGGAATCTAGGTCTTTCTCTGCTATGCCTTCTGGTAGGTTTAAATATGAGGTGGATAATTCTTATGAGAGACATGTGGTTGATCTCACGAAGAAAGAATGTAGTTGTAGGATATGGGACCTCACAGGTATCCCATGCAAACATGGGGTTGCAGCTATTTATAAGAACCTTGAGCATCCTGAGGACTACCTACATGATTGCTATCTAAAGGAAGCATATCTTGATGTTTATAGTGAGATTATTCATCCAATGCCTGGCCAAGATGAGTGGATTAAGAGTGGACATCTGCCTCCACAGCCACCACATGTTCTTAGACCCCCAGGGAGGCCTAAAAAGTTGAGGAGAAGAGACCCAGATGAGCCAAGGAACCCCCACAAGGTTTCTAGAATGAATAGACAGATTAAGTGTGGGAAGTGCAACAAAGTTGGTCATAATTCAAGATCATGTAATGCTGGCATTACTGGTGAGACAGCCTGGCAGAGAAGGCAAAGATTAAAGTAACAACAAATTGTAAGAAACAATGCTTTACATGCACTTAAATATCTATTTTTATATATTTCAAAGGTTTTACATGCACTTAAATTTTTTTTTTTTCTTTTATTTTTTGCATTTGGCATTGGTTGTAGGCACAAGGAGGAAGTTCTGCAGCAACTAATCAAGGACATACATCATCACAACCCTCATCATCACAGCCCCAACCATCACAGCCAGCAACAACAAGTAGATCTGCACAATGGTTCTCTTCCACCCAACCAACCACTCATGCACCTAGAGAGATATGGCATTCAAGGACCTCATCATCCCAAGCATTTTCTAAACTTTCCATAATTGCTAAGATGTGATATTTGCTAACATGTGATGTGAGTAGAGTAACAAATTCTAATTCTATCTTTTTGCAGCTTGTAAGTGTGAGGGATTCAATAACCAGAGGTGCAGGAAGTAGTGCAGGCAGGGGCAGGGGTGCAGGCAGTGGTGTAGGTAGGGGCAGGAGTGCAACCAGTGGTGTAGGTAGGGGCAGGGGTGCAACCAATGGTGTAGGTAGTGGCAGGGGTGCAACCAGTGGTGTAGGTAGTGGCAGGGGTGCAACTAGTGGTGTAGGCAGTGGTGCAAGCAGAGGTAGGGGTGCAGGTATGGGTTTAACCAGTGATGCAGGCATGGGTTCAACCAGTGGTTAAGCTAGTGGTGTAGGCAGGGGTTCAATCAATGATCAAGCAAGTTGTGCAAGCAGTCGTTGGACTAATGGTGCAACTGTAAAGAATCTTGGTGAGAAAAGAAGAAGAGGAAGTGGTAGTTTAAGGCCATCAAAGCTTTCAGTTGTTGGTGGGAAAGGCAAATGACAGTTTTTAAGAAACAATATAGTTTTTAAGAAACAATGATGATTTTTTTTTGTTAATATGGTGGAATAGGCAGTTAGCCTTTTTGTTTTGTAAAAAAAGGAACAACTTTTTTCTTTTGTTGGAAAGTGGTAGACAATATCCTTTATTTTGGAATAGATAGGTCAGTTAAATTGCTTATTGCCTATGCATGTGGGTAAGAAATACAACATTATAATGTATGCAAGTGACAAATTTTTTATGCATGTGACAAACATGCAGCTATGTATGGACAAATATTTGCTATGTATGCAAGTGATACTCGTTTTTATGCATGGATCAATGTTTGCCATGCATCAAAATTTACAATTTTTTTTTTTTTTGTCTATGGACAAATGTTTGTCTTCTTTTATGGAAAAATGTTTGCCATGTAATAAAGATGCTTATTCAATACTTGGCCACTAATTGTTTGTCTTGTTCTACAAATTCTATATTTGAAGTTGTAACATACTCATAAGTCAAAACATATTTTGGCAATGAAATTAAAGCAGTACACATAACTTGAAAATAACATATAGTTCATTAAAGCATTAGGTACAAAAATTCATTGTCTTCTGGCCATCAAAATTACAAAACTTTCCCACAACATCTTGGCCATTAATTACAACATTTTTCCACCCACAACACATTGATCAACTAACACCACAACACACTACTCCTAAGACAAACACTATGTTAGCCTCAAGGTTTCAATACTTATTAATTGGCTAATTAATCCAAGGACATTCATGTAGTTTTGATGATAACCATGATTTTAAGTTATTCATAAATAATATTTTCATATGAACTAATGATTTATGTTTAAAGCATAATGTTGACTATTGATTTAATTGGACCAAGATGGCCAATTCAAATATCAAGCAAATGCAAAGTCGACAAGTTGCAAATTCACTGAAGATCAAGGTCATCAAGACTCAAGACAAAGAAATCAAGCTCAAAGATCATGTTCCGAGACATATGAGAAGTAAGAGTTAGGTTTTGTAAAATTTATTAAGATTTGATCTTTAAGGCTCAACTTTAAAACCAACTTAAATTGATTTTCAAAAATATTGACAAAGTCAACATTAATGGCTAGATTGATATTTAAAGACAACCATGAAATCAATTACGGATGAAAAATTTCTGAAACATAAAAGTTTTTCAAAATATTGACAAAGTCAAAATTAATGGCTAGATATTTTTGAAATTCAAAAACAGCAATGTGAACGCAAATAAATCTATTACGACTGAAAAATTTCTAAAACATAAAAGTTTTTCAAAATATTGACAAAGTCAAAATTAATGGCTAGATATTTTTTAAATTCAAAAACAGTAATGTGAACGCAAATAAATCAATTACGGCCGAAAAATTTCTTAAGCAGAAAAGTTTTCAAAATCAAAGAAAACAGCTAGATTGATTAAATGCAAGACAACCATATCAATTACGGCTGAAAAATTTCTTAAGCAGAAAAGTTTTCAAAAGATTTCAAAATCAAAGAAGACGGTTTGATTGATTGAATTAAGTTTGTGTCCGTTGGAGAATCAAAGCTCTGCAAAGACTTGCAGCATCTCCACTATACTTTGTCTAGTGCTCACATTAATGTATTAGGAGAACCTGCTCCACCCCAATAATTCAAAAAGCAAAAAGACTTATTGCCACTAGAAGTTCGGTGCAGAAAAGCAATGAATATAGGCTGGCATGCATTGGCACCTTTTATTTGAAAAGGTTATTTGAATTTTTAAAAAGTCACGCCAATTATTCAAAAGGCTGATTGCCATTTTCAATTGTCGGTTAAAGCAATCTTCTGACATTGGCACTTGTTATTTGAAAAGGTTATTTGAATTTTTAAAAAAGTCACGCCAATAATTCAAAAGTCTGATTGCCATTTTCAATTGTCGGTTAAAGCCACCTTCTGACATTGGCACTTTATTATTTAAAATTATATAGAATCATGATTGTGTTTTCTAACGAACAAAAATTTTCAAATTTCCTTTAGTCGGTTGATTGAACTATAAAAAAGAGAATAAAAGAAAGAAACAAATACAACATAGCATACAAGAGAAATCAGAGAAAGAAAAGAAAATATCTTTTACATCAATCCATCTTTTCTCAAGCTTATATTTTCATATCATTCAAAATCTTTGATTGAAAATCAAATTCCTCTAAATACTCTTTGAGCCATATTGATCAAATCTTTGATATACTATTAGAGTGAGCATATTGTGTACAACTACTCTTTAAGAGAGCCATATTTTGTACAACAATCCTTTGTTGAAACTATTGAGTGTTTTTGTTAGGGTTTTGGTATAAATCCTAAGTAGTGAAAATGATTTTTCACTAGGTGGTTACTCTTCACCATGTAAGGAAGATTTGTGGGTTTTGGTATAAATCCTAAGGAGTGAAAAGGATTTTTCACTCGGTGGTTACTCTTCACCGTGTAAAGAAGATTTGTAACGGTTTTGATCTTCACCCGAAAGAAGATTGTCAAATAGTAGATTTGGGAATCCTCAAGAAGTGTTCTTGAGGCGGGGACGTAGGCGGGGAAGCCGAACCTTGATAACAATCATTGTGTTTGATTTTCTCTATCTCTATCTCTTACTTATTCAATTGCTTATATATGCTTGTGTTTGATTTTCTATCATATCTATATTGCAATTGAATTGTGTTCTTAAATTTGTTTTTGCTAATTGAAAATAGTTTTTAATTCCGCATTTAAATCGAAAAAGTTTGCCTCAACCTAAATCACCCCCCCTCTTAGGTTGATATTTGGGTAACATATTACAACAGCACAACAACTACACTGGCAGGCTCAATGTCTTCTTCATCTTACCAACTTGACCACTATACCAAAAAGACACAAGCAGCACAACAATTAAGCACCATGACACAACTAAAGCATGCATATACATTTTCTCTTTCTTTCGAGTCATCATCTCTTTCTCCCTAGCTCTTGCTTCCATTCCACGAGCCACCACTTCCCTCTCATGAGCAATTAACACAGATTTTTCAAGCTTGCTAGATTTTTCAATTATCTTTGCAGTAATTGCAGTCCCACGCACACAAGTTGGTGGATCAATCCACTCAAAATACCCACAATGTTCTTGCACCTGAGAAATTAAAATTTGGGAATAAAGTTTATGTTTAGCAAAAAAAAAAAATTTGTGGTCATCACAGATTTATGAAAATTAAATGGAAATTGTGGTAAATGGAAATTAAATGAACATTACCTACCTTATATCTGCTACACCCACGAAACCTCCTCCCAAAATTTCCAATTGTCCAAGCTGTCCTCACTACAGATCTTGCCCCACAATGACACAAATACCCATTCGCAAAGTAACCAGTTGACGAAGACGAAGACATTTATCTACTGTAACAAATTACAGATCAATCCTCACTTCACACTCCAGATTTCGAAAAATATATAACCCTAGGTCAAAAAGATAAACATGAACATAAACATACCTTGATCTTGAAAAAAAGATGATCCCCAACGGTTTCTACAACAGCTTATAACCATATAGCTCAAAAAACACCCCAATGCGGCCTAGAAATCCGAGATTGGGTTGAAGAGAATCGAATCGCAGCAACAGTTTTGAGTTAGAACCCTAAAAATCGATTGGAAAAAGGTCGCTTTTATAGTCGACCTGTTTTTCTGACGGAATTAGGCGAGGTGGGTAATGGCTGTTAACATTTTAAACCTCAGGTGGGTAAAGTGACACGTTTTAAAATACTAGTAGGCAATGTTAAAACCAGCCAAACCACAGGTTGGTTTACTGTAATTAACCCTTATTATATTATTGAACCTATTACAATGGAACTAATAGTTCAAGATTTTTTATCCCTCTTTGTAGGGTTTTGTATCCCTCTCGTAGGAGGGTTGTGTAATTTGTTTTATTTCAATAAAAGCTTCCTGTTTATCAAAAAAAAATAATAGTTCAAGATTTTGAAACATAGAACCAATTGTGCGTGTGTTTCAAATTTTAGAGAGCAATAGAGTATTTAATCCTTTCTTTTACGTATTTTTAGAAATTTTAGCTTCGAATTTGTGAGCTTGAGAGAATCCAAGTCTAAGGCGCATGATCAGATTGTTTTGTTACAGAACTCTGCCTTGTACAAATTTCGCAACGCATTGTCGAAAATCCAAAGCTTGGATATGCTTCCCACTGCGTTGTTTCTCAGCCCAAGTGGCCCAATTGACACAGCAAAGCACGAGTTGTATGGAGCTGCCAGTGCCAAGCTGCTCAGAGTTCAACTCTCACGCATACGCCGCTATGCTTCAAAATTGTCTCCAAAACGGTGACCCAACTTCAGGAAAGGGTCTCCACTGCGAGATTCTGAAAAGAGGTAGCTGTTTGGACTTGTTCGGATACAACATTCTTCTCAACATGTATGTGAAATCTGACTTGTTGTGTGATGCCACTAAACTGTTCGACGAAATGCCACAGAGAAACACGATTGCTTTTGTTACTTTAATTCAGGGGTACGCGAAGTCTTTGCGATTCTTTGAGGGTGTGGAATTGTTTGTTAGGTTACATAGAGAGGGTCACGAGCTAAACACTTTTGTTTTTTCTACTATTTTGAAGTTGCTTGTGAGTATGGGATGGGGTGAGCTAAATTGGACCCTTCATGCTTGTATTTGTAAGCTTGGTCTTGATTCTGATGCATTTGTTGGTACTGCTCTTATAGATGCCTACTCTGTTTGTGGGCAAGTTGATAATGGTAGAGAAGTTTTTGATGCGATTGTTTGTAAGGATATGGTCTCGTGGACTGGGATGTTAGCTTGTTATTCTGAGAATGATTGTTTTGAAGAGGCATTAGATGCCTTTTCTCAAATGAGGATGATTGGGTTCAAGCCAAATAATTTTACTTTTGCTGGTGTGCTCAAGGCATGTCTTGGACTAGAGGCTTTAAATGCAGGGAAGAGTGTTCATGGGTGTGTGTTGAAAACTCGGTATGAACAGGATCTTTATGTGGGTGTTGCATTACTTGAACTGTACACCAAGTTTGGGGACATTGATGGTGCTCAGCGGGCATTCGAGGAGATACCTAAGAAAGACGTGATTCCTTGGAGTTTCATGATTGCACGTTATGCTCAAAGTGATCGGTGCGAAGAAGCTGTGGACTTGTTTTGTCAAATGAGGCAAGCTTTTGTTGTACCTAATCAGTTTACATTTGCTAGTGTCCTGCAAGCTTGTGCAACTATGAAAGGTTTAGATTTGGGGAAGCAAATCCATTCCCATGTACTTAGAGTTGGTTTCAACTCGGATGTCTTTGTTTCCAATGCCCTCATGGATGTCTATGCTAAATGTGCAAGGATGGAGGACTCTATGGATCTATTTTTGGAATCACCAAATCGAAATGATGTGACTTGGAACACTATGATTGTTGGCTATGTGCAGTCAGGTGATGGGGAGAAGGCACTGAAGTTATTTATAAATATGCTTGAATACCAAGTGTGGGCAACAGAAGTGACGTACTCTAGTGTACTTCGAGCTTGTGCTAGTCTGGCAGCCTTGGATCTGGGAGTTCCAATCCATTCCTTGACAGTCAAAACCCTTTATGACAAGGATACTGTTGTTGGTAATTCTTTGATAGATATGTATGCAAAGTGTGGAAGCATTAAGGATGCCCGTACGGTATTTGACATGTTGAATGAACGAGATGAAGTTTCATGGAACGCTATGATCTCAGGATGTTCTATGCATGGTTTGGGTAGGGAGGCTCTAAAAGTTTTTGAAATGATGCAGAATACGAAGTGTAAACCAAACAAGTTAACTTTTGTTGGTGTTCTGTCAGCTTGTAGCAATGCAGGGCTGTTAGATCAAGGACAAGCTTATTTTAATTCTATGGTGCGGGATTATGGCATTGAACCATGTATAGAGCACTATACTTGTATGGTCTGGCTTCTAGGGAGATCAGGACATCTTGATAAGGCTTTCAAGTTGATTGAGGAAATCCCATTTGAGCCTAGTGTTATGGTCTGGCGTGCTTTGCTTGGGGCTTGTGTTATCCATAATGATGTTGAGCTTGGAAGAATTTCTGCACAGCGTGTCTTTGAAATGGAACCACAAGATGAAGCAACCCATGTGTTATTGTCAAATATATATGCCACTGCACAGAGGTGGGGAAACGTGGCCTCAGTTAGGAAAAACATGAAAAGGAAAGGAGTAAAGAAGGAACCAGGCCTGAGTTGGATTGAGAACCAGGGAATAGTTCATTATTTCACTGTTGGAGATACTTCACATCCTGACATGAAACTAATTAATGGGATGCTGGAATCATTGAAAATGAAAACCAGGAAGGCTGGATATGTTCCTAATCATGATGCAGTTTTGGTTGATGTGGATGATGATGAAAAGGAACATCTTTTGTGGGTACATAGTGAAAGATTAGCTCTTGCTTATGGGCTAATTAAAATGCCATCTGGAAGCCCTATTCGTATCATTAAAAACCTCCGAATATGTGTGGATTGTCATGCAGCAATGAAGTTAATATCAAAGGTTGTGCAGCGAGATATTATTGTCAGAGACATGAATCGGTTCCATCACTTTCAGGATGGGATTTGCTGTTGCGGTGATTATTGGTGAGTGAAGATCTTTAACAAGATCTACCTTTTCAGAAGGACTGAGGTTTCTATTTCTTCATGGAAGTTCATAATTACAGAGGTTCATTGGTAAGAAGCAGGCAGGAACTTGCCGTCTTCTAGGTAATTCTGCATCCTTTATCCTGTAGAATAAAAGTTATGTGCCACAAACATTTGATTAATGATCTGTAGTTACTTTATAACTCTATGTTGGGTTAGTAGGAAACACTGGAGAAGTAAAAGACCCAAAAAGTTTTTAAAAAGCAGTTGTCTTAAGAATGCAGGAAAGTCTGAGTTACTTTCTGATTATAAGACTCAGTTCTTGATAAGTAACATATTTTTAATTACTCACGTGTAGGCCAGTGATGGCAAGTGCCTTCTACCAAAAGAGACAGGTTGCGCGGGTTCAAGTCCGGGAATCAGCCTCTCCCAACAAATTGGGGGTAAGGTTGCCTGCCAATCACCTCTCCTAACCCCGCAAAAGTGGGAGTTTTGTGCATTGGGTACGACCTACGACATGTAGGTCAGTGACTTACAGAGTTCATAGATGAGTCCTTGATTCATGACATTCTGCCTCAAAGATTGTTTTATATGTTGGATTATCATATCTTTTATGCATATACTTCGTAATTTGGTTGTCTATGTATTTTAGTTATGGTCTATGCACTCAAAGTTTAATAGACTGAGATTAGGTGATTGGAGTCATCTCTTAGGTTTGGTATCTCATATAATGATCCTACCTTTTTATTGAGATCTAGGAAGGACTTTGTCCAGCGGCATTTACCACATTTGCAAATGAAGTTATTGGCAGTGACATTTGCCACTATTTACAATAATATCAGTAAGTTAGGATTTTTAACTGAAGGAATATCCTTGTTTGAATACTAGCTGTCGTTATAAGGGAAGACAGCCCCAACCTCTTACTAAATCCTGTAAGTACATAATCATCTTGATTTTAAGAGACAAACACAATTAGGCAATTAGACAATATCAATCTCCAAGGTTTAGCAGTTGGCTTTTCGTATGACAGTTGGGTCTTAGGGTAGCTAAACTGCTAAAGTTAAGTCCTATTGTGTTTTAGAGTTGTAAGGGGCCCACCGTCTCATGAAGTGAAAATTTCCAGTGTCACTGATAAGTTGGTGAACTATATTTGAGTGCATTTGTGTTTGTCTATAGTACTGTTTTTTATTTTTTATGTGGTCTAGTTTTGCTGGTTTGCATGTCATTGTACCAAGGATCAATGTGTTTGCTCTTCTGTCCTATTTTTACAAGAATTCAAAGTGATGGGTGTTTAAACCTGATGTCGATGCAATTTAGAGACTTACACCATTATTTTTTTGCAGCTGCGATGTCCAGCGTGATGAATGGGTTATAATTCTGTCTAACAAGATGTACTAGACAAGGTGCGGAGGTATGACTGGTTTGTTTAAGAATGATTGATTTTCTTAAAGTTGTTTATGCTCACTTTCCTTTCCTTTGGTCTTATAATAAGAATTTTCTGTGATTCATAAGACCTTTGATTATACTCTTAGTATGGTCTACTCTTTATACTCCATATTTTTTTATTGGCACTGTGTATCCGAAGCATTTGCTCTGACTATTCCTCTTTATACTCCAATATGTGTGGCCTGGTATGATTCTTTTATTGGTTTCTGTAAGTTCTTATCTCCCTACAAATAATCCAGATTCAAGAAGATCTGTAGAGAGCCTCCCTTCCCCCACGCCACAAAGTATTAATAGTTTCATTTGGATTCCTTTAACAGTTTATCCTGACTGACCTAGATGAATGCATCACTCACCATTCGTTTCTGAATGAAATTTACTTCTGCTACTTCAAAAAACCGAAATAAAAATAGCTGATCTAGAATTTTGCACAAATTCAAGGATTTCGGACTGTATAATCCCTTCATCCCACAATAGATGAAAGTTTGTAAATGACACATATTTTTTTAAAGCAAAATAAACATAATCTTCGTAAAATGCTGAAAATCAAGTGACAGGTACAAGTGCAGGGTAATTCCATGCACACATGGTTCACTTAACACTGTTTTTGGAAGATTGTTATGTTTATTTTGTTTCATTAAAATACATTCCATTTTGCAAACCTTCATCTATTTTGGGACAGAGGGAGCTTATACGTGATTTTTTTATCTAATGCTTTATAATTCTGGTTTTGTACATTGATAGTTTTAGTTATGCCAAAGTGCATTTATTCGTTGTGCACATGGTTGTAGATCTTGTATATATAAGTCTTCTATTCTCCGTAATCCTTGTTCTAGCTGATGCTGTATAGGTCTGATGTAGGAAAAATTGGGGAATTTGTCTACGTGAGCTTGAGGTGGGTAAAGGTTTAGGAGGATTTATGGATCTA
>OU015772.1:18201742-18376435 GCA_907173295.1 Fagus sylvatica | reverse complement strand
AATATTACCATTCTTGTCCACAACTGCCTTTGCAAAATTAATAAATGAATCCACCCCTTGAAAATATTGTGGACTCATTCTACCATTAGTTGTCTTACCCAATGTCATCCAACTCTTATCCATGTCTAATTTTTTCAAATTTTTTGTTTCCTATTTTAGAAAAATAACAAAATAATTGATAAGTAAAGTGACTAAAACAAAATAATCAAATTAAACCAACTCAACAATCAAACACTCCCAATATCAACTTAAACCACCTTATAACACCATGCAAGCCACCCGCTTGCTCCAAAACAACCCACCACAAAATACAACAAGAACAGTGGTATACTAAATCATCAAACAAGAACAGTAGTATACTAAATCATCAAACAAGAACATGATATATTAATTTGAAGTGCATAAACATAAAATACCTGAGAGGAGTTTTAGTCAGCCTGCACTAGGTACCTGACCCCAAAATCATCCAAAAGTTTACCAACCCACATACACTTTCAAGGCTTCATAAGGATGCTACCAACCAACCTGCCAAAAATTTAGGAGGTGACATGTCTGACTGATCTAATAGAGCAATCATCAAATTGTTAAATGAAACATCAAAACATAATCTCAATTGAAACATCCAACTTAGAACATAAATAACATTTCATGCCCAACCATAAAGTTCTGGCATAGAACACAATTTTAAGACCAAACAAAAACAAAAACAATAATATTAATGAACAAAGAAATAACAGAAATAAAACAACTTTGATTCGGGTTTCTTACCTTATGTGCAGAAAAAGCACTCCCCCAAAAGATTTGATGGGAAGCCCAAAATAACCAACACAAATCTGTACAAATAAGATAACAAAGACAAAAACAGGTCAGTCAACACGTCTACAATCATAATCCCAAGCCCTACAAAATAATTTAAATCATTGAACCCCAAACTTAAAAAAAAAAAAAAAAAAATACCCTTTTGAACTCCAATAAGATTTAAAAAAAAAAGAAAGAAATAAAAAATAAAAAAAAAAAAAAAAAAAAAAAAAAAAAAAAAAAAAAAAAAAAAAAAAAAAAAACGTTGAACTATACTTAAAGTTGAGATAAGCTTCCTGGACTAAAAGATACAAAATATATATATCTTAAAGCTTCCTGAGTAGAAGATACTGGATATAATATATATATATATATATATATAAATCTTTTTCATTTATTAACATATAAACCCTAGAACTAAACAAGAAAACTAATTTTTTTACAGGTTTTTATTGCAAAAGCTTAAGTTCACAACAAACCCATTACAAATTCATAAAAAAATAAAAAAAATAAAATAAAAAAAACGGAACCTTTCAGATTATATAGCTTCAGAAAAATTAGAAAAAAAGGAAGGCAAAGTTTAGGAAGTCTCATACCTGATGCGTAGATCAAGGAAGAATGGTACCCACTAGAGCTTGAATTGCTTTCTCCCTTCCTTGCAGAGACTTCCTTCCAGACTTTTCTTTTTATTTTGTTTTGACTTGCTTTCTTTTTTCCTTCCAGAGACTTCCTTCCACACTTTCTTTCTATTTGTTTTTTTGTTTAGGCTTGCACTGCTTTTGCCTTTGTTATGCTTAGCAGCTGTTAACCAATAACACTTTTGTTTATTATTTTTGAGAGGGTGTAACGTGTCTTTGTCTCTTGGGTTGATATATAGAAAATCTAATTAGTATATAAAAATGGGTAATTCTACGTACCTCTAATAGATAAAATTTCACATTAATGATACCAATATCATATATTATGGTACTTAACTCATATATGATGGTATTTATTATTTTTATTTATTATTTAAATTAATATATAAAAAATTAGATAATACCAATATCACATTAGATAGTACCAACATCATATATGGTGGTACTTATATCACATTTGATAGTAATAATTGAGTGGGTACTATACCCACAAAAAGAGTGTGGGTATTATAGAATGACCCTATAAAAATGGGGGTCATTCTACAATACCCACGTACTTTTTGTGGGTATGGTACTCACTCAATTAGTATCATTAAATGTGATATAAGTACCATCATATGTGATGTTGGTACTATCCAATGTGTTATTGATACTATTTGATTTTTTTTATGGCTAATTCTACAATACTCATGTGGGTACCGTAACTCTAATAGATAAAATCTCACATTAATGGTACTAATGTCACATATTATGGTACCTATGATGGTACCTACCATTTTTATTTATTATTTAAATTAATATATATAAAAAATCAGATAGTACCAATATCACATTGGATAATACCAACATCACATATGATGATATTTATATCACATTTAGTACCAATTGAGTGGGTACCATACCCACAAAAACTACGTTAGTTACTATTCATTCCTAAAGTGATTTTTTTAAGTAAATTCAGTTTTTTTTTTTTTTTTTCCTAAAGTGATTTTTTTTTTTTTTTTTTTTTTTTTTTTTTTTTTTTTTTTTTTTTTTTTTTTTTTTTTTTTTTTTTTTTTTTTTTTTTTTTTTTTTTTTTTTTTTTTTTTTTTTTTTTTTTAATTTTTTATTCATTCCTAAAGTGATTTTTTTTACGTAAATTCAGTTTTTTTTTTTTTTTTTCCTATTCATTCCTAAAGTGATTTTTTTTTTTCTTTTCTAAAGTGATTTTTTTACGTAAATTTTTTTTTTTTTTTATTCATTCCTAAGTGATTTTTTTTTTACGTAAATTCAGTTTTTTTTTTTTTAACTATTCATTCCTAAAGTGATTTTTTTACGTAGCCAGTTTGTAACCAGTTTGCTACAACCCACTACGTGACAGCTTATAAAACCATTTGATCCACGTGTACTTTAGTCATATGACCTATTTAATGAGTTATGTGACTTCTTTAAATAATACATGTGGATGGTCTTATAAGCTGTTACGTAATGGGTTGTAGCAAATTGGTTACAAACCAATTTGCAGCCAAACCTTATTCTTTTAACTCATAGCATAGCAAATTACCAAATTATCTTAATTTAAATAATAGAGAAGTAGAAAACAATATTGCAATAGAAAAAACCTATAAACATATTGAGCAACTGTACCAGCTTAATTAGGAACTGGGGTAAGGGTTGACAATATATACGTATTATATCTACTATTATTTTAGTACGTAGTATATCAACTAGTATTTAAGTCCGTACGTAGTATGCTGGAGCGGAGGCAGAAAAAAAAAAAATTTTGGGTGGGCTAATTGCAAAAAAAAAATTTTGACGTACTGGGCTAATTATTTAATTTAAGGTAATTTTTTTTATATAAAAAATATAGGTAAAAAAAATAAAATAAATAAAATAAAACTTGGGTGAACGTGGCTACGCCACTGGTAGTATGACATTACCTTTTTAAGTACATAATATATTTACTAGTATTTAATTAAGTATATACGTAGTACATAGTACATATATAGTATATCTAGTGTTTAAGTACAATGTATAGTACTAGTATTTAAGTACGTACGTTGTACGTAGTATGACATTACCTTTAAGTACATAGTATATCGATCTAGTGTTTAAGTACAAGTATATCTCTACTAGTATTTAAGTACGTAGTATATATATTTACTATAGTATTTAACTCCATAGTATGACACACCCTCTCTTTAAGTACGTAGTATATTTACTAGTATTTAAGCACGTAGTATGATATTAATTACCTATTTAAGTACGTAGTATATTTACTAGTATTTAAGTACGTAGTATGACATTAATTACCTATTTAAGTACGTAGTATATCTACTAGTATTTAAGTAGTAGTAGATATAAAGTGACATTAATTACCTATCCGTTACATTTGGCGACGAAAATCAAATTTCGTCGCCAAAAGTGTAAATTAAAGTGATATTAGGCGACGAAAATTGAGTTTCGTCGCCGAATAAATGTTTAATGAAAAACATATGGCGGAAACTTGATTTTCGTCGCCTAAATCTTAAAGGCATACATTAGGCGACGAAAATCAAATTTCGTCGCCAAAAGTGTAAACTAAAGTGATATTAGGCGACGAAAATTGAGTTTCGTCGCCGAATTGTAATTAGAAATAACATATGGCGACGAAACTTGATTTTCGTCGCCTAAATCTTAAAAAAAGGCATACATTAGGCGACGAAAATCAAATTTCGTCGCCAAAAGTGTAAATTCAAGTGATATTAGGCGACGAAAATTGAGTTTCGTCGCCGAATTGTAATTACAAATAACATATGGCGACGAAACTTGATTTTCGTCGCCTAAATCTTAAAAAAGGCATACCTTAGGCGACGAAAGTTATTTTCGTCGCCCAATGTAATCTATGTTTTGGAATGTAGCGACGAAATATAAATTTCGTTGCCTAAGATTTATATTTGGCGACAAATAAAATATTTTGTCGCCTAAGATAGATATTGGGCGACAAAAAAAAATTTGGTCGCTAGATTTCGTCACCAAATAGTCATCTTGTTGTAGTGTATGTGATACAGTTTCTTAAAAACGTTAGAGGACCTTGATCCCCAAATCAATTAGTACGAATTGAGCTCCCGTGTAATAGGGATGCACTTAACAAGTTTGTTCACTTTTACTTCTTATTTATTTATTTATTATATTCAATGGTTGAGATTGAAAGTCAACCATTAAAAAAACTATTGCACTCGTGTAGTACTTTTAAGTATTGCACAAAATTCGGATCCAATTAGTACCGTAGTTAAAAAACAAATAATAATAATAAGTGACTTTATGGATACTACAAATTTTACTACATAACTTTTACAAACCAATGTGTCACCCATCACAGAAAAATAATTCACATTAATTTATTATGTCTTGAAATCCCCTAATCACATTCATTATCACGTTAGCTTGTAAATATAATAAAATTATAGTATTTTTAGCATTTTTTCCAAAAACAACCTCCCACATCAGGCTCTAAATTATTATCCAAAATTTTACAAAAAGCTATAGTGTTCGGCAAAAAACTACACTACTCGGTAAGAATGGCAAGCACCATGGATGTTTGTAAAGCTTTTCTCTTTATTTATTTATTTTTTATTCACCTCTTTCTCTCATTTTGATTAAAATATTTGAAGACATCTCTCTCTCTCTCTCTCTCTCTCTTGGCTTGCAGACTAGAAAGTGTCGAACACTAGGGGTGGAGCTTAATCAAGGAGGAGAGGACGAGACTGGCGTTTCAGAGATGTTAGAGAGTGATTTCAACCTCGCTGCCATTCTCAGCACGACTTGGATGATGCAAAATGGGTTTCAAACTTTCAATTTGGTAGTGGGCTTGGACGACCCGACTTGGTTTGGGTTCTGGCAACAATTAGTGATGGAACCATCAAGGGACAGGGCCTGCACCACTTTTTAAAATAATAATAAATTGTATATGTATAATTTTGGTCTAAAAATATGTATTTGGCCATCCCCAACACCCCCCCCCCACCCTAAAAAAATACAAATAAGCCCATAAAGAAAATGCTAATCCGATCCATCAAGTTCCAAAGAAAATAGTATTTTTTATTTTTTTTATTTTTTTTAAGTTTTAGCAAAGCAAATGTCAAATCCCTAACATAATTTTATTGTGTATTGTTGTGCCAATAAATTATTAACAATAATTTGTTGTTGTTTTTTGGGTTCTGAGGCATTTCTTTTTTCTTTTTTAATTAGCACATTAAAAAAGAAAAAAGAAAAAAAAGAAGTTAATCTGGTCCATCAAGTTCCAAAGAAAATAGTAAAAAAGTTTTTAAGTTTTAGCAAAACAAATATCAAATTCCTAACATTAATTTTATTGTGTATTGTTGTGTCAATAAATTATTAACAATAATGTTGTTGTGGTTTTTGGGGTTTTGAGGCATTTCTTTTTTCTTTTTTAATTAGCAAAAAACTCATGAAATTTTTTAGCTAAAAGACTATTAAAATAATTCGATTTGTAGATTATGGGTTTTCCAAAAGAAAAAAAACAAATAATTCAAAAGTCAATACTAATGATGTATCATTGACAACTTATTGTATTGATATCCCAATTTCTGAAAATCCTCAAACAAAATTTTGAAAAATCAAAATTGATATTAGTTTGTTGGTATTTTGTTAATATTAAGTAGATGTTAATTTGGATTTTGTAAATTTCTTTGGATGCTTTGGCCCCCACCAAGTTCAAATCATGGTTCTGTCCCTGGCGACAATGACGGGTTTGGGTTGCAACAACGGCTGTGGGTTTGGGTTTTGACAATAACAGTGGGCTTGGGTTTCGAGGGCAGTGATAGATTTAGGTTTCGGGGGTAGCAAGAGGGGTTAGTTCAGGGTTGTCGAAGATTGTAATGCTGGTGTTGTGGTGGTGCTGGAGTCATGTGGGTTGTGTTTGTAGTTGGGTTTGGGTTCTCTATACTCTCTATCTTGAGAAAAAAAAAATTTATAAGATTATTTTAAATTTTTAATAGTATTACAAAATTGAGAGTGAGATGTAGTGTGTATTTTAAATGTGAGTAATAAAATATAAAAAGTGACTTTTTTGAGGAAGGAATTTAGTCCAAAGGATACAAAACCAAGGGTGAATGCTCTAATTTACCATCTTGATAGCCAATTTGCAGATCAAGAGTGCAAAAATATTAGTATCAATTATTAAAGAGTAAACACAGTCATGTGATTTAAAAGATGGTGGTGATGATTGATGATGATAAATAATAATAGTAATTAAAACAACGTGACTTAAAGTACTAGACTGTCATGCGGTATCCTCATAATGTCTACCCTAGGAGAACTAATGTGGGTTCTTAAATACTAGGATTGGCTTGTGTTGAATCTGATCCAACATTAGGTAGTGCTAGACTTGAACTGAGCTAAACAAATTTATTTTATGTTCTTCCATTTGCGGATAAATCTAAGTGATAAGTGATATACATATAATTTTGTTTAGAGTCCTTAAAAAGCTTTAAAAATATAGTTGTAGGGGCAAAACGCAAAAGTCAAATTATTAAGGGAATGATATGATGATATCTATAGGGTGAGCAAACCGTGTTTAGAACTTTTTTGTCACGAAAATCTCGAAAAATTAGCTCATAACTGAGTGCAATTATGATTTTTAAAAATTATTTTTTTTTTTTTTTTTTAGAAATTCTAATATAAATTCACACACACGTATATTTTGAAAATCAAGGGATCGAATCCACGCTTTCATAGAAAGGTAGGGCTTTTTGGGAGGGGAATTACCACTGGGCCGAATGCCCAAGTAGCTTGGAGGAGACTTATATATGTCTTAACAATTGCTTTTAAAAATAAGACTATCAAATTTGAATAAGTTTATTTCTATTTATTTGTTAGTTTATTTGTTTATGTACAATATCTTAAAACCTTATTTTTTTCTAAATGTAGCTTTCCACAAATAAACTTATCCAAACACAAATATTTATAACATACTTCTAGGAAGCTTGAGATTCCTATTACTTAAGACAATATATTAATTGCAAGGTTGAGATTCCATTGCCTTAATAAACACCAATAATTTAGACAGAGAGAGAGAGAGAGAGAGTAATAGAGACATTTATATTTTGCAAAAAAAAAAAAAAATGTATACCACTCATCCTTGATTTAATGTACTAATAGTTAGCATTAAACATCATAGAACGGTTTATCACCATAAATCATAAAATTTCAATGCTATATCAACTACTAACTTAACTGTAACTTATTGTTACCTCTCAAACCTTAATTATTTGTCAATAATACAAGCTTGGGTTTCTGTTATAGGTAACTTTTTTTAAAAAATGTTTCAAACTCATTCCACTAGATGTACATTTCAATAAAGAATCCCTTAGTATATGGATCTACCAAGTTTCCACTTGACAGTATATACACAATGGCGATAACACTATTTATTATCAATTGCATGACATACTTGTGTCTTAAGCTAATATGTTTAGATTTTTCATTATAAACTTACTAAATACCATCTACATAGTAGCTTCATTGTCGTAATGCAAAGAAATGGATGCCATCAGTTTTGGCCATAACTTTATATCTAATAACAAATTCCTCAGTCATTCTGCCTTTTTGCCCACTATTGTCAAGGCTATAAATTCAAATTCCATTATCGAATGTGAAATACGCGTTTGTTTCTAATAAGTCCATGAAACCACTCCACCACCAAGAGAAAATACCCATCAAGATGTTATTACTTGCACTAATGATCCAATTAGCATCAATTTATCCTTATAATACATGAAAAATTGGTATAATATAGTCTTAATCCAAAAGTTCTTTTAAGATACCCAAGGACTCTACGAATTGTTTTCCAAAGTTATGTGCTAGAATTGTTTGTATATTTAGACAATTTGTAAAAAATATGGGAAATGCTGACCTAGTGCAATACATTGAATACATTAAGCTGCCAATTACATTGGTATATTCTAATTGAGTAATTGTTCTACCATAAAATTCTTACTTAGTTTACAATTACAATCATATATATATCAGGTTAGGTTGGGTTGAGAAAATATCAACCCAAACCCGATCCAAACCGAGACTAAAAAAAATATTCTAACCCAACCTAGCCCATGAAAAACTAACCTGAAGCATTAGGTTGGGTTGAAACGGTTTCGTCGGGTTGGTGGGTTGGATTCACACCCTAGTTTTCATAGTAACTTTAACTCAATTTGAGGTGGATATACACACAAACATATACAACTCATGTAAGTCATGTAAAGAATTAAATCAATAACTTCAACTCAACATTGTAGTTTAAACAAAAAAAGAAAAATCTTACCACAGACGTGGCCTACATCCCAGAACGTTGTGGGCTGAAAAAATAGACAAAGCTCAGATCCGTTATCATCTTGGATCCATTTTAAAAACAGAAAAAGAGGTCCAATGAATCTCTTAAACCTTCTATCTAAAAAAAATAATCCTAAACAAAGCCCAAAATTGCGGCCCAAAATAGAAATGACCACAACACCCCGCAGAAAGCATATAATGTCCCACAAGGCGGTGCCTTGCATCTTTAAAAGGATCACACAAACCGAACGAAAACCTCAGAAATTTCCTTCAATGGAGTCCTCAGAATCCGTGGACGACACCTTCCGAGCCCGGGTGGAGAAGGTGTTCGGATCCCTGGCGTCTTCAAAATCATCGACTATGAAATCTTCGCCATGGTCCCTCACCGACGACGAGGTCGAACGACGAGAATGGAGGCGAGACACGGACACACACGATCGCGACGACACGCCGTGTTCGGCGTCTTTTGACGAGTGCTTCAAGAAAGACCAGAGAGCTTCGCGAAGGAAGCTTCGTAGAGAGCTCGATGACCCCAACGACGACGGCGAAGAACAGGCGGATCTGTCGTTTAGTGACGAATGGGAAATCAGATCTTCGATCGGCTTGGATTCCACTCTTGACCACGAGGTACTAGTTTTATTTTGCGTAATTTATCTCTCTGTTTTATTTTTATTTTTGGTGGGTATAACATAAAACATATTAATAAAAATATTAAAAGAATGTTCTTTGGGAACGATGTTGTGTTGGAATTGAGGAAATCTTAGGATTCAAACTAACAAAATAGTTGCTGGTTTATATAGGATCAGATGTTTTGTTTGAATGCGATGTGCCACTCTTTTTGAGTGTCTAGGATGCCTTAGCAATAGTTTAATGAGGTAAAGATTAAACAACAATAATGATGATAATGAGCCTATGTTTTCTGAGATTTTATGTGGGTAAAAAAAAAATTGTAGTTGGAGTGAAATGTTGAAAATAGATGGAAGTAAATAATGAAAATCATAACCGAATCCGTTGAATGTGGATTTGACACGAGCAATGTACTCATATGGGGTGGCATGGATAACGGTACGAGTGCCTATTTGTAAGTTGAGAATGGTGCAATGAAGGGATGCTTGGTGAGTTGGAGAAAAGTCATGTATCTTAGTTGTTTCAATTTGATTGTGTGTTGGACAGAGACACATAATTTATATGTCCAACTCTTTTTTGTTTTTCTTTTACCTGTTCTTTTCCAGTGGAGGTTGACTCTTATTTGATTGGAACTTGGTGCAGGATGAGGAGGATGAATATGACAAGGTGGCTACAGGCACGGAAAATGCCGGTGATCGTTTGTTTATGAAAGATGTTACTGATCATGGGTCTTATTTGAACTCTCACAATGTACTTACCAAGTCAAAGGATCCACGTGCAAATCACCTGGCTGCAAGAATTAGGCTGAAAGAAGATGAAGCTGAAGGTCAAAATAACAATTCTGATCATGCTCATGACTCAGAAGTTAAGGAGCAGCAAGTAGAGGCTTCTGAAGACTGTAATCAGCTGAGGTCTATATTGAAGAGGAAGGCCAATAATGACGTTTGTAAGTCACAAAAACGTGTCAGATTTGACCCTAGTGTTACATATGCTTCTGAAGAAGCAGTAGAAAAGACTATGGCTGCCCCCTCCATGGAGGCTACTGATTCAGATTATGGATCTCTGCAAGGTCAAAATGCTTCTAGGGTACCAGATTATTTAAAAAATCCTTCCAAGTATAGATGTTATAGTTTTGATTCAACTAGTGAAGTTGATGAAGAATCTAATGCTCAAGCATGTATGGACTTCTTTAATCTGGTAAAAAAGTTTAGGCCTTCAGAGTCGGGGTTAGAGCTGGCTGGTCCTTCAGCTGATCTACCAAAATCTGTGACCTTTATTCCGAAGAAAAAGGCTAGTGATGCCAAAGCAGTAAGCGATGGTGTGTTAAAGCAAAACATGGAAGAAGATCATAAGCAGTTCTTGCACCAAGCTGGTTTTCCTGTAGGAATTGCGGCTGGGGAAGTCCAACATGAAGTTAGTGCAATGGAGGAGGATGAATCACAAACAAACGCAGCAGATAGAAGAGCTGGTTTCCAAAAATCTGGTCGGAGGTATCGGACAAAGTTGAGTACAGATGACGATGATTCTTGATGTTCTCTGAAGTTTGAGACAGGCAGGCTTGAGTGATGGTTCATGTTAGATTTCTGACAGAAATCTCATAGTAGCTATTGCACTCTTTTATCACATTTGCTTTGGTAGCTGATTGTCTTTTTATTATAGCTTTGTGGGATTATGGGTCATTAAACAGTAGTGTTGTATAACAGTATAAGACCACAGATGTCTTGGCCCACAGCCCACTGGTAAGTTGCAAAACTCATGCCGTAGTTTAGTGTATGAGAATGCTACATTCTGTAAGAATTTCTTTTGTAAATAAATAGCATCGGCCCCTAAGAGTGAGTATTTTTCCCCCAATAGATTATATATTCTTGTGATGGAATGCAGGTTGGTAAGTGGTAACTATGCAATTGACTTATGATTGTCAAGCCACATTTTTATAATCAGTTGCTTGGTATGATTGTCATATATTCAGCAAGTCGCAAAATCCATAATATGTTCACCTTTGTTACAATTTTGTTCTGGTTGCGTAAGTTTTCACGTGGAAAAACCGAAATGTTGTTCAATAGGTTTTTTCCTTTGTTTGGGTTCGTAATGCATTCTAGACTCTAGTGCCCTCTAATACTAGAGTAGACTTTAGGGACACATCCATTTTTACAACTTGCTGAAGTGCTCATTTTAGCCAAATTTTAACTAGGGAAAGGATCCCCCTAAACCTATGCAAAAAACCCTTGCATTAGGCATTTGGGCGGTCTTTGCTCCATGGGGCTTGCTCAATAAATTTTTTATTTTTAAGGCCAAATTGCAAATTATAACCTCTAGGTTTGGTCAAAGTTCGTTTTAGTTCTCTAAGTTTTCACCATTTCAATTTAGTCCTTTAAGTTTAGTTTGGTTTCAATTTAGTCCTCTAAGTTTGTTTTTGTTTCAATTTAGTCTTTTAAGTTTTTTTTTTCAAAAACTTAAAAAGCAAAAACTAATAAAAGTTATTTATAAAAAATAAAAAGTTAGAGGATTTAATTAAAAAGAAATTAAACTTAGAGAACTAAATTGAAAGGTTCAAAACTTAGAGGATCAAATTGAACTTTGACCAAATTTAGAGGACTGAATTGAACTTTAACCAAACTTAGAGAGTGTAATTTGGCCTATTTTTAATGATTTCCCCCACAACGTTCTCTCTCTCTCTCTCCTCCATAGACCCAAAGTCTCTCTCTATTGCACTGTAGGTGATATCCCAACCTCATGGTCATTGATCCGCTAAAATCTCTCCAGATCATGGAATGGCCGGTAAAGAGACAAAATTCCAACTTGTTGACGATTCGATAGTGAAAATTTTGTAATTTGTTCGTATGTGAGAGGGATAAGAATTGAGATAGAGGATGTTGCTAGATTTTTTGGGTGAAAAGTTTGTGAACCGTTTCGTTTGGATGCAAAAGAGGCATAAATGTTGAAATTAGAAAGATGAAAGTAATAAAAAAATTAAAATAGTATTTAAATAGGATGTAGAAATACATATAGAGTTTGTTGCAATTATATGTGAATAATGAATTTGTCGAAATAGGAAAAAAGTAAGTGTTTTAGCTACAATTTAACTAAAATTATGTTAAGGTTGATGCGAATGATCTGAGATGTTGTGTCAAGCCATGAGAATAAAGTTGTTTGCATTAATTAAGGCATTAATGGAAATTATACTATATGTATAAGCTGAGGGTAGCATCAATTTCAATCGTTGTAGCTGAATCTCAATCGTTGGATAAATGTTTATAGCCTATAGGTGCATGAGCTACGTCAAAGGTCAAAGTAGACCTTTTGATGCAGAACTTGAAATCTAAAATTTTACTCTCAGATGTTTCTTTTGTCACTTAAATATTTAGAATACAAATCTTCTATTCCACCAAATCTATATCTATATATAAATTAAAGCAGAAAACATTGTCATATCTCTGCCATGTGGCATGTATGGCAATGCCTTTTGCTCGACACGTGGTAGCTTAGTTGGATAAATATAACCACATAATTACCACGGGTTAACATATATTATTCTAAATTCCTATTTAAGTTTGACCTTAAATGTCTACTATTAATTCCTTTAAATGCTCTTATAAATTTTTACCATTTTTTCAGTTAATTTTTTCTTCATGTTCATATTGTTCTACTGTTTTCTTCTTCTTTTTAATTTTTATAATGATTGTTCTACTCATTTAAATGTATAGAAATGAGCATTTAAATCCTTTATTAATTTTTACCATTTTTTCGGTTACTTTTGCCTTCACGTTCATATTGTATTGTTCTACTCTTTTCTTCTTCTTTTTAATTGTTTTTTTAATAATGATTGTTCTACTCATTTAAATGTGTAGATCAAAGTAATTTGCTCTCTTTTATTACCAAAACGACGTGGTTTTGGTTGTTTTACGGTAAGAGGAAAAAAAAAAAAAAAAAAAAAACCAAATAGATTTTCTTTCTTTGTTTAACGCTTCCTCTTTTCTGAATTCTCCCACCTCTTTCAGCTTCCCCAATTTACTCTACCTCTGATTCTCTCTCTTCCTCACTAGAATTAAAGTCTTCTTATTTAGATAAATTTCCAATCTATCTCTCTTCTTTCACATTGTTTTGCTGGTAGCAACCAAGGTGAGGTTTTTCTCTTTCTTTCATTTTCCCCCGATTTTCTTTGTTTCTTTTGTTTATTTTTTATTATTTGTGGCTAATCTGCTTTCGATTTGTGCGTTTATGTGTGCATTTGATGTGAACTGGTCTTTGGTGCTATGAGTGATTGAGGTTTTTTCAACCACCTGAAACCACCACCATTTTTGGACAGAACCTTTTCTTCCTTTCTCTCTCCTGCTTTTTTCTTATCAATGTTTTCAATTCAGGCAAAGAAGCACGCGAGGCCTCATATGACAAACTTCTTGCATGTGGACTGGACGGTGTGGTGTGGATCATGCGCTGCTTAGTGTGCTTGCGAGTAATGGTCGGAATCGCAAGACTTTACTAGAAGATTGCCCAAGTTGCATGCATGATTGAGACAGAACAAGTGTTCTAAATTAAGGTTATTGTCTTGAATCTATAATTATTTTGGGATTCTCTATTGTCTAAATGCATAGGAAAATTTCTAATATCAATTTTTTTCTAATTAAGGCTGGGTTTTTAGCTTTGTCGCTCAAGTTTTCCATCACCCTTAAAGTGTTCGAGAAAATGTCTGACCTAAACTGAAAAGGGCTTGGGCGAAATTTTATTTTCCAATTTGCTTCTTTGCCTTTAGAACTAGGTCCTTATTATTATTTTTTTTCCTCATGAATTTGATCGTTGTGTACTCTGTGATGGTTTGTTTTATAATTTGAATAATGGTGGAATAATTTCATCACGAAGCTCTTTGAGTCATGAAGATATAGAATGTAGTGCAACCTTTCGAGGTTAGAATACCCTAAGCCCTTTAAATCTCCAACATTCTAATTTTTTGTTGAAACATAGATTAGATAAAATCTGAGAAATTCAATTAAGAAGTTTTTAGTTCTTTTCCTGAGAAGGGGAACCGTGTCTTTTGGTAGTTTGTATTACGAAAGAATTAAAGTTGATTTTGTGCTGTTCTCACCATAAGAAGTGGCCGTCTTCCTGATTTATCCGTCAAAATTACACTTATAGTAGTAGCCGGAATCTGTAAAAAAGAATGTATACTTGGTTTGATATATGTATCAAGCAGAATTTTTATCCACTCAAAGTTGAGTTGCTCAAGTAGCTGGATAATTGCCATTGATATAGTCCCAATGCTGCTTGAAAATCCTACCATAAAGACAGAGGTAATAGTCATAATTTATTTATTTGTTAATATTATCATTAGTCAAATGCAACAATTTTTTAAACTGTTAATTTACCAGCTTCTGAAAATAGAGCTTGCATAAAATGCAACTGTGTTGACCCCTCCAAACTGTTGTTGTAACATCAGCCCAAGTCCAACCTAAATGAATTCAAATAAAACATATATAAAGATTGGAAAAGGCATAAAATGTAAAAGTGCCACAATGAGTGATGCTTATAATGAAGGAATGAACATATCACGGCTAGAACAAGTCTAGAATTCTATATTTTGAGTGCTGTAGAAAGGTTTCTGTATAATCCTATGAAAAGGTAGGAGCAAGTCTCATTTTGTGCCAAAGAAGTAGAACATGCAGGTAGAATTGATCGAGTTAAATCTGCATTAGCATATCTTCACCATGGTCTTTTTGTGTTGAATCTTTTGAGTCCCCTTCTTTCTTTTGAATTATATTTTTTGTTTACATCATCTCTAAACCTATGTTTTTTATGGAGTAATTGTTAGTTTTATTCGAGGACCTGAAATACACTTAAGAAAAGTCTAATTACCAGTTAGTTACATTTAATAAATGACTAATCAGTATAGTGGCAGAAGTTGGGTGTTTTCTTGATAAATTATTGTTATCTACAATATGTATCAAAATCTTTTCTTTGTATTTTGCAGGCACTTGACCAACTCTCCTTCAAAGGAAGTTGCATTAGGGAGAAGGTGATATAGGATACTGTTGTTTTGGTATTCCACGACTTACCTTTTCCTTGAGAAGAACAAGCCCAAATACCAACGGCTTGAACCACCCCCTCTTGACCAACCCAACCAGAGTAACAACTTGAGACTTTTAAATACTGACAAAGTTGAAAAATACACCCCACATGAACCTCTTCTACTCAACAAGCAATTTGAATCATTAAGGTTGGGTTTTTGGCTTTGTCACTCAATGTTCTCATCACCCTCAAATTGTTTGAGAAACTGTTTGAGCCAAACTGAAAAGGGACTTGAGCTAAAGTTAATTTTCCAGCTAAATTAAATCTAGGTAGTATCTATTATGCGTTGCGTACTCCACTTTAAGTGGTAAAAGACAATTATGATGTATGATATTAACCACAAAATTTATGATATGATTTACTATGGATTGAATTCTTTTGTGTTATATTTGCTAGCCAGTCTTTATTATATGGAAAGTGATCATGATTCCATCCAGCAATTGTGTAAATTTACACTCTTTTTCCTTTTCAATCGCATGGAGGTCTAACATCTTTGTTTACTGGCTATGTGAGAATTTAGATACATCTAAGACATCAAGAATGATTAAAGTAACTTATGAAAGAATATTTGTATCCATCAAGTAGATACATTGGCATTGTTGCTCTTTTACATAGTTTATCTTGCATTTTGTGTAATCATTTATGCTTCATTTGCATTTTTTAGAATCTCTATTGGTCCATGGATAGAAAATCTATACAGATTTCATCGGGTTTCCTGTCTTATTCGAAGGGCACAAGAAAATTGATTGAATGAAGTGCTGCCTTGGGGTCACATAAGAGAGAAGAAGAGGGAGAATTTTGTGTTGTTTAGATACTGTGAATAGTATTATGAACAATGATGGTGCAGAATAATGGATGTGAGAGAGAGAGAGAGAGAGAGAGAGAGAGAGAGAGAGAGAGAGAGAGAGAGAGAGAGAGAGAGAGAGAGAGAGAGAGAGAGAGATAATATTGAAATTTCATTGTCTATTAGATTGGGGTAATTATATTTGGAACTAATTTTATTTATGTAAGTAATTGTATTTTAGGGTTATGTATTTTCTAAATATGACTTATAAGAATTGTGTCATTGAAGCTTTTCAAGCTCTTGGTTATCATGACATCTGATTTTTTGTGATACATTTTATTGCTTTGGTAAATAATTTGTATATATCTTGATCTTTATTTATTTATTTAATTTTTATTAAGGAAGTTATGAATCGATTTTTGACCTAAGAGAGCTTCTTTTCCTTTGTGGTGTTATTGAATCATGATCTGGATTCAAACAATAATAAAATTGTTATTGTTGTAGGAATCATGGAATTGAAAGGAAATGGAAGAGTATAGATGTTAAATATTTTGTCCCATTAAATCTTGATCTTTATTTATTTCAATGTTATCTTGCAAAATGACACTTCATCTCCTATTTCTATGCATATTATGCTTTTACAATATAATGATTGAAGCAATCTCTAACTTACAACAATGACATTAAACAAAAGAAGAAAAATAAACCAAAATTTCTTTTTATCTCATTTTCAATAGGTTTTCTGTGCATTGCATAGATTTGCGACTAGTATTTATAATATTATAATAACAATAAGGGTTCTGTTAACAGGTGCCCTTAAGGTAATGGTTAAGGAAACATTAATACTTCCACGTTATAGGAAGTAGTGAACATTTAATATTAAAATAATACAAAATAACTTTTAAGTGTATTTTAATCTTATCATTTATCATTTTAATATTAAAAATTTGTTATTTTCCGTAAAGTATAAACATTTAATACTTATTAACCATTGCTCTAAGGGTATTCGTTAACAAAATTTGTTGGACGAGAATTTTCATTAGAAGTCTCTTTTTATTTTCCAAGAATTAAAAAAATCATGTAATCTTTAAAAAAGATTTTGATGGTGTCATAAATTCTATTAAATTGGGCCTTCCCAACATTATCTTTCCTATGAAAAAAATACATTATTTTCTTGTTTGGTCAAGTGACAAATAATTGGTCATATCAAAATAAATTAAGTTTTCGAAGTTTGAAGGGAAGAAATTATGAATGTGAGGAATCTAGATATTGAACAGTCGAATGGCATAAAATATGACTCTTCAAGATCCAGATTCCATTGTTTTTATTTTCTCTCAAAGTGAATTTGGATGTTGAACATATGGATTTCCCGTTTCTCTCTCTAAAGCAATGTTCAATATCCAGAATCCATATTTTAATTTATTTTTCTACCAAAGAAAATTTAGAAATTGATTATCATGATTCCACCTTTTTGTTTTTTTTTTCCTCTCTCTCTTTCTCTCTCTCTCCCCATTGTAATTTTCCCCTACTCGTTATATGAAACAAAATAATTAATGATTGTGTTTATTGCAATGAAATGGATTGTTTTTTCATAATCAACATCTAAATTCGCTTAAGAGAAAAAAAGAAAGAAAAAGAATCCGGATTTCAAAAAGCAGAATTTCATGCGATTTGAGTATTCAATGTCTAGATTCTTTCACATTCATAATTTGTCCCATCCAAACCTCAAAAGCTTAATTTCTTTTAATATGACCAATTATTTGCCAACTGCCACCTTTTTGGTCCAACCAAAAATTATATATTCTTTTCGGTAACAAATTAGTGACAATATTATCGTCTAAGCATTTTTCACACCCATGTCTATATACTGACAGACATAAGTGTCAAACATTAACTTATGACTAAAGTCAAACTGTGAATTTTATCAAAAAAAAAGAATTTTTTTTTTTTTTTTTTTTGATAAGTAAAAGTCAAACTGTGAAATTATTTTCCTGATGCTTGCCATGCATGTTTAAGAAGATAACATTAAATCCTTCGTATAGGCAAGGCAGTTATAAAATTAACTAACAACTTATGCAGCTGATTATAATCAATAACCTGTACAATCACAAAAACATTAACGAGAGGAATATCCTATAAACTGGAAGTATATAACAAGAGAAACAGAAATGTGGTATCTGAAATTTCTATAATCAAATATCTGTGTATGGAACCTATGATGCAGTAATAAGCCACGCAAGTGGCAAATAAAGGAGATATATAAAGAAAGAAGAAAAATCAAGAAAAATATATCTGAATGCCATATTGAATCTCATCTAGAGGTAAATCATTGAATCTTTATCCTCCAATTTTCCAGCCTCCGCTATTGCCCAATGATGTTGGAGAGAACTCTTGTTATGTACACTGTATTCAGGTTCCCCTTCCACTACAACTTATCCGCGATTCTCCCTAAAGCATCTGCAAGCTTATTAAGAACACCGATCAAGCTATGAACATCATCTTTCCGCTGTTCACGATCCAGTTGGAAATTCACATTCTGAGCATCAAGTTGAGCACCCAGCGTTTTGGCATTTCTTTCCAGTACATCAACCAACTGATTCTGCAGACTAATTGTTTCCTCGTCTTCTTCTGTTGCAACCCTTTTCCGCTTCCGTCCCTCTTGAGAAGTAGATCCTATCTCAGGATTTGAAGCTGGGTGTTTCTCGTTTGTTGTACCTGCAGATGGAAAAGAGTGTTGGAACAAAATATAGTTCTACTTCTACCATCAATGAACTTCCAATTATTCGTGTCAATAATTAAAAGGTGTTCTCAGCACCACCAGTTCAGGGTTATGACAATTAACAGACATGTAACTAGGATATACAAGCAAGCAGGACTCCACTATTACAGAAACGTGTATTTTCTCACTTAAAACAGAATTCAATCTCGTGGTCTAAAACAGAAGGAAACCAGTGAATCATGAAGGTCAAGCCTGACTGACCACATGAATGGCATCTGATAAAGAATTTAAATTGGATGCAATTCAGCACAACTTGAAGAACTTCTGTTTAAACTTGAGCATTGTCAAATTAACATGTATGAGCCTTCAAGTGGTTCACTGGTTCTCAAATATATTCTAGATTCACTTGATAGACAACTATTTCCATTACATCAGCTCCAATAACACTGTGTAACATATGGCTGATCTGATCGGACAAGACGCTCAACTGGAAAGCAAAGATCAAGGTTCAAAGCTAAGACTAGTCCTGAATAAACAAGGTTGACTTGATATATTAACAATTTTCCAAGGCTGCACATGAACTGTAGTTATGACAAGAATCCTCAGTAGAGTTTAAAACCAGATTACTGGTAGATATCATGGAAAGGCCTACAATTTGTGCAGTAATGGTTTTTAGCTACCTACTTCTAAAAGACCTTCAACTATATGATACAAATAGTTTCAATGAGCGAGAGCATACTAGAATCCAACATGAGCATGACAACTTTTTCAAAGCCATAAATTATTTAAAAAGTATATCATGAAAAGCAGGACAAAAAGGTCAAATAAAAATCAAAACAGACAAAAAAAGGAAAGAAAGAAAGAAAATCCTGGATTGTGACCTGGTCATTAGGCCTTACAATTAGAATCCAGTACACCCACGTGATCTTATCGACTTTCAGTTTAGTTTGAAAACATGGACTTTACTTAAGCTGATCAGTATTTTCACATGGTAAACAATCACTTCATTACTCTTTATTGAAGATTAGAGAGGTTTAAAACGTAATCCTATAAGAAATTAATTTGTGCATTTTCAAACTAACATCTGGACAATCAAACCCTGAATTGCGTGTGAGTTTGAGTTCAACTGAAGTTTGTCCTACAAAGTCAACATTGTTAACTACGAACCAATTAGAGCTTTTTTCTCAATCCGCCACCAAAGAAGTTCCAAATAATATTACTTTATTCTTAAGATTTTTTCCCCCATTATTAAGATCAAGAGAATAGCCTTACCTTGACCCTGACAGCTTCGTAGTACTGGTTGATACTGCTTCTCTGTAAAACACAAGAAAATAAATAAAAACAAACACAAATTCTTCACCATTGTTGGTCCTAATGAATTAGTCCCAACAACAAATAATTTCCCAAAACAAAAGGAACAAAAAGAAATGAAGTTTCACAAAAACCCATCCTTGTTCTTTCGAAAAAAAAAAAAAAAAAAAAAAAAAAAAAAAGTTTGTTCTCACCAAATCCATTAAAAAAATCCCACCCAACAACTCTTTATAGCATCACTCTTGTCTAAAAAAAAATATACGAAATCAAAAAACCAGTAGAGGACAGAAAAGCCCACCACTAGACGACTAAATTCCCACTGAAACCCACACAGAATATTATTTTTTCTTTTATAAAAAATAAAAGATTTATAATTCAGACCCAAAAAAATAAAAACTCTAAAACCCAAAAGTCCTCAATTGTAATTACCTGAAATTGGCGTAGGAGCAGGAATCGCCGTTGCTGATGGAGCCTCCTTTGGTGCCGGTGGAGCCTCCTTCTCGGGGGTCCGACCCGATTCATCCTGTTCGAAATCCGAGAACAATCCATCCTCCGCGGCGGCGCTACGTCCACTATCAAACAAAATTCCCGCCTCGGTCTCAACCTCTTCCGCCGCAGGAGCCGGAGCCGCCAGGGTCAAGGAAAGACCCGTATCCGCCAGCGCAGACTCGGGAACCCCACCCGACCCGGAATCAAGAATATCATAAACCTCTTTATCAAAAAAGCCAGGCAACTTCCTCTCTCTCCTCAAATCGTTCCTCATAACCCAAAACGACTCCGTTTCTTCCTTCGCCTGAGACTCCCATTCTTTAATCTTCTTATAATCCCCAGCCAAATTGCTCCACCTCTTCCGGCACTGGACAGGCCCACGGTTCACCCCGTGCCTCTTACAGTAAGACGAGACCGATGCCCACTTCGGCTCCACTTGACCCGACCCGAATGGCAACCCGGAAGACCGACCCCTTTGCCTCGCACGGGTCTCCGCCACCCGCTTCCCTTGTATGAGCACCAAAATCTCCTGCCTCGTCCACCGAGGGAGTCTCGGGGTTTTGTCACCGTCAAACGCCGACGTTGGACGGACATCGACGCCGTTAGTAACGCCGTCAGCCTCTCCGTCAACGGGGTTTTGAGTTAGGCTTAATTGCTGCTCCAAAGCCATCATAAACCCTCACCCCCAAAAAACAAGGACCTTCCTCTCTTTTTTCTATTTCTTTTTTCTTTTCTTTTTTTAATAACAAAGACACGTGACTAAAATGAATTGGTAGGAAATAACGGCGTTTTTTGAGAACGGTCCGTTACGGAGTTTAGAGGGAGACGGCGAGTTCATCAATCTATCTATCTCCGTAAGAGAGAAAGATTAGTGAAAACAAAGAGAGAGAGAGAGAGAGAGAAGGAGGGAGGGAAGGAGAGGAAGTTGTTTGGTTTTGGGGTTTTGTTTTTATTTTTAATTTTTTATATGATTTTTACTGTCTTCTACTATTCATTCAGCTATTGATTGACCCTTAACCCCTTATTAGGGTTTTTTTGCTATTATTTATTACGGTCATTATCTTTAATTCTCCAATTAGTGGGATTTTCTTTCTATTACAAAGAGGTTACTTCCTTGTTTTGGACATCAAATATTTAAGGCCAAATTCATATTCTAATCAGTACCTTTCTTCAGCACTAAACCATATAGGTCATTTTCTTTGTGTATAATATGGTATAAATCTCCTTTTCTAAGCCACTTTTTTCTTATGGTATATTCACATATATATTTTTTTTCATCCTAATATTTGGTCAATTTGTTTATATTCGAATTTTGAAAAGTTCTTTCTTTCTTTTTTCTTTGTCATAGTTGTAGAAAAAAATGAAATAAAATAAAAGATGCGAATATTTTATTCCAAGTAATTTTCTTTTTCCAACTCACCCCAAATTGTTGTTAGTCACAAGCATGGTATGTTAGAGTTATACTAAACAAGTTGATAAGGGCATCCTACCCTACCACTAAGTAAAAATTTCTCCACCTCTACTTTCCTTCTCAACTTCTCTTATCCCATTGAATCATTTGCTCTAATCTTTACTTAATGGCTAATGCTTATGGATGGCCCGTTCCATTAAAGCCACTTTTTTCTTGTTTGGACTTTGGACAAATTATTGACGAGGGTACCACTGCTCTCCCTACATATAAAAACATCAACATCCCAAGGCACAAGAAATATATATAAAAATCTTTATTATTTTTTTGGGTACTCTCTCTCTCACAGGCTCTAAATTTCTTATTAATAATATGCCCAAATTTTATTTTATCACAATCGGAAGGTTACAAAGATGGGTTTGGAAGCACATGTGTCATCAAGGGTTGTGACTTTAGGGGTTAGTACGAGGTCACATTCTTCTTGTGATCCAGTGGGGACCGAGGTGGATGGCATATCGCCTGGCATTCCCAAATCCTACATAGTCCTCAATTATGTGGAGGGGCTACCTATGTTTACCTCTCTTGGATGGACTCTACCCTCTATATACATACATATTTATTTAAATAGCATAGATTGTTTTCTTTCACTCATCTACATCATCATCATATTATAATTTGATTACTTTTACATGGTCACAAAAATTCATAATTTTGATTAAATTATATGTTAGAGTCATAATTTTTATTTAATTTTTCATACCTAATAATTATAATAGATACGATCTTTAATTTATAATTTGATTTTGGAAGTTATCCAACTCAAAAAAGATTTGGCTTGGTTGGGTCTCGTAAGATCCATTATAAAATTCAATATACACTCTCTCTCAAGCAAGGTGTGTATTTAAAATAGTTAGATCCCTCCACCAAGTGACGAGCCTTATTAGAGGGTCACAAATCCATCATTAACTACCACCGATTTTTTAATTTTTTTGACTAACCTCAATCAAAGGTAGTGATATGTTCTAGATTATATGTTAGCTATGAGGAAAAAACTCCTCACAATCGAATAAATATAAATTTCCAATAGCATGACATTGTATTCATCTTTAGATTTGTGAATTATGTTATAAATAAGAGAAATTATTGTGTTCGTTCGGGAAAGTCTCTCTTTTAACACATGGGTTGTGGATCTCAGTGTGGGACCCACACCCCTAGGATAGACTTAATAATCTCTCCAAGACTCTCTTCATTTCAAAATAAATAGAAAGAATCATTTTTCACCTAAACTTATCATATCTCTATAAGTAAACAACTAAATTAAATAGTCATTAATCTCTATATTGAGGCTATATTTGTTACAAGGATATATTAAATTTCTTTTCTTTTCAATAGTTAACGCAGGGATGCCTTGTAATTATAGTTCCATCAATTGCCATATTTTTCTTATGATTCATGAAACTTGGCATGCTATTATATCTCTATTAGGATGCTTTAAAAAAAGAGAATAAATTCAATAAGGATCTGATGTAAAAAAAGGGTTTACACCCTCCAATAATATCCTGCCACATCGGCTTTGTACAAATAAAAGATGAGATAAAATTCAATAAGGATGTGGTGTAAAAATCTATTTTACACCCTCCAATCTCATGGTGACACATCAGCTTTTGGTAAATAAAAGATTTCGGACTACCACACCAGATCAGCACATCCTTGAACCTAAAATATTTAAAGAAAATTAAAAAGCCTGAAAATCTAGAAAACCCAAGATTGGAGGGTGTAAAGTTGACTTTTACACCAGATCCATATGGAGGAGCACATCGAACAAATGGCCGATCTGGTTCTTTTCCAAAATCCGGCGGAGTCGTCAAAGGATTCTCAGGTTGGCTGCGTCTCCGACAGCTTCTTTGCTGGGCGGCATGGAGGTGAAAAGGTTGGATTTGGTTTTGTTTTAATTATGTATCAAATAAAAGTGTTTTAACGAGAGTATGCATGTGTGTGGTAGTGGTTAATCTTTTGTTTGTACAAAATTGATGTGACAGTATGTTATTAAAGGGTGTAAAACCCTACTTTTACACAAGATCTTTATTGAATTTATACTCTTAAAAAAATAGCAATTAATGCCATTAATCATGTTTCTACAATGAATTAAGGTCGAAATTCAGCATTAGAAAAAAGAAAACAGAACAACACCACTGGACTAAAAATATTATTAAAAAATAATGCATTTTCTTTTTTAAAGTTTTATATTGTGAGAATAATTTAATTTAGGGTAAATTACATTGACACAACCGAGGTTTGATGAAACTAGACTCGTTACATTCTATTTTCAACAAATGTCACTCTAGTCCAAAATTCCAAAAATAATTCATACTCCGCTTCGACAATAATTAAATTAATTGACACTTCGCCCTCAAAATGGTCAAATTAATTGACATTCCATCCCAAAATTGGAGCAGAGTGTGAATTATTTTAGAAATTTTGGAGCAGAATGTCATTTGTTGAAAATAGGGTGTAGTGAGTCTAGTTTCGCCAAAATTAGGAGGAATCAATGTAATTTACCCTTTTAATTTAAGTTGAATGAGGATTATCATTAAAACAACTTTGAGCAAAACAAACAACTGAGGAACTACGCTATCATTGGCCAAAAAAATCTTCCCCATAAAAACAAAAGAGAGGAATAGACTCAACCCAACAACAACATCTTTAGAAATAGCCCAGTTACAACAATTATGGGCAAGAGTGTTACAAAACCTTCTTCAATGACTTAAGGAAGCGCTAGTGCATCTGTGCTTATAAATTATATCAAAAGGACTAGTCAAGTTATTTTTATAAAAAAATGTTTTTTTTTTATTATTATTTATTTATCTTTTTTAGAGTTCTGGACATCTCTTAGGAATTGTGCACCCATTAAAAAAAAAAAAAAAAAAAGTTAATCGGATAAAAAATAAAAACTTTTGCAACTCTGTGACTTGAGTGTTGATCTGTACTGTAGGCCAAATCAGCACCAGAGTAAGCCAATTCGACTCTCGTTTTTTTTTTTTTTTTTTTGGTTGACATGGCAACCCCATTTTTGGATTTATTTGATTTATTTAAGATTCTCACCAACTCTAAGTGACTTATGACTCCTATTATCAGTTGAGATTAGGATTCAATTATTAAATTAATTAAATTAAAAATAAGTGACTATTATCTCTTAAGATAATTATCCATTATCTCTAAAATAATTGATTTCTTTTAATGTCCACCATATTTAAAATGTTTCAACCAAAGGAGTTAAACCTTAATTAATTTAAATTTAATATTTAAAAAGACTAATCAAATTAATTTATAACAATCCTAGGCATGTAAACTCACGATGGAATTAATTCTCAACCAATCAAAATTAATTTCTCTATAAAACCTTGATGGATCAACTAATTAGAGATAAGGAAAAGACTAATCAAATTAATTTATAACAATCCTAGGCATGTAAACTCACGATGGAATTAATTCTCAACCAATCAAAATTAATTTCTCTATAAAACCTTGATGGATCAACTAATTAGAGATAAGAAAAAGACTATCTTACCTTTAATTTCATTTTGACCATTTAAATGTTGATTTTAACCTCAAGATCAATTTTGAAATTTTGGATCATGTGAAATCACTATTTTACCTTTAGTGCTCAAAAGTACAAAGTGTGAAAATGAATGGTTACAAAGAATGAGGTGTCTACATTTTCGAATAACAAAGACATCTTCCTTGCAAAGTTTCGCACAAGGTGCAAAATGTTATTTGATTCTTACACAAATGACCATGAGTGATCTTTAAAAGCCAAGGTAAAAATATTTTACTCACTTCATCTCTGTTGAGGCTATCCACTTGGCCTTGGTGCCATATTTGTAATACCATAAAGCAATGGTATTACAGTTATCTTCGTTATTATCATGAAAAAGAATCAGCAAATATTTTCTTCAAATGTATACAACCTAATTACATGAAATGAGATTATTATCTCTCGATAGTTGGGGGAGGGAGGATTTGAACTCTAAAAAGACCCTTCGGAAAACGGCAGGAGGCAGTGGTGGCACCATTTTTTTATTTTATTTTTTTCCAGGGGTTGAATATATTGACATCACAAAAAAAGAAAAAAGAAAAAACAAATGAATCTTGGAGTATAAGTGATTTCCTAATAAAAAAAAATTGTCCATACTAATAGCAAAAGAATAAAGGATAAACTATAAGTCATTTGGCATGTGATGTGAGAACAAATAGACGACAAAAACTAAATTTAATTAAACTATGAATTTATGATTAATTAAATTAAATACACTAACTACTTGAGCTATTAATTAACCATTCACAAGGAGTATCCAAATGAATAAGATCTTACTTCACAACACATAAATAGTCATCAACAACACCAAATATATAAACAAAAAAAATACACCTATCATCTACTAATTCTTTCATTGAGACATTTTGTCAAACAAAAATAAGGTGTGAATGAAAAATGACAAGATTGCAAAGTATTCAACTATAAAGCCCAATCCCTCTTATACAAAATAAATTCAGTCCAAGTCATTCCCATCAAATACTAAGTATGACCATCAAAGAATCACCTTAGGCTGTAAATTTTTCTCGTAAAACTAAAAGAGTTCAAAGATTGAGTAAAAACCATGGGGGGTTTTTGAATAGATTTTTGTTCAGATCTACCCTTCCTAGGTCTCTCTAAAGCTGCAAAACACTCTTCCCAGGTCTCGCCAAAGTTACATTTGCTTCGTAAGAAAGTCGTAAATGAAGATGCTTTCACTGAGAGAGAGAGAGAGAGAGAGAGAGAGAGAGAGAGAGAGAGAGAGAGAGAGAGAGAGAGAGAGAGAGAGAGAGAGAGAGAGAGAGAGAGAGAGAGAGAGAGAGAGAGAGAGAGAGAGAGAGAGAGAGAGAGAGAGAGAGAGAGTAATGGGGAAAAAATGAAGAAAACAAAGAAAGGGACAGCGAGTAGAGAGCTTGGTTTGAGAAAAATAATAAACAACTGAGTTGGCTAAACTACAATGTTTTCTATTTTTAGAGAAGCACGTTACCTCAAAACTATTTTGCCTGATGGATTGATAATCCAATGTGAGTCTTTTTTTAGGTATATTAGGTATATTTTAGCTGAAATTGAGTTTTGGTTAAGCCAATGTGATTGCTTTAAGGTAAATAAATTTATGGTTTTTTTTTTTAATTGAACAAAATCTTATTGGGCTAGCTAAAGAAATGAGCCATTGATAAGCGGTTGAAATTATTTGGGCTATTTTTGTTATTGTTGTTGTTATCTAGTTTAATTTTTGTTGTTTTTATTTGACTTTTTTTGGGGGTTTAATGAATCTCAAGTTAGGGGGTTTATTGCCTATATAGATATTGGCAAAAATGCATTTTTAGTCCTTATATTTTAGGGGTGTTTTCATTTGGGTCTGTATGTTTTATAATGTCTCAATTTAGTCATTGGTTTTTTGGACATGTACTATATTTAATGAGAAGATTTCAAAAAAATAAGGAAAATAAGGAGGGTAAGGACTCAAACGAACATATATCCAAAAATCAAGGACTAAAATGAAACGTTATACAATATATGGACTAAAATGAAAATACCTCCAAAATATAAGGACTAAAAGTGTATTTTTGTCATAGATATTTAGATTCTTTTTTTAAAAAGTCAGGGGGTTCATTCAACGCTTCTAATATAAGTGTGGCGTTGCCACTGCTAGAAGGTGCCAATTAGTTGACTTACACGACTCTTGGCGCAAGTGAAATTAGATAATTAATTAACCCCAATGCAAATTGAAAATGAAAGACCAAATGTTTCCCAAATTAGAGTTTAAAATAACTAAAGTTTAAAATGAAAACAAATTAGACATGTGTCGTATCATAATTGGTAAAGTATAAAGTGGAACACAAAAATGTGAGATATAAAACATTTATTCCTAAAATTCCTATTACCCAAACACAGAAACACTACCTCACAATAAATTACAATAACTGGTAGAGAATATTACATCGATCATATACGGTATACGCCTTACTAATTTAGCAAATGCTCAAGCTGAAGCCATAAACAAAATGATACTTAAAAGTCCTAAATCATTTGGTAAAAGGGATGGTGGCATGAATATGTTTCTTAGGAATTGTGGTCCTAAGGTACCTGAGGAAGCAAGGTTGGTGGACCAATAAGTTTCAGAAGAAAAAATAGATATTGCTCGAGTCGAGCAAATTGGCTAAGCATCACGCATAAGTCTCTAAAGCCAAGAAAAAACTGTATTCCCTAAATCATTTCAAGAAAGGGATTTGATACTAAAGGCTGTCATATAAAAGGCATTCACATCCTAATCTTAGGAATTTGCAGCAGTTTAGCCATGTCAAACTGCACTTCCTGCAACTTCTTGAAAGGCTCCAGTCCTAATTCCCAGCAGTTTCCTCACACAATTTGCAGTGTGTGAACCATCTGTCAACGTTCAAATTCCTCCTTGCAGGTTTGCTCATGTGGGTAATGCATCATCGAAAGCCTGCCAGCCATGCAAAACCTTCACTTTTATTATTTGGTAACTTCTTGTCTGAATACAAATAATCTATCCCACTTCTAGTGTTTCACCTTATAAGGAAAGAAAAAAAAAAAAAACACATATCAAGTTGTGATTGATAAAGTATAAAGTGGAACAAAAGAATAGAAGATTTGTATTTTTTTTTGTCCCACAATTAATGCCCCTTGAGCATTCCCTAAGCTTTGTGTTTTGCTTTCAAAGGCTATTCAGTACGCACTCTTAATGGTAAAGGCTCCATGTAATGTTCCACTACATGTTAATCTGTCAGCTGGTAAAATAAAGCTCAAAGGAATCGACATTATAGATTCCACATCTTCCTTTATGAACATGGATTTAGGCCTTGTTTCCACCTCCTTGTGTACTTATCAATAAGGGTACTGAGTACTGACCCTAGAGTCAGTCGGGTTGTCTAGTATTGGGGTGATTGGTTTGAAAGTGGTTGGGGGTCGATAGCCATCTATCCTCCCTAATCCTCACATATTTTCGGAAAAATCCTGAACGGAATTGGTTTAAACTCCTCGGTTATTAACAATGTGTAATGGATTAATTAAACCATTAATTATACAATAAACCAGAGGAAATTTGTCCAATGGAAAAAAATGTTGTATGTAAAGGTATATACATATGTAGATTATAAAATAGATGAATTGAATTGACTAAGCAATTGTAAATCGAATTCTAAATATATAGAATTTTGCAAAATCTTGATTGGTCGAAAATCAATCGAGTTAGCGATCAACACCCCAGAGTCCAGACTTAATTCTTATGATAATCTCGATTGATCAATGGTTGGCTTGATTGATCAAAAGAGGAAGTTCGATCAATCAAGAATCCATCGAGGCGCATCTCTTAACACAGTGTGTAGATACCCATGTTGCAACTTTCGTTTAATCGCATTCTAAGGGCAATACTGTATTTTCACATCATAAGGGCAAACATATAATTTTGACTGTTAGATTGTCATGACCATAATTTAAATCAAATCTAGAAATCATAATGGTCAAAACGATATATTATTTGCTTAAATCAGACCACTAGATTAAAAATTTGCTAAATCAGGATTTAACGATAATGACGCATGTTTGAAATTTAAACTAAATTCATACGATTATTACCCTTGAATTATGATTGGTTCTTAAATAATTAATTAATATTTAAATAGGTATAAAACATTTATTGGTTTAGGCTTAATGGGAGCATATGATTGATTAATGGTAAAATCTACCTTAATCAATTAAAGAGTGAATTATGGATGTTTTAATTTTTAATTTTTTTTTTGAGAAGAAGATGTTTTAATTAAATCATCATAGAAATGGAATTTAATTTAATTAATGATATATTAATCAATCGTAATGGTCAATTAATTTTTGGCTAAATTCCAAATTACATCCTCTAAATTTGGTCAAAATTCATTTCAGTCCTCTAAGCTTTGATTGTTTCAATTTAATTCTCTAAGCTTGGTCAAAATTTAATTTGGTTCTCTAAGTTTTGACCATTTCAATTTAGTACTCTAAGTTTGAATTCGCTTCAATCAAGTCCTCCAAATTTTTTTTTTTTTCAATTTTTTTTTATTAGTTTTTGTCTTTAAGTTTTTGAAATGAAAACAAACTTCAAGAACTAAATTGAAACCAAACCAAATTTAGAGTACTAAAGTGAAATAGTCAAAACTTAAAGGATTGAATTGAAATTTGAATAAACTTAGAGTTTGTAATTTGGCCTTAATTTTAATGTTCTGAAAATCGGGTTCTAATTACAGAAAAAATCCGAAAATCTGAAAAAAAGAAAAAAAGAAAGAAAAAAAAATGTACAGGAGAAACCAAAAAGGAAGGTGCAGCCTGGACATCAAGGGCCAATCGGAACTTGGTGCCCGAGGGCAAGTTACGATCGACAGACAGTGACATGGCATTGGCACTTCACTTGTGCCTCCAGATCAGCTGTCAATCGGATCTTGTGTTTCAGGATTTGAATTTTCAACTGTTTTGATGCATTTTCTAAATCTGCTTTTATGTTCATATTACTTTTTGTTTTTTGGTTTTGGTTTTAAGTTTTAACATGATCCGATTGTTACTTTGTTACTTTGCTTGCCATGTTTAAAGGTCCAACTTTCCAGTGGTGGACTTCAAGTTCCATTTCTTGATATTTTAAGGAAGACAGGCAAAATCAAAACGCACCGTCTGGAAAACTTTTCACTTCCTAATATTACCTTTTCTACCTCTTTCTGTCTCTTGAGAAATCAAAATTAGATCTCAATTGCAAACTTCGTGGTTCAGTGCATTGTTCTTATCATGGTGGACTGAATGAAACCATATACTTGGACAGAAATTTGGGAATAATTTTTTTTTTTTTTTTTTTTTTTTCATGGTGGACTGAATCCAACATCTAAGGTTTCGTCATTCGATCCTTTAATTTAGTGTCACATTGATAATTGGACGGCAACCCTGGCCTTAAAATATTAAAGTTTGTTTATTTATTTTATTTCATAATTTTTCACTCTAGTTGTAACTATCTAGCTTTTGGGGGTGATACAATTTGGAAACTAATATATGGATTTCTTTTTTGGGCGGGTTTAATAATTGGGCCCGAATGAGATTCCAGAAAAGGTTATGGACCCTAATTTACACGTCATGCTGAGCCTACAAACAAACATAAAATTTATTAGGAATGGTAAGTACATGTCAAGATGGCTAGGTTTTGATCTTCATGTATATATCTATCAGGTTTTAAATTACATCTTAAAAATAACTGATCCGACTAAGTTGTATCTAAAATAAATAAAACTGTAAAAAGTTGGATTTCACTTTTGTCTAGCAATTTATAAGTATTTTAGCATACGTCTTTGAAACTTAAGGTGTTTATTCCACAACAATCTTCCTTCCCAAAAAAAAAAAAAAAAAAAAAAAAAAAAATTGTAGGTGAAAATTCCTTTACAATATGTTTGAAATTGGAAGGAGATGAGGGAGAGGAAAATAAAGGAATGGTAACCGAAATATACTAATTTCAAACAAAAATTTAAGAGAAAAGTATATTTTACCCACCTGTGCTTTGACTCAATTACATGTTACCTATTCGTAGTTTGAAAACTAACATTTTATCCATTTGAGGTTCACTCCGTTAGAGGTCGTGTCTTATGCTAAAAAGCTATTATTATTGTAATTAAATAAAATATTTTTATACTTTTTTTTTTTTTATTATTGTTTTAGGGTTTTTACATTTTATTTTCTAAATATAAGATGTGAAAACTTACATAAAATGTTTTAAAATTTGTTATATATTTTTTAACTGAATATTATTAGTTATAAATTTTTTATGTATGTATTTCTATGATTTTAAAATTATGGCAGAAATACACTTTTGGTCCCTGTGTTTAGGGGGTGTTTTCGATTTGGTCCTAGTGTTTTAATTTCATTCGATTGGGTCCTTTTTTTTTTAATCCGTTTTCAATTTTACCCTTGATGCTAACGCCGTTAGGTTTAATCTGACGTGGCAGACAGAAAGCTGAGTTGGCCAACACTATTTGGCCAACTCAGCTTCCCTCATTGGCCAAGTCAGCTTTCCCGCCCATTTGAGAAGCACGTGCCTCTCACGTGCTTGTGAAGTGAAATCCCACACGTGCCTCTGATTTGCTGCCTTCTTTGCAAGTTGCAACCAACGGTAATAATAATAAAAAAGTAAAGAGTAAAGTTAGAGAGAGAGAGAGAGAAGCCGAAGTCAGTGAAGAAACCAAAGTGAAGAAGAAAGAATCGTGCGATCGTGCCGTGAGAAGCTTTGCAAGCGTGCGACGACGGTGAGAAGCTGACCGTGAGAAGCTTCGCTGTTGAAGCTTTGCTTTGCTGTTGAAGCTGACCGTGAGAAGCATTCCAAGCTCTGCTGTAGCTGATGACCGTGAGAAGCATTCCAAGCTCTGCTGTAGCTGATGACCGTGAGAAGCATTCCAAGCTCTGCTGTAGCTGATGACCGTGAGAAGCTTTGCTTTGCTGTAAGTTTTTGTTTTTATTAAAAAAGCAAAGAGTAAAGTCAAAAGAAGAAAGAGAAAGTGAAGAAGAAAAATAAAGTGAAGCCGAGAAAGTGGAGCCGTGTAGGGTCTGTGCAGTGCTAAAGTGGAGTGCAGTGTAGGGTCCTTTGCATCAAGAGATTTATCAAGGTATTTTCAGTTACTGTACTGTAATTTTATTGTCTTTTAAAGGGCAAATTTTTGGTCTGTAATTTTATTGTCTTTTAAAGGAATGCTTCTCACGATCATCAGCTACAGCAGAGCTTGGAATGCTTCTCACGGTCAGCTTCAACAGCAAAGCAAAGCTTCAACAGCAAAGCTTACAGCGAAGCTTCTCACGGTCAGCTTCTCACCGTCGTCGCACGCTTGCAAAGCTTCTCACGGCACGATCGCACGATTCTTTCTTCTTCACTTTGGTTTCTTCACTGACTTCGGCTTCTCTCTCTCTCTCTCTAACTTTACTCTTTACTTTTTTATTATTATTACCGTTGGTTGCAACTTGCAAAGAAGGCAGCAGATCAGAGGCACGTGTGGGATTTCACTTCACAAGCACGTGAGAGGCACGTGCTTCTCAAATGGGCGGGAAAGCTGACTTGGCCAATGAGGGAAGCTGAGTTGGCCAAATAGTGTTGGCCAAGCTCAGCTTTTCGTCTGCCACATCAGATTAAACCTAACGGCGTTAGCATCAAGGGTAAAATTGAAAACGGATTAAAAAAAAAGGGACCCAATCGAATGAAATTAAAACACTAGGACCAAATCGAAAACACCCCCTAAACACAGGGACCAAAAGTGTATTTCTGCCTAAAATTATTAATGAAATTATATAAGATGTCACTAGTTCGACCATCAATCCGACCCCAGTCCCACTAGAGAATCGATAATCGCTTTCTTTTTGGTTCTTTGTCTAGTTCGGTTTTTAAAACCATGTTAGGGACACTTGAACTTCTGTCAAGTCGACCTATTTGTGAAACCACGCAAGGGTTCAAATCTGGTGTTTTTGCGAGAATTATCTCTTAAAATTACGATCGTCAATTGATCTCCTTCATTAAAAAGTTTTGATTTGTTCTACTGTCATTCTTGTTCACCATTCTCGTTCATAGTTCCTGTTCCAGTATTGTCAAATAGCTTGCCTACACTTGATTCCCTGCCATTTGATTTGATTGAAGAGGATCAGAGGGAGAGAGAGAGAGAGAGAGAGAGAGAGAGAGAGAGAGAGAGAGAGAGAGAGAGAGAGAGAGAGAGAGAGAGAGAGAGAGAGAGAGAGATTTTTGAAAAAAAAAAAAAAATGAAGCGTATGTTGGTTTTAGCAAATTTGCTTTATGTTGCCCTGAGAGTTTTTTTTTTTAAATTACATCACTATATTGGGGTTTTTGACATTTTATAAAACTACAAATCTATTGAAATATTTAAAATGATAAGAAATTTATCTAATCTCTATAATAAATGGTAAAAAATATTATTGGATAGAATGAAAAAATATTTGAACTTGAAACCTGATACTGACGACACCAAACCCTAACGACGAATAACGCGACGTGGACGATAGTATTAAATCGTACAGCTGTATACAGCCCTATACCCACATGCCAAATGTGCTAGGTTTTACATCCCACGAGAAAAGTCAAAAGCACAATTTAAGGGCTGGAATCAAGGACCAACACGGTTACAAATCAAGACCAGACGGTTACAAATCCAGACATTAAAACCATTTAATACCCACAAACGGCTAGAAGACTGGAGCCTCCCTATTTAAACCCCAGGAATTCCCAGACAAAGGTAATTCACTATTTTCCCTGACCTCTATACTCTCTGAATCCGCGCTCTTGCTCCAGATAATCTTGTTTTTACTAACTTAGGCATCGGAGGCTCCCCCCACCGGACCACCGCCGGTGCGCCCTTTCACTTTTTCTCTGTTTTGCAGGTACATTCATTCGTCGGTGCGAACCCCGTCCATCCGAGTTGATCGGTGCGCGAGCCCACTGATTTTTTAGGCATTATCAGTTGGCACCGTCTGTGGGAACGACTTAATAAGCCACTGTCGTTCTTAGAGCAAAAAGGGCCGCACACAGATCAATAGCGATCATGGAAGGAGCTCCCAACGACGGAACCAGTGCTGATCCCGCCATGACCCCAATTGAGAGGCAAATGCAGGCCATCGCCACCAGCATTCAAGACCTTGCTCGAGAAACGTCTCGTCAAAATCAAGAGTTATGGTAGGCCATCAGGAAGGGGCCCCCAACCCCCCATGACAACAACCACCCTCCTCCGCGGGGAGGAAACAGGTTGAACGACCAAGAAGCTGACAGCCATCAAGTCACTCGTCGTAGGGGCGGCGAAGTTGAGAGAACTCCACCCCGGAGCGGGCACAGAGCAGAAAGCGCAGGAAGTTCCGCTCCACCCAGCCAACATAAGACAGCTAAAACAACTAGGTCGTCCAAATAGCCAGAACGACCAGATAGGTCATTCAAGCAGCCTGAACGACAAGACTGACGGAGCAATCCGTCTAGGCAACCTGATCATCCAGCCCAATCCTCAAGAGATCCGGATGATAAAACGACACGTCTGGAGAAAGAATTACGAGAAATGAGGAAACAGATGGGAGACATGAAGAACAGCCTGAGAGCGAAAGCTGCTTGCAACTTAGACAACCTTGTACACCAGGCTGATTCTCCGTTCATCCCGACTATTGCTGACTTCCCGCTCCCGTCCAGATTCAAGGTACCCTTACTAGAAAACTTCGACGGGACCAAAGACCCATTCGACTACCTAGAAGCCTTTAAAACAATTATGCAACTGCAAGCCGTCCCTGAAGAAGTAATGTGCCGAGCATTCCCCCTGGGACTGAGGGGATCTGCTAGGGTATGGTTCAACAAACTCGAGTCAGAGTCGATCGGTTCATTCGTCCAGCTCAGCCGTGCGTTCATCGACCACTTCATTGGCAGTCAACGAAGAGGACGACCGCCAACTCACTTGCTCAGCGTCAAACAAATGGAGGGAGAATCACTAAAGGCATTCGTACACCGCTTCAACGAGGAAGCAATGAAGATCGATCGTCTAAAAGAAGACGTCACTGTAACAGCCTTCATGGCGGGTCTGCGAAAAGGGGATTTCCTTTACGAACTCTGCAAGGACCCCCAAGAGACAATGTCGGAACTTATGTACGAAGCCACAAAACACATGAATGCAGAGGACGCCCTAGAGGCTATGGACGACCCACCGCCAAAAAGGCGTAAGGAAACTGAAGAGCGCAAACCTGAACCCGCCAAGCAAAAGGTCCCGAAATTCACCGAAACCCCAGAACGTAAACGGACGACAGCACCCCCTGTGAAATTCAACAGTTTCACACCTCTGAACACACTTATTGACAAACTCCTCTTGCAGATACAAGACGACCCTTCACTTCGGTGGCCAGGTAAGATACGTTCAGATCCTAACAGCCGACCTAAAAACTTGTATTGCAGGTTCCACAGGGATCATGGACATCTCACAGAAGAGTGTGTAGCCCTAAAGGAACAAGTAAAAACGCTCATCCGACAGGGCAAACTGCAGAAATACGTCAGCCGCCCAACAAATACCCGTCCAGCAAAACCTCTAGCACAAAGGGAACAGGCGGAACACAATAGGCCCGCGCCTGTTGGAGAAATCAGAACCATTGTCGGAGGATTGGCGTCAGGAGGAACCTCACGAGCTTCAAGGAAAGCGTATGCATGACAGGTGCACAACATCATGGTCGTCCAACGACCACTAAAGAACGTCCGCCTCGATGACCAGATTATATCTTTCAGCGAAGAGGACGCCAGAGGCACCCATCAGCCACATGACGATGCCCTCGTGATAACAGTTAACATTGCAGGTTTCACCACAAGACGAGTAATGGTGGACAACGGAAGTTCGGCTGACATACTCTACCTCCCAGCTTACCAGCAAATGCGGCTCGACAAGGACAAACTACGCCCCATGGATGCACCGTTCGTGGGATTCACAGGTGATAAGGTTTGCCCGGTCGGCATTGTGACCTTACCAATCACGGTCGGTACTCACCCAAAGACGGTCTCTAAGACGGTCGACTTCCTCGTCGTCAACTGTCCCTCAGTGTACAACGCAATAATCGGACGACCAACCCTCAACCGACTCCGAGCCGTGACCTCCACATACCATCTCCTCCTCAAATTTCCCACTGAACACGGGATAAGGGAAGTCAGAGGAGATCAAGTAGCAGCCAGAGAGTGCTACCTTGCCTCTCTCGGATCAGGAGGACAGAATCAGACGATGACTATAGAAGAACAAAAGATTCTAGTGAAGCCTTTTGGAGAACTGGACACCATCGAGCTAAAAGATGGACGTCCAGAAAAGACGACCAAAGTCGGAGCTGACCTCCCCCCAAAAATGAAAGAATCACTCATCCAGTTCCTGAAAGACAACAAGGATGTTTTTGCATGGAGTCACGAAGACATGCCAGGTATCAACCCTTCCATCATTTCACATAAATTGAATGTCGACCCCTCTCTCCGCCCAATAAAATAGAAACGAAGAGTCTTCGCACCAGAACGGAACAATGCCATCATGGAAGAGGTGGACAAACTCTTGGCGGCAAACTTCATCAGGGAAGTATTCTACCCCGACTGGCTTGCCAACGTAGTCATGGTGAAGAAAAGTACCGGGAAGTGGCGAATGTGTGTCGACTTCACCGACCTAAACAAAGCATGTCCTAAAGATAGCTTCCTTCTCCCAAGAATAGACCAGCTAGTCGACTCGACAGCTGGTCGTAAACTACTAACGTTTATGGATGCATTTTCAGGTTATAACCAAATAGTGATGGACGAGAGCGACCAAGAGAAGACGTCCTTCATCACCAGCAGAGGACTCTTCTGCTACAAAGTGATGCCATTCGGACTGAAGAACGCCGGAGCCACCTATCAACGACTGATGAACAGAATGTTCCACGACCAAATTGGCCGAAATTTTGAAGTTTACGTCGACGACATGTTAGTGAAGTCCAAGGAGGAAGACGTCCACCTGAACGACCTCAGAGAGACCTTCCAAACACTCCGCAAATACCAGATGAAGCTGAACCCAAGTAAGTGTGCATTTGGTGTTTACTCAGGTAAGTTTCTTGGTTTTATGGTTTCGCAGAAAGGCATGGAAGCAAACCCAGACAAGATCAAGGCGATCTTAGAGATGTAGCCACCAAAGAGCACCAAAGAAGTCCAAAGACTGACGGGAAGAGTAGTTGCACTGAACCGGTTCATGTCTCGATCCACAGACAAATGCCTACCCTTCTTCAAAACGCTGAAAAAGGCGTTCGAGTGGACTGACGAATGCCAGCAAGCGTTTGAAGAGCTTAAGAGGTACTTGACAGAACCACCCTTGCTTAGCCCGTCTAAACAAGGCAAAGAACTCTACTTGTACCTGGCTGTTTCACCAACTGCCGTCAGTTCCGCACTAATCCGAGAAGAAGAAAGACGACAGATGCCCATCTATTACACAAGTAAAGCCCTCAGGGGGGCCGAGGAAAGATATCCGCCTATGGAAAAGCTAGCATTCGCCCTGGTGACGGCAGCAAGGAAACTCCGCCCATACTTCCAAGCCCAAACAATAGTGCTGCTCACTAACCACCCACTGCGGAAAGCAATGAACAAACCGGACGCAGCCGGACGACTTATCCAGTGGTCGATTGAGCTTAGCGAGTTCGATATCGACTACCGACCACGAACAGCGATCAAGGCTCAAGCCCTGGCTGACTTCATAGCAGAGTTCACCTCGAAAGATGACGAGCCAACGGAAAACGTCAAACAGGCATCGAAGTGGACGATGAACATAGATGGGTCGTCGACAAAGGACTCAGGTGGGGTAGGCATAGTCTTGAAGTCCCCAGAAGGTGACATCATCAAACAAGCAATACGACTACAGTACCCAACCACCAACAACGAAGCTGAGTATGAAACTCTTTTGGCGGGGCTCAAAATGGCCAAGATACTGGGAGCCATAGAACTAGATGTGCGCAGCGACTCACAGCTCGTCGTAGGGCAAGTAAACGGGGACTATGAGGCAAAAGAAGGGTGCATGCAGCAATACTTACAACTGGTCCAACATCAGATAAGCCAATTCCGTGAGGTAAGGCTCAGTCGCGTACCACGAGAACAAAAAACAGAAGCAGATCAACTGGCCAAATCTGCCTCGTCGTCAACGGCCGACGACAAAATCAAGATCGTCCAACAATCAAGCCTACAGTCAACTGAGGTGAACCCCATCCACACTGAAATCTCTTGGATGACACCAATAATCTCGTACTTACAGGGAGGGACACTACCAGACAATCTACACGAAGCCAGATGATTAAAGGTACGCGCTTCCCGTTTTCTCATGTTGCAGGGGACACTGTACAAGAGAGGCTTCTCCCTCCCCCATCTCAGATGCCTGGCACTAGACGAGGTTAATTATGTCATGAGAGAAATACACGAAGGTATCTGCGGCAACCACTCGAGTGCACGAGCCTTACAAAGGAAGATCGTCAGAGCGGGTTACTATTGGCCGTCCATGCAAGCTGACACCAGCAGATTCGTCCAACACTGCGATAAGTGCCAACGGTTCGCCAATCTACTACACTCACCTCCCGAAACGCTAGTACCCATGACGGCACCCTGGCCATTCGCGCAATGGGGATTAGATATCATGGGGCCATTCCCGATTGGAAGACGCCAACTCAAGTTTCTCGTTGTTGCAATCGACTACTTCACCAAATGGGTGGAAGCAGAGCCACTAGCAACTATCATAGAGAAGAACATACAGAATTTCGTATGGAAGGCAGTGATCTACAGGTTTGGGATTCCGCGAGTACTCTTGTCAGACAACGGGAAGCAATTCGACAATCCCAGATTCAGACAGTTCTCCCAAGAACTAGGCATTCACAACCATTATTCATCTCCTGGCCACCCACAAGCCAACGGACAAGTCGAGGTCATGAATTGTTCACTACTCAAACTCATCAAAACCCGACTTGAGGGGGCAAAGGGACTGTGGCTAGAAGAACTCCCAAGCATACTCTAGGCCTACAGAACAACAGTCAGGATACCAACAGGCGAAACACCATTTCGAATGACATTCGGAAACGAAGCAGTAGTGCCCGTTGAAATAGGACTGACGACATTGCGAACTTCGGTATATGACGAGCAACAAAATGAAGAACAACTCCGCCTGAACCTTGACCTGATCGACGAAGTCAGAGAAACAGCGGAAGCAAGAATGAAGAGATACCAAGAAAAAATGGCACGACACTACAACTCAAAAGTCAAGCCCAGGCAGTTGTCAATCGGTGACCTTGTCCTGCGAAAGGTTACCTTAGCCACCAGAAATCCCTCTGAAGGGAAGCTTGGTCCAAACTGGGAAGGACCCTATAAAGTCATAGAAATACGACGACCAGAGACATATAATTTGGAGGACATGAGCGGACGACGACTGCCAACCCATGGAATGCCGAACACCTCAGGAAGTATTATCCCTAAGAAAGGACCAACCTTGTAAAAGAAACATATAAACTTTGAATAAAGAAATAAGGGTGGACGTAGGCACTATTGCTGAACCACGGTAAAATCATGTGTCTCAGCCCGTAGCTACATACCATGCAAACAATCCAAAAGTTGAACTGCATCGTCCAACACGATCTTTCAACTTAAACAAATACACCAAGTTAAACTGTATCGTCCGACACGATCTTTTAACTTAAAAGCTAAACTGCATCGTCCAACACGATCTTTTAGCCTAAACGAATATCTAATACTAAACTGCATCGCCCCAAATGCGATTTTTTAGCTCAGATAAACACATAATGTTAAACTGTATCGTCCCACACGATCTTTTAACTTAAAAGCTAAACTGCATCGTCCAACACGATCTTTTAGCTCAGATGAATATCTAATGTTAAACTGCATCGCCCAAACGCGATCTTTTAAATTTAGACATACGATCTTTTAAACAAAGTTAAACTGCATCAACTAAAATGACCATTTAACTCAGACAAACTACCCAAAGCCAAAATTACGTTGTCCAAAACAATCTTTCAATTTAGAACGAATCGTCCTACGAAAGACATAGACCGTCGTTCGAAAAATATATATATACATATAAACACCAAAAAGCCTAGGCCACATAAATCTAAGATAAAAAAAATACACCATATCATAGAGAATTCTCATCAAAATAAAAACCTAAGTCCTGTGCACCGTCTGAAAACGACGAAACATGCACAAAACAATGTTAAACCAAACAAGTATCAAAGCCATTTAAAATGCCCTAAACACGGGCCCCAACAGATTGTTTAAAAAACTAAAAAAAGAAAAAACGCCCTAAACACGGGCCCCAAAAGTTGTTCAAAAATTCCTATGCATTAAAAAAAAACAAAATGTAAACACCACTACTTCGACGACACGTCTTCATCACCAGCCTGGTCCTGAGAAACGTCAGCCACGGAGTCCTCGTCGTCATAAGGTTGGAGGGCGGAAAAGTCTAGATCGGGGAAGCGTTGGACGGCTTGTTTTCTGAAGGCTTCGAAACCAGACAAGAAGTTGCGAGTGTTGATGTCTTTGAAAGCCTCAGATGCCCTAAACTCAGACACCGCAGCCTCTTTGGCCCCCTCAATCTGACCAACGAGATGTTTGAAATCAGCTACGACCTTTTCCTTGGCATCAACCGCCGCCTTGAGGTCGTCATCTCGTGCCTTCAACTCTTTCTTCAGGTTCTCCGCCTCAGCCAACGCCTCCTTTCTATCCCTCGTCAGCTCCATGACGGCTCTCTTGGCATTCTTCATCTCCGCCTCGTCTGCCATGGACTTGGCTCTAAGTGCGGCAAGATCCTTCTCAACGGAAGCACATCTCCGGCTCATCACCATGGCCTCCGTCAAACCCTACATATACAGCTAGGTCAGGAGCCAAAAGTAAAACAACAAAACGAAACATGTAAAATAACAAAAGGACAGAGGACCGTACTCGCATCAAAGAATGAACCATAAGTAACGAGAGGTCTTCCGTATGGGCCACAGCATACTCGTCCATATCTTGAGAAGATATGGCACCCTTCGCCCTGTCCATTGCGACGAGGGGGCTCTGGTTTATTGTAGAGGCCGAAGACGGAGGAGTGAGGTCAGAGTCCACCATGATGACGGTCGGGGCTTTCTGGACTGAGGGGATAGCAGTTGGGATGACGGGAGGAGTAACGACCGGTACAGAAGGACGAGAGGGCGCCTCCTCAGCCCGCTTCGAAGACCCTTCGTTGGGTTTCTTGCGCTTCAGACTGATGGGAGCAGTCGCCACCTCTCCCGACTGAGCCATTCTGATTCAACCTACTTTTGTTTAGTTTCATCGTATTGATACCTGCGAACAAAAGACGCACAAAGATCAAAGAGACAATAAACGAACAGAATAATATCATACTCATGTACTGACGGGAGAACTCACGTTTCTTGTTAGCCCTCACTAAAGCTTTGACAGAGGAGATAGGGACGGGTCCTAGCGAAAAGGTCACAAGCAGATCCGGCTTGATGAAGATGTTGTATCGTCGGTCCTCAATGTCCAGTATTCTCGAAATCCTCTCCTGCCAGACAGAGTTCAAAAGCGGATGATCCAAAGCTACAAAACACCAAAAGAAACAAATCACGCACAAAAAAAAAAAAAGAGAAGAGACTACTAAAAGAAGCACACACCAGACGACGAAGGCGTCCCCCAAGACCTACGGACTCCGACGAAATCACTAGGGCCTTCTTGCGGCAGCCTCTCCCAATTGTCGCCACATACAAAGAAGTACCCGTCCTTCCAGATTCTGTCGGACGAAGGTAATCCTTGGACGACCCTAGAGTTTACGTCTCGGTTCTTAAACGTCCAAAAGCTCCGGGAGAGCGCAATCTGGACGGGCTCGTAACAGATGAGGAACTCGTCGACGGTGAGATCCTCCTCCCCGTTGCTACCGACCTTCCACATCACCATACACGAGATAATCGTGCGCCAGCCATTTAGGTTCACTTGCCCTGGAGCCAAGGAAAGAAAATCTAATAACTCCCTAACAAAGGGCTGTATAGGGAAACGAAGACCGGCTCGGAGGTCGGCCTCTTAGAAAGCAACGTCACCCTCGTACTTAGGGCAACATGCTCTCTCGTCAGGATCAGGGATTCTTATGATGACGTCATTAGGAATCTGATAACGACGTCTTATCCTATCTACGTCATCTTGACGTATCTTGCTAAAAAAGGACATGGCCTTCCATGACCTATCTACCCTAGGGAGTGGACGAGAACCCGAGGTACTCGGGACTGCCTTGGACGAGACCTCTCTCGTCACCCCTCCGTTAGACTCATCGGAGAGCCCCTCCGGCAACTCCTCCGACAGCGGAAGAGGCCACTCAGCCTCATTGGCTGCCATCCTACCCCTAACAGCTTCCCACGTATGGATAGCGGGACAAATCACGGAATAAAGCTCCGCCGATAACCGGTGAAGCACACTATCGGGAGACACAAAACCCTCGATTGGAGGCGGACCTAAGTCGTTCTCAGCGAACCTAGAAACCCCAACAAAAAACGACTTGAACGACAGACTCAAAGAATCCAGATTGACCGAAATAAACCCACAGAGGAGAACCGGAAAAAGAAAGAAGAATGAGGGAACGAAGAAACTCACCGGAAAAAGCGAGGAAAACTCAGACGCTCGAAGAAAACTCTCGTTTTGTAAATAGGACAAAACCCCTCGAACTCAGTATAAAAACCCCACAAAAACCCTTCCACATTCAAAAAACCGCCAAAAATCTGACGAAACGACCCCTCGAATGCACCGACCAGTCGCATGACGACACGTGGCACTCGCCGTCTGAAGCGATGCCTCCTCATTAAAGACAAAAATCTGACGAAACGACGCCTCGAACGCATCGACCAGTCGCATGACGACACGTGGCACTCGCAGCCTGAAGCAACGCCTCTTCATTAAAAGCCAAAATCTGACGAAACGTCACCTCGAACATATTGACCAGTCGTACAAAGACACGTGTCACCCACCACCCGAAGTGACGACTCCCCATTGAATGAAGTCCACTTCTCGAGATACGCATAAAATTACTTAAAAACCCCCCTCTCTAACTCAGCACCCCGCACGTCGTCACTCTATGACGACGATACGGAGTGGGGGGCATCTGATACTGACGACACCAAACCCTAACGACGAATAACACGACGTGGACGATAGTATTAAATCGTACAGCTGTATACAGCCCTATACCCACATGCCAAATGTGCCAGCTTTTACATCCCACGAGAAAAGTCAAAAGCACAATTTAAGGGCTGGAATCAAGGACCAACACGGTTACAAATCAAGACCAGATGGTTACAAATCCAGACATTAAAACCATTTAATTCCCACAAACGGCTAGAAGACTGGAGCCTCCCTATTTAAACCCGAGGAATTCCCAGACAAAGGTAATTCACTATTTTCCCTGACCTCTATACTCTCTGAATCCGCGCTCTCGCTCCAGATAATCTTGTTTTTACTAACTTAGGCATCGGAGGCTCCCCCCATCGGACCACCGCCGGTGCGCCCTTTCACTTTTTCTCTGTTTTGCAGGTACATTCATTCGTCGGTGCGAACCCCGTCCATCCGAGTTGATCGGTGCGCGAGCCCACTGATTTTTTAGGCATTATCAAAACCTTTTTAGATATTGTGTTTTTCAAGATTATTAATTTTTACAAATTTATATTATTTAATTTTTTTTTATTATGTCATCACAATTTGTCCTTTTGATCTAATTTCAAAATCTTTAATCTGTCCCTTTTTCAGTTATTTCAACGGTTCGGTTCCTTGAGACTTACATATAGTTGAGTTCTCTGATATTATAAGTAGAAAGTTTCTAACTAAAGAATTTCAAGGTTAAACTTTGCGTCTTATCCGGAACACATGGCTAATAAAGTGTTACATGTCTCTTTATGATTAGTTGAAATGTGTGCAAACTGGCTTGAACACCCAGAGTCATCAAAAAATAAAAATGACGCTTATGATGGTGTTGGTCATAAAGGGCAATTTACAAGAAGGTGGTGTCGTGGTATGATAATGATACTACATAGCGCTGACTTGTGTGGGAAGACTGGCAGCCAACTGGGAAAATAATAGCCTAATAGGAAAGAATGAAGATGATTACTACTTTATTAGCATCTTAAGAGTATGATACAAAAGTTTTCCGATATTTTTTGTCCAATAAATGTGCTTAGAGCATTCTTATTAGCCTCCTCAAAATTTTAGTCAAATGGGTTCTAAAACACCCACTTTTTCTAGTTTAGCTAAAACACAACTACATCAGGCTCTCTATTTAATTTTACTATTCTATTTTTTAATATATTTTTATTATTATTTTATTTATTTTTTTCACAACTCCCAAAATACCCCAATTTCCCAGATTTTTTAATATCATTTTTTCTCTCTCCTCTCCGTCAGATTTTTTTTCCCTTCTTCCTTCTTCTCCAGCTTTCTTTCTTCTACAGTTTCTTTCTTCTACTACCTTCCCAATTCTACTCCTCACAATTTAGACAAACAGAAAACAAATCACATAAATCAAACCCCCACCCACCTCCCACTCTCACACCCACACTTCCCCTGTTGCCTCCTCCTCCTATGTATTCACGCAACGCAATCAATCTTTTGCTACAGACAAGAGATTTGATTGGATTTTCTATTCTTCTTTTTTGGTGAAATTTCTTATTTCTTTGGCTTGGCTCTTCTTCTCTCTTAGTGCGTCGTCAACGCCCTCGAATTGTATCTAGTTCTCCTTAGGATCCGTTTACCCATATTTTTTTTTATAAAAATGGTCTGGTTGGTGGTTGCCATTTCTGTTTGCTGCTTGGCCCATTCCTTTACAAAGCTATTACTACAATTTTCTATTTGGGCTTCGTTTAATCTATTTATCTCTTCTCTTAAGCGTTCTTATGCAACTTGTGAAACCCCAACTTCTCAAGATCGGTCAGAGTGGGGTAGATCTGCTGGTCTTCCTCTCGCTAGTGAGATCGGCACCGTTATTCTTGGCGTGAAGTTGAGGGAGAGAACGCGGCAGAAAAAATGAAAGAGAGAGAAAAAATGAGTATTTAATTGCTTTGAAGATGAACAGGAGCTCCACGGTTTGGGTGAGCTACTGTTCATCCGCTTGAGAGCTTCGACCGTTTGTTGAGGTTGATGTGAGCTGTTTTTGTGGTTTTTTTGCTATTTCTTGGGTGTTTATACGGTTTGATGCGTCTGATGAGAGTGCTCTTACAATACTCATCAAACCATTCTTGGATAAGTAGGCCAGTATTTCCATATAATTTGAGTGGCAATTGTGCCCAAATTGCCATTTACAAAATTGACCTAACAAAGATTAATTTACGTGTTTCGTGTGCCACAGATATAAAGGCTATGGAATTCTGTAACATGGTTTGACTTTGATATGAAAATAATCGCGTTATTTTGTGCACATAAAGCAACATTTGTCTTTAAACACTGCATCTCAATCATTTACTTAGTGCACATTTTTGGTACTCAATAATAGGTTGTAATGGGTCTTGGAATGAAATAAATGTTTCTTTGTAATTACCATTTAGTTATTTGGTTAAGTTTTGAATAGCTAATTCTTTTTTTGATAAAATAAAAAAGAGAAGGTGAAGGGCGACTTAGAGGTGACTCCCCTCCCTAGACGCAATCATTGGAGCCTCTTACTTGCGGGGAAGCGAGTCATGAAAGACCTGTCAGAAAGGCAGATAATCCCGTAAGACAGCTTTGAGGCATAACTTATTGTCGCTCCATCTAAGTGCCAGTGAGGTTGGAGATTTAAACTTGTGCTTTATAACTCGCAAACGGTTCCACCAACTGCTGAACCACCTACTTGGATAGTAATAACTAATTCTTAGTAAAAGGTCTGAAATAACTATTTCTTAAGTCACATAATAGCTCAAAAATTCCAAAAACCATTGTTAGGTAACACTTAGAAAAAATTGCCTCTCTCTCTCTCACATATTAGAAACAAACAAATTACAAACTCATTTTATGTAATGCATTAATTCAAATTTCAAATATATATTAACTTTTTTACAAAACATGTATTATTTATTTTTAGAAGCTTATTTTATTTATTATCATTTTATTCAGGTGAATTATAATTTATTAGAATTTGATGTTTAGGAGAGATGTTAGTTTTTTTTTTTTTTCTACATTTATGAAGATGACAATTTAATTGGAATATAACTTTATTCTATTATCAAAGCATGTTATACTACATTGTGTAATACATATTTATGGTTCTATTATTGTGTTATCACCAAAGAGATGAATAAGAATATGTATTCCATTACAGTTTCTTGTATTCTTTATAGTACTAATTCCTATTTCCACTGTAATCAAGATTGTCTCAAGGCCTAGGTCACATAGACTTGGCTTAAGGCCCCCACCTAAGCCACAAAATTATAAATGTTTTAAGGCCCCCCCCCCCCCCCCTTTTTTTTTTTATATAAACAAAATGGCACCAAAATTATACAAAAATGTTCCTAAAACTATAAGATGATAATTTATTATTACTTTTTTTTTTTTTTTTTAAAAAGCTCACTTAAAATTTTCTCCTTGGGTCCCAAAAGGTATTGAACTGGCCTTGATTGTAATCATCATATAGTGTACCAAATGTATCCTTAATCATTTGGATGGTGTTGCTCTCTTTTAATTTGGGGATGAATTCATAATTATCTCTGGGGAATTACTCACAAAGGTTCCCTATTTTTATTTTCTCAATAAAAAATATTTATTAAGCCTTTTCTTAATTGAAACACCATGATAATTTTATTAATTTAACAAGGGTATATGTCCTTTACGAGAAGGGGGTTGCTTTGGTCTCGTGGGGTTTGGGATAAAATATATGTCATTTGAAGTAAGATGTATTACACTTTGAGTAACATTCAAGTATGAAATGCATCTTACCCCCATGACACCGTCCCCCACGAGACAAAAGAATTTCCCCATGAGAAGGGGTTGAACTTTGATAAAGTTTGACACCTACTTTATCCAAATAATATTGTCATTCACACCATAAACAAATTTTGCCGAGGAGTGAGCTAGCTACTTCGTTAGAACATCCTCGAACATGATTCAAGCTATAATCCTTAGAAGTTTGGGTAATGAGTTTTGCATGTTAGGCATAAAACGAAATTCTTAGAACAAGTGAGAAGCTAGAAAATAAAGGAGAACACGCAAAGGACAATCACACAACACAAAATTTTTGTGGTTCACCACTAGGGCTAAAATACTACTATCTTAATTTTGAAGCAACAATATATATATGACGCAAAACTGGTCCAAAATCCAAAACAAGTAGAGAAATAATAATTCCCAAGAATGTTGCCCCCGGACACCGAAAGTTTAGTCCATGGAGTGAAGGCTCGAGTCGGGTCCAACTGGATCAAGCACAAAACCAAGCTCCACATTGCATCACTAATTCTTATACTGATATGTGGGATTTTCCTAACAATATTTCGTTTTCAGTTTCTCAATCTTTAACCCTTCACCAACAATAATTTTTGCAAGCCAAAAAGACCAGTCATTTAGTTTTGGGACCGAGTACAACAACTAATAACAATTTGCCACAGAATGCATTTTCTTGCTTTGGAGACCCTTTTTATTTTATTGTACTCATCATCTTATGTATTTCTTTTCAGGCCAGCCTTTTTTTTTTTTTTTTTTAAATCTTTCAGGCCAGCCTTTGCTTGCAGTACTGAAGGCAACAATTATCCCGCAGCGAACACTCCGGCTTTGTGTTCCTCACCCAAGGCCCAAATCATGTACCATTGTGTGCCTCAGAAATACCACTATACCAGCTGCCACTGCCAGTAATGCTGCAACAATATGAGAGTTTGGAGTTTTATTGCCCATCACAAAATACATGCTCAGGTTTTGGCCTTGAAGAAACTCCCACAGGGCACACCCTGACCTTGGTGAGCAGTATGGGGATAAATATGACAAGGATCAAATTTCCAAAAAATAATTTAGAAAATAAAAAAGCAACAAAGGTAATTCTACGATATCTATGTGGGTACGATATTTCTGATAGATAAAATCTCACATTAATGGTACTAATATCAAATATGATGGTACCTATCTCACATATGATGATACCTACTTTCACATTGTTTGGTACTCTAAATTTTTATTTATTATTTAAATTTAATATATATAAAAAATACATCACATTAGATAATATCAACATCACATATGATGGTACTTATATCACATTTGATGGTACCAATTGAGTGAATACCATACACACAAAAAGAATATAAGTATTAGAGAATGATCCTTAAACAATGAAAGCATTGACGCTCTCAATTTAGAAAACATCATTCTTTTTCATTCTTACGTGGAGATTAAGTGTCATTTTAATCGGAACTCATTAGATATAATTTTTCCTATTACATGATGCATTATTTTTCAAATTTTCGAGAAATTGGTGTTGAAAAAAATAAATGATAGACCATTACAATTTTATAGAATTTATTTAATTTTTCTATTTTTTGGTGAAACAAACGCATAATGTCATTGATTAGTTAATAACTCAACATATGAGTATAAGAATCGTGTAAATGAATTATTGTTTGATAAATATTGCTTTTGTCTTATCTTTTTTTTTGAGAATGAAATATTGCTTTTGTCTAGTTGTCTTGCTTAGATAGAATACTACGATGGAAAAGTAAGAAGCACATGGCTATCCTCACGAGGATATCCTACCCTACGTCGACTATGGCTTCCTTTTTTCATACGCATAATTGTTTTTAACTTTTCTTTAATCACCCACTTGATCTTCGGACCTGCATTTGGGGTCGAGTGGCAGACAAAGACTACAATGTCTTTTACTACTAGTTTAGGTGATTGATTGGTGTGGTTTTTGACCTTTGCCCGCTTAAGAGAGATGTATGAACGTACCATTCTCACTTCTCAGCAGTCAGCACCGTACAACGGTTTTCTTTACCAATTCAAATTTTTTTTTTGATAAGTTTTACCAATTCAAATTAAACCATTACAGGAGAGGGTTCAAATATTTATATGGAGAGACAAGATCCAAGTGAATTTTTTTTTTAAAATGGCCACATTGGCCGTGCCTCGTCAACCAGAAAAATAGGTATTTCGTCGCTTCTCTTGAAATCCTATTTTGAAGAGAAGAGATTGAAAAAGAGCTATATTTTAATATAACTTTTGTAAAGTGATATTTGGAAAAAGAACTTCAAAAAATACGGTATCAGGCCATTTTACCCCCAAAAAAATCTTTTGTAGGGTTTTCTGTTATACTTAGGACACGTTTGGTATACTCTAATAGTTATTAGTTATTACATTATAATAAGAATTAGTATTACAAGGAATAAAAGAAGTTGTAATGTAATAACTATTACATTCATCTGTTTGGTGACAACACATGAATAGAACTCTGAAATATATTCTATATTTTACTACAACATAATTAATATACAAATATTGCTTATTATACGAATATTAATAATTTTAAAATATTTTGGAGACTTGGATTTTGAATGTTATATATATATATATATATATATATGTGTGTGTGTGTGTGTGTAAATCAGTATTAACAAGAAATAAAAGAAGCTGTAATATAATAATTATTACATTCATTCTGTTTGGTGACAACACATGAATAGAACCCTGAATCTATATTTTATATTTTACTACAACATGATTAATATATGAATATTGCTTGAGTATTAATAATTTTAAAACATTTTGGAGACTTGGATTTTAAATGTTATATATATATATGTGTGTGTGTGTGTGTGTAGAGAGAGAGAGAGATAGAGGCAATTTTTTTTTTTAAAGAGATATATATATAGAGAGAGAGAAAAAATTGGAGACTTGATATATATATATATATATATATATATATATATATAGAGAGAGAGAGAGAGAGAGAGAGAAATTTTAAAAAGTGGTAATCAACTATAGTTTTTGAATTTTTTTTTTTGAGCTATTATGTGATATAAATAATAGCTATTATGGTCATTTTGATAAGAAATGACTATTCTTCATTTTAAAGAATAGTTATTCTCTATAATGAAAGGGTAACTAAATAACCGAATAATTATTTTTAGAAATAACTATTACGTTACAAGACCTATTATAATATACCAAACATGACCTGAGAAATACAATTCGCACCAACAGACTACTAGCCCAATGGCACTCACCATCTCCCTTATTACCACAACTAGATGCTCATCTTCTCCCCTATCTTCCCTCGTGTTGTGGATTCGACCCACCTCCCTCCCTCCCCAAAAAATCTATATATATATATATAAAGTACACATCATCGCAAACAGGCACATGCACACGTGTTCTGATCAGGAAAAAAAAAAAATATACTAAAGCATGTAATGATATACATTAACTTCTCAAAGCAGCCAAATAAAATCGGCAGTTGAGTCCAAAATAGTGTGGTAGTAGACAGTAAAGAAATAATTTACCAATAATGCCACCATCGAAACCAAAATGAGCTGAATGATACAAATTTTCTTCTATAACTATAATGTCATTTACAACCACTAAATTACCATAAGGGCATCAAATAAGTGAGAAAATAAAATCATTGACAAAAAGCGTTCTACTTATTCTCAGATGAATAAGAAGAGACCATATAAGAATGAGTTTCAGTCAGCACACTCCCAACAGATAAAATTAACAAAGAACTAATAAAATTGTATGGTAGTTTACATCCACATTTGAATTGCGGAGACGGCATGGTACAGAAGGGTGGGGAGCTGGTATAAGAAAAAACCAAATGCAGAAACTTCAACTGCCTAATACAAACGCTTCCGACAGTCAGCTGTACCACAGTAGCATGGCAACTCCTTTATTTTTCCTTCAGGACCAATAACGCTATCAAGTTCGTATCCATAGTCATAAGTAAGTTCCTGTTTGTAACATTTAATGATGTCATTCCACAGAAGTTGTTCTATTAAAAGCTGAAACATTACAAAAATATAAAATATAAATAAAAAGAAGAAAAACAAAGTGCAAGCTATGGGTTGGTTCAAAACACAGACACAGAAATGTAATATTGGCAGGAAAAACCAGTGCAGTAAGAATACTGGCCAAAACAAAACTTCCATTACCTACATCTGGCATAACAGACATTATAACGCGATGGTGAACAAGGCTGATGCCAGCAGAATGTGTGACTTGCTACTCATAGACAGATTTCATCATTAGGGTAAATCATAATGTGATTACCTCATCGTATATTTCTTTAACATATATATATTTTTTATATTTTTCTGATGTAGTTATTGACAGTTTATAATATAAATTCTAGAAGTGGACATATGACTGATATATGACAATAGCAAGTCTGTAGACAATATCACTGACCACACAAAAAGGAGGCCCCTGTTTTTCTTTTAAATCTGTTTGCAAGCCTGTTCATCAATCCTCTCCAAAAGTAGATTGTTTTTATGAATAAAAAAGTGACTTATTAACAAAACATGAATCCAATTAAACAGGAAGTATACAAGAGAAATGCAAATAAATACTCTCCAAAGTAGATATTGCATTAGGATGACAAAAGCAATTAAGTTGCAACTCTCAAATATGAAAGGTTTATAGTTATGATATTATCACATACCTTATTAGAGCAGTTTACCTTTTCAGTTAATGAATTCATAAATATTGGTTAAGTAACAAACCCCACCCCCGCCCCCCCCCCTTCCTTTTTCCATAGTTACTGTGTTATCCCTTATCAAAATTTAAGGGTGCCATTAAAACTACCGACAGAAAACATAGTGAAGACAAACCTCCATGTCCATGCGAATCAAAGCAGGAATCATCTGAATTCACACTACCATTATGCTTTGGAGGCATTAAAAAGAAAACCAGGGAGTGGGCGTGGGGTAGAGAATCTCAAATTGAAGCACAAAGTAGCTTTACCTGGTTAGGGAGTATGTTATCTGCAGCAAATAACACCACTCGTGCAAGTCTAACATCATGGTGGGAACTCAAAACACACTGAACAAAGAGATTAGGCTCGCAGCTATGATTAATAAATCTGGCAAAATTACCATAAGAACCTGCATCTATACAAAACTCAGGGCCAGTTTCTGATATATGGTCATCTCTTTCCTTAGCATTATTGCTTGAAGGTATAGATACATCACGTAAACGCCTCTGCAAAGAAAAGAAATTTTAGGAATATTTTGAAATTAGATTAAGGGTGATCTTACATGATGGATTCTGTATAAGATTACTCAATAATCTTCTTTTTTTCTTTTTTTACTATTTCTCTTATAAGTATAAAAATTAAAGACAATTTAGAAAAAGTTTGTTTATCAGTTATCACCCTCTAGGTAGAACAACAAAGCATTATAAAGCTGCTCCAATAATTAAAAAAAATTGCAAACTGCATGCTTCCTATATTTAAGCAGTTTAATACACCCAACAAAACAGTACGGATGTCACATAGCCACAAATTTGAATATATGCATATACTGGTACCTCTCTCCCTCCTATCTCATTCATTGTTTGCCAGCAATCAATGTCAAATATATAGTCATTCCCTGAGACATTGTCTAATTCATCACTCTTCCTGACAGTTCCAATGTATTCACAAACTGGTGCACCAGAAGGAATATAGTCTCTAGACCTAACAGCCCAGCCTTTATCCTTTGTACGATAGACCTGTTCAAAGAAAAATGATTCATCATCTGTTACATATGCTATATACCCAGAAAACATTACTATTTGATTTTAATGACCTCAAGTTGGTACTTCAGTCCCTGCTGAGATGTACGATTTAGGCAACTAGGTCCACAGCCACATGTTGGACCACATTCAAAGACAACATCCCTTGGTTCAACTAATCTGAAAAAAGGAAAGGATCAAACAAAAAGTACAAACTTTCAAAGACAAACACACACAGCTCACACAGAGAATAAAGACCAATAAATCTCAAATAGGTACCTCAGAAAACACGATGCTAAAAAAAAAAAAAAAAAAAAAAAAAAAAACGATAAACATAATAGAAAACAGAAAAAATAAATTTTTAAAAATTCAAACATGCTAACTTCCAGGGTATTTTCCAACTAGCTAATCAAACGAAATAAAAACATAAAGACATGAAATGTGCATAGCATTAATTAAGATGATTCAGCTTCATGGGTGATATCTAGCATAAATTACTAAGTATAACTAGTAATATACGGGAAGAAATATATACGATATAGACTATGTAAGTATTTCATTTGGTTTAAGGTTTTAAAAAACATTTTACAAAATTGGCTTAAAAACAGAAATGAAAAAAAAAATATATATATATATATACACACACGTATGTACGGGTATAATATGGATTTGAATGAAAATTTAGGCACCAAAAGAATTGACTATATAGGTTAAATTTAATTCATTTATTAAATTCCAATTTAGTAACAAACTAGTATTATCTCAGTATAATTTTATAAAACATTATCATAACCCAACTAATTAAGTATTTAATATATTTAGCATATATTTTTTTATGGGTTAATTGTATAAATCCACCCTAAAATATGGGAGTACTTGTACGTTGCACCTCAAACTATAAAAACTTGCAATCACCACCCTAATTATAACAAAACTTACAAATTACATCCCATGGTTTAATTGACTGTTAAAACTATCGGTCACTTGCAAGTCATGTGACCATAAAAAATGAATTCTCACCTTTTGCCCTAGCACATTATTATATTACTAAATAACACTTACTAATTTCTAAAACAAACCAAAACATACCGATTCTCCTAAAAATCCGTAACTGTTTCAGTATATATATATGTACATACAAGTCTTTCAGTGTGTCTAACTAAACAAGTGAGACATGGATTGCTCCTCCCAAAATAGGTGATCGTGATGAGGGAGATCTGAACCGCATAAGTCCTTTTTAGTAATCTTATATCTGATTGTTGTAACATTTTTTCCACTCTGCACAGTTCACACATCTCAGCTTCCTCAGTTCATGTCCCCACGGTCCCCTCTTAATTCTCATGAGCTCATATATTATTCTGGGTGTATATCCGTCTCCACTTCCTTTCTCTTTTTTCCATTTTCATCTTATATGCTCAAAGCATTTGTTTTTAGCAAAAGATAAAGATCCATGCCTTCGTTTTTTTACTTTATATTTTAATTTTTACATGCAAACCAGAATTACAATTTCAGGAGATTGAGATGAGGAGGGAGAATGAGATCTAGTGTAATTTTTGAAATAGGTGGGCTGGGAATTTTGGCTTGTTTTGGAATTTAATAAGGGATATTTAGTAATTTAATCTTTTTTTTTTATAATTAGTAATTTAATCTTGTGTAAAGGCAAAGGAGAGGATTCATTATTTATGGTCACGTGCAAGTCACGTGACCGTCTTAACAGTCAATTAAACTATAGTGTGCAATTTGCAATCTTTGTTGCAATTGGGTTGGTGTGCAAAGTGCAAATACCCCCATAGTTTATGGTGGCTTTGTGCGATTAACCCTTTTTTTATAAATAAAAAATTGGTTGCGTTTTCAAACAAAATATTTATGTTCTCATATTGTTATACTTATACTTTAAAAAAAAATTGATTATCATTTATTTAACATATATATATGACACTAAGATTTAAGCATCCAAATTATAGAAAATCTTAACAGATCAAATAAAAAATATAAAAGAGCTGATGTTTAATAACACAACAAACAATTATAGTGCTTAATAAGAGTTAGAATTAGGCAAATTTGAGTATTTTTGTACAAGTATGAAACGGGAAACGTTTAATACATGTTTTATACATTTAATTAAAATAAAAAAAAACCTATGTATATATGTGTAATATATTGTATAATACATTTATTTTACTAACTATTACTAAGCAATCAGTTTCTGGTGACTGCCATTTTCTAATTTACACTATATATTTTACATGATTAACATTATGTCAATGTCTATAGAAGATTAGGGTTAGATGCAAAGAAGGAGCAGAGAAGAGTGCGGAGAAAGAGTTTAAGTCTATAGAAGATTATGTATTATATTGAAGTCACATAACATGATTACAAGAATACCCTTACACTAATATAAATAATAAGCTAATATAAAAATAAAAAGAAGTAAGTCTAACATCATCAATCCAACAGAGCAAACCTCACCTGCCACCATCTCGGTGCACATATGGGAAGTCGTTTCCATTAAGTCGAGCACAAGAACATTTCTCAGCATTAGTACATTTTCCTTTGCAATTGCATCCAGGAGCATTTGAGGGGATAATTACATTTTCTGCAACTTGATTTGACTTGATATATACAAAACCTATAAATCCAATAATTTGTCAGTATTGGCATCCATAATAATTACTATGAATAGAAGAATAAAAAATTAAAAGGGAGACCTCACAATTAAAATAAATCGTATTGTCATTTTTCATTCAAGCAAAAGAAACTGCAAATAATGCCATTATAGTGGAGTATAATTTATTAGATTGCTACTAAACTAAATATTAGATAGGAGAACTCACCTGAAGGTGCAACAGGAGGAACATCACATACATTTGTAGCAGGAATGTGTATATTTTCTTGACCACCAGAGATATCCTTACACACCAATCTAGAAAAATAATTGACACAAGTAATGCTTATGAAATATAAAATATTATTCATTAGTGGTATTTCTCTCTCTCTCTCTCTCTCTCTCTTTTCCTATTAAAAAAAGGGCATAACCCTAGTAGATGGGAAGTATTTGTTCATTAATATGGCAGCTTACAGAATTCATACCCATTTAATTCAGAATGACCTTTAGAAACTCGCTGCCGAGCAAAATCTACCTGATTTAAGAAATTAAACTAAAAGTTAGGATAGTGCTATGAGTGAGAAAGAGGTCTGTATCATCTGTTAAAAGATCAGAAAAGCCGAATCAAGTATTGAAATATGACTGTTTTTTATAAGTACTAAAATATGACTTATATGCAGCCTAGAAAACCATCCAAAAGAAAAATGCAAGCTACAACTGAAAAGCACGCAAAAGAAGAGTCAGAACAAGAAAAGTATACAAGCCTTGTCAGTCAAGTACCAGAAGAACTCTATGTCACACCAGCTAAGATGATACATGGTACATGCTAACAGAAATAATTATTTGAAATTAAGATATGGACACAGCAAGAGTTCAACAAAATCTACAGAAATACTTGATAAATACATCTCTATATATGTGTAAAATCAAGTATAGAAAAAAAAAAAAAAAAAAAACTGGTATGCATAATGAAAATACTATAGATCACCTATAGACAAGTTATCAAGTAAGTTTCCTCCCAATTACCTTTTTAGTATAAGGAGAAAATTCAAATAGAAGGAAGTGTATCAAGCTCCTCCCAAAGAATTACAATCCAAAATTTAACAAATCTAAAAATTTCTAAGACAGTGGAAAGGAGAAAAATCCCGTAGCAATATGTCAAAGTGCTTACAAATATTTCTTGTATCACTCAAGATAATTTCCAACTTAGGTTGTGACTGATACACAGAATAAAAGCCTGGAGGGAAAAAAAATGTTTGCCTGATTTGTTTCCAATTTGGGTTGTCCTTTAATTCGCCTTAAGCAAAACTTAATAACATTAAATCCAGAAGCACCTTTCACATTCCAACAACAATCAACCTGCCAGGTAGTGAAAAAGAGACAGAACACATATTAGCCATTTGGTCAACCTAAGAGTTTCATAAGGATAAAATAATCAAAATGAATTTTTTTTTTACACTTGTAATTCATTTATTAGGTGAAGCTGCAAAAACACAATACTGAAGCACATGGGGCTGAGCCACCTTTGAGCCATGCTTAGCCTACCACATCAACCACCACCAACCCAACCATTGCCACTCCACCAACCACCACCTCCACAACAGCAGCCACCTCCATTTCCCCTCCAACCACCACCACTACTCCATTTCCCACCACCTCCACAATACCAGTCAACCCTGCCAACTCCATAACTACACCACCAACTATCAAACGTTTGCACGACACAAATTTAGCCAATCATGAACCAAACATAACCACACCAAACACTGTTGATGCTCGTAAACCACCACCAGCCAATCCCAACAAAGCCACGAACATAGGCAGCCCAATTCTCGTGATGGTGAGTCAAGGAAGTGTGTTTCGGATCAATGCAAAACCTTTTCCCCCATTTATGGGGGCGGGCAAGCAGATCCATATTCTTCAAAGAATGTCAGGGTGGCTTTTGGGGAGAAATCTGGATGGGTCGTAAAGGCAAGGCATGGCTGGTGAAAGGCATGGAGGAAGTGCGCAGTTGGAATCACTCCAAAAATCAATTTTCATGGACTTTAAAATACTTATACAATTCTTTGATAACAAATAAACATTATAGTCATAAGTATGTTATACCTTGAACAAGCCATCATATGTGTAAACTTTGCGAGTATAACTAGCAGCACATTTATGTCCACGAATCACTCTAACAGGTAAATTTTGATCCATGTTGTTCTGCAAAAGATAAAAATCACATATTATAAGATTGATTTGGTAAAACATTTGTTATCTTACCCATTTATGTGCACAAAACAAACATAATTTACGTCTAAATAAATGTGGATTTGACAACCACAATACATAATTCCATATATGATTCAAAATTGCAAGTGATCACAGCTCATGTCATTTTATTAACATTTGGCTCAGTTCAAGTTGAACTATATCATAGCACACTAGCATTAAATGTAACAATATTAAAAACAAGTGAACAAAACTACTTTTAGGGTTGTTGGCAAAATTAGATTCCTGCTGCTAAACCGTAAAGAATTGATTTGGGCATATTAAAAACCTTATCTCTTCTTTTCTTTTCTTTTTTTTTCTTTTTTTTTTTTTTTTTTTTCCAATTTGATCCGTTTTTCGCAAATTCATGTTAATTTTAATTCATGCAATTCAAATAGGTAAGTTGAGGTTTCAAACACAACTTGAATTCAAATTCAATTTTTTTTTTTTGATAAGTAAGATGATTTTATTGCAAAGAAACTTTGAGTGCATAAAGCATGCACTCAAAGCAGATTACATAGGAAAAACAGAATTTTCAAATGCTAAGGAATCTAAAAAATCTAAAACAGAGGAAGACAAGGTGAGTCCCCAAACCCGAGCCCAATCAAATAAGGAGCCAATGAACCGCTCAATAAGATTACCCAACCCAATCTCACAATTCTCAAAAGTACTATTATTTCCCTCCCTCCAAATGGTCCACATCAAACATGAAGGAATCAAGTTCCAAACACCCGAAGACCGCTTCCCAATGGATACCCTTGACCAATGGGATTGGCTTACTAGTGACGATATAAATAAGGCACTTAGGCCATGTTCATTTTCACCACACAAAAAAAGAAGAAGATGAAGAACAATTCAGGAGATGATGGGAAACATAACTGTCAGCCCCCTTAAAGATTTATAAGAGGGAAGGAAAGGTTGGTTCGAGTTCTCAAGCATTAATTTGGGATGTTTGACATGATGGAAAGCCCTCTTGGAAACTTTTGTTTCATTATCGATACGTTACACACGCACCCAAAGGGTCTTGAACCCATGACCTCACCCTCCTCCTAGTACTTGCAAGGGGAGGAGGTGCCAATTGAGCTAGAGCTCATTGGCTTATTAGCTATCCTATTTATTATAAAGCCGCCATTCTACTTTTAAATAAGTTAAGTTTTATTATGTCTGATCATTATTCAGATTTTCTAGAATGAGTTGTACTAAGGACCCTAAAATTCTAGGAAAATGTTATTTAGGAGTCCTTGTCTTTCTAGGAAAGGTTTTAGCAATAGTATATATATATATATATATATATATATATTATGGGTAAAGGCTTCATTTAATCAATAAATTGTACTCCCACCGTCCCAAATTCTAGGTCCTGTATTCTATTTTGGGATGTCGAAGTCTTGTTTCCCAATTCAAAAGCCACTAACTTACTAACTTTCCAATTATGCCCGTACTTTATTTCCCAGAGCATTCAAAGCCCAAAATTAAGTCCTTCACTTAAGGGTAGTTTTGGAAACTTTTATTTTTTTATTGAAGAGACAAAACATTAAATGATGTTCCCTTAAAAAGTTGAGTTTTCGAAACAAGACTAAAAATTTGGGACGGAGGGAGTAGTAATAACATTGATAGAGAGATTGAATTTAATAAAATTCCAACAACTTATTTTAAGTTTTGAGGCTACTTATCAAAAAATCTTATTTTAAGTTTAGAGGTGCAAGCCTTCTCCTCCCTAAGTGTAATTGCCTAGGGTATATATTTCTTTATTTCTCATTCTATTCACTATTTTGACACCAACAGCCATCAAATTCATTCAAATCCACTCTTTTTATTACTTACCTAAACCCTTAAACATCAAAACCTCAATAGCCCTTCAAAATCTCATCAAAAATCCAAATTTTGTGCCAAATTTCTAAAGATCCTACATCAGAACATCCCTATCTTATACAATTTGTTTGGTAGCAACTTCTTAAAATTTTAAATAAAGTCATATATAATAGGAAAAGAAAAAGGTATTCCATTTTATCCAAAAAAAATCCTATAAGCACAAATAGAAACTTCTAGGGTTATTAATGTACCTTGAGGTATTAGTAAGAAAAATTCTACAAATTAAAAATATCAATGCCTTTATTATTTACAGCTCTTCCCTTTGATGAACTATTTTGGAAAAGTTCAAATCAATCAAAAAATATTATAAATAAGAATATTTACTAACAGATATTTCAATACTCCAGACAGTGGTGAATATTCCAAATCATTCTTGATACATTCTGAAAGTTAAAACCTAAAACAAACATATTAGTTAAGAAACAAAAATTTCAAGAATATCTTTAGAAATATTTAATGTTATATGTTAGTATGCATTGTAATTTTTATCAGCTAATTTATTGAGGCAAAATTCCTTATATGAGATGTGAATGAATGCTAAAGAATATGATACATGCAAACATTTATGTGGAGGGTGTCTTTGAATTCATGCATGTACTTACAAGTACTTGAACAGAAATGAACTCAGTTATTGCTTATTAAACCTATTTAATATTACTTTCCCTTTAGGACACAAAATTATCTGTTTTAAGTGTCTAAAGAATAAATTCCACCAACTTAAAGCACAAACCCATGTAATCAAATAAAAAAAATCAAAAGTATAAACCATATTTCCATATTACACACCTTAAGAGCCAAATTACCATGACAAATAACTTGATCTTTAATTTGGCGTTTATTGCCAAGTAAGTCATTCCCACCTTGACCTGTATACACAACTTCTTCCAATTTGTCAACGACATCTTCATATTGGCCAGACAAAACGATTGAAACAGCAAGTGGCAAGGTAAAGTTCCTGTACTCTGCCTGCAATAATCCAAGGATAATTAAACTTATGAACTCACAACGAATTCCACCTAGGTTTAAAGAGAAACAATCATGAAAGCCACTCAACACCATGGTGTTGTAATATGGTTTATTGGTCCTTAACCATTGTAATATACTAATAAAGCCTACTTTGAATTTTTAACAAGATAGCTTGGGGCTATCCTGCACTATAGAGATAACTGGTATTTAAACTTACAACCAAATTTCATAATCTGACCAAAAAGAGAGAGGATGCAATGCCTTTTCATCCATCATCATGATCTTGGCAGGACATCACATTTTCTTAGCATCCCATGCACCTATATCTTCACCATTTTTACAGAGTTTCAAATCCACCTATACACCATTTTTACAGAGTTTCAAATATATTAAAAATCCCAGTTCTGAGTCAACGATCAACTATGAGTTTAAACGCCTTTTAAGTTTTAACTAAAATATATATGCTAAAAAACTTTATCACTAAACCATATGCTTGGATGCCAATAACTTATTGTTGTGTACACACTTTACTAACCAACTTCCACAAAATTCTTTATTGACTGTAGATACACTACCATTTTGCAAGATTCTCCAATATAATCAATTCCACTCAACCAGTGTCTATGAAGACCTACAGCCACCATTTCAGCCCGGGAAAGGAATTGACTCCCAACCTTTATACCTGCATTATTAAAAGAATGACAAAAATTGTATTTAAATGTTCGGAGAAGCCATAAATCTATTAATGTAATTCATATAAGACCAGATAGAAAAAATCTACACCCCAACAGACAACTGAATTTCATGAACCTGGTAGATGACCAATTTTCTTGGTATACAAAATTTTATTTGACTTCACCATCTGCCATAATTTACAAAGCAAAAGTAAGGAAATGAAGCGAAAAAATAGAACAGAGTTACTCTACACTGCAGTAAATCAAAGTCACCATAAATGTTCACATATAGGAAAGAAATATAAGTTGCTAGACAGCTTCAACATTATTTTCATTGCAATAAATTACTACTATAAAACATTAACCTGGTATTAAAATAAAGATACACAAAAATTGAACAATATAAGTGTGTGCTGTCTGCATGCAAAACAAATTTAATGGAATTATATTTACTAAGATGCAATATCGTAGGTAAAAAAAATATATATATAATTGTTACAAGACACAATAAAATGTAAGGAGTGTGCTTGTGTCTATGTGCGCACATCAAAAGTTACCCTTTTTTCTCTCCATGAATTTTCAAACATCACCAGTATCAAAATGCATTTGTGTACCCGCCAATGAGTCCTCCTCCCATAAGAATTGGTGGAGGGTAAGGTAGTAGATTCAAAACCCAATGGGTGTCTTTGTAACTTATCCAAAAAAAAGCTTTGTGTACCCATGCACCAAAAGAAACAGGATGTGACAGAGATAACGTCAAGCCTCTGGTGAAAGAGATCTTTGACAATACTTATGAAATAACCAGATATTTGTAAATTGCACAGCTATTAAGACTCTAGAATGCAGCTAGGCATCACTATTTGCAAGTTTAAAATGCACCTCTGCCTGATAACGATATTTTTAACCTGATGATTTCACCATTATCCTGATTTTGTAACTATACATCAAACCGTTAGCAATAAGACCAATTAAGAGTAGCACAGAGAAGCATGTCAGTTTCATTGGTAGCTAAACTACAGGTCTTGAATAACAAGTATGATTGATCATTAAAGCCACTGTGACTGAGGCTTAAAACTTTCTACTACACCACGTATATAGAGTACAAGTAATATATGTGTAACACATAAGCCAGCAACTTGCCTCAGAAATAGCCTTCAGATCAGGTCTCTTTGCGTAATCATCACATGCATTCCCGTGCTGCAAATATTTGTAGCATTAATGTCTGCGGTACAGAATTACTAGAAAGCATACTGATCCTTAAGTAATCTAGTGTAGGGCCATAGATACATTGTGTGATTTTGAATGCACAAATTGGCCACTTGAAAAGAACTAGCATGGAAATTAGAAGATAATAAAGAATAATTAAAACAACAGCATTACTATAAGAAACCTTGAATCCGAGAAGGGTGCAGATTAATTGGTGCATGTGTAATTGCCAATAAAAACAGATTATTTAATAAGAAACTTTAGCAATCGTATAAATGGTAACAAGGAAGTATATCTCACATAAAGGTCAAATTCAAATGGATGGATCAAAAGGGAGCTGGTCTATTCACATTTAAAGCACCTAAAGCCTTGTGTAACGGACTGTGAAGCATATTGAATATAAAGATCACATTCACATGGATGCATCAATGGGGTACCTAGCCTATTTACATTTAAGGCCTCAAACCACATACAGAAATGAAGTAGAAGAACTAAAGCCTAGTGTAACACTGTAAAAATTCAACTTCAAATTTGTGGTTTCTCCAAGTAAAGATTCTCACATTATTTTCCGAACCATTAGAAATTTTCACATCATCCTTAGGCTTACACCATCTCTTCTCCTCTTCCTGTGCACAAGCATAGACAGGCTATATAAATAAATAAAAATTAGCTCGATTATTAAATTTGTACATGTATTAGAATTTTTTTAATTAGTAAGTTACACACGCACCCAATGGGTCTTGAACCCACGACCTCACCCTCCACCACCTAGAACTTATAGGGGGGGTGCCAGCTGAGCTAAAGCTCATTGGCGCACAAGTCTTAGAAATTTGCAGATATATTAACCTTAGCCTTCTTCTTTTTTGATAAGTAATAAGTTTTATTGAACGAACGGGGATGTACCAAGTATACAAGGAGTATACGAAAAGGTCGTCACAAACTAATCCTTAAAATAACAATGGTCTAGAAAATCTAGAAAGTTGGAGAAAGAAAAAATCCCGACGCTGTCATTCAGTATTAGCCTTAGCCTTCTTGCATCTCTACTCTTCTATCCACATGCATAGAAAGCCCAAGGAAAAGATTAATTACTAAAATCATAAGAGTAGACAAAGTAAGGAACTCGGAACCAGCATTTAGTTCAGAATAAGGTAATTAAGAAGTTAATATGACAGACCGAAAAAGATAACAAACAATTATGACATGTTAAAGTACTGACATCATTGGTTTACTTGTATGCATTTATAAAGCTAATACTCCTATTACATTGTTGTTTCCTCTCTAATTTGATTAATCCTCAACTATTGTAGACATGTCCAACTTCAAACTTTCCTTTCTTTTTTTTTTCTTTAATTTAGTTCACATGGAGCTAACATTAAAGAAATGTTTAATGATGGAAAACTCTAATAAATATAAACCCATAATAATAACTAAAGCGCACTGAAATATTAAAAAATAACGCATCTAAAGGAAACTTGTCTACAACTAGTAAAATACCATAGATACCTACATAAACACACGCAGGCAATTATGTAATCACCTTAACAAAGCGAAGGTAAAATGTAGTGAAAACCCTCAATGTCTCTTTCACCATCGCAACATCCTTGACTTGAACAGGACCACTGTTATTCCCCTTGGCTAGATCACTTCTACAAGTAATGTCTTCCACAAGCATGACTTTAGTCTCGTTCTTGCTAACTTTATCTTTGAGACCATCTGATGATCTCTTTCTCTTGCTACCATTTTTTTGATAGGTAGGCTTTTGATCATCAGACATCTCTTGAAGCCTTGGACTAACCCTTTGCTGTGAGTTTAGTAGTCGTGGGCTCCGTCGCACTGGTTCAATCTTTTTAATACATTTGGCCACATTCTTCTTAACACCAGCTAGCACAATACTTTGATTGCACGCCAAGAGGGCATTGTCGGAATCCTTTAGTATGGCCATTGATTATAGACAATTCACAATCTGCATTCACAAATATCACAATTTAACATCAATTACTTATTGAAAAACAAGACCCTCTTATATATACTTTGAAGCCCATGTTTTTATTCTTTTTGATTTCAAAACTTCAAGGCCAAACAAGATCATTAACATCAATAGAGAACAAATTTGGTCAGCACGAAATTTCACAAATAAATCAAAAACCCGAGGCTCAATTAGGTAAAACAAGAATAGGTATTGGCAATTGTTTGGTAGGAAAATTTCAAAAATTAAATAAATAAATAAAAAGAAAGAAAGATATATGTTAAACATGCAACTCCATAGCGATTTACAAACTAGCTGGCTATCGACAATAATTCTCAATTACAGTTAAAACAAAACAAGTATCGAGTGGATTTTACGCTATCATAAACAAAATTCAGGAAATAACCAGTGTTACCTCCACTCTCTAAATCAACCAAACAAAAACCGCAATGTGTAGGAGAAAACTCCGTATCAATTTTCGGATCAGAAAGAAGAAGTTTAATTCGTTGAGGTCCGGAAATTTGAGTTTTGATTTGGGGGCCTTTTTTTTTAAATTTTGTATACGTAACAATGAGAATGTGAGAAAGAGAGAATCAAGATTGGTACCTGAAAATTACCGAATATATAGGGAGAGCGAGAGCGAGAGCGAGAGCGAGAGAAGTGAAGGAGTGTAGGGTTTTTATACTCCATATAGAGAGTCACTCACGTATATCGTATATGGTATGGACAGTAAAGGGAAGTTTTGAAAGAGCGAGAGCAGCGGGAACACAAGTGACAGTCGCCGTGGCCTCAGACGACGAGATCCTTTTGCCTTTAGGTGGGTCCGCTTTATTTTTTTTATTTTCCACCTTTTGCATTTCCTTGTTTGGTAGCAACTATTAATTAAGTAATATAGGTTGTGCATTGTATCCATCAACCCAAATTCTGGGTTGGTTTTTCATGAATTATTAATTAATAGGTTGGGCTGACTTCTATTTTTATTTTATTTTTGAAACTCGGGTTTGGTGGAATTTGGGTTGGTAAGAGATTTAATCCACGTTATTAATAGTATAAAATAATATATGTATTTTAAAATTATTAGTTTAAATTTGGTAGTTTGATATATTTTAGGTTCAATTGTATAAATTATAATAATTTATTGAATCATAGGTCTACATAGTTGAATGAAAACCGAGTTTTTTTTTTTGTCAGACTTATCAAATTTGTTGCGTTGAATTGGTTTTTAGAGTTATCATAATTAGGTTAAGTGGCCTCTTTTTTATTAAAACCTAGGTTTTCTCCCATAAAAAACATTAGAGAATGTCCTTAAATCACAAGTCTTTTGGCATCTTTAGTCATATGATTAAAACAAGGGTAAATTACATTGACACCTTTCTTTTGAGAAACTAGACTCGTTACACCTTAGTTTAGGGAAATGACACTCTACTTCCAAATTTTCAAAATAATTAACACTCCGCCCCCTTTTTTTTTTTTGTTTATTTTTTATTAATTTTTTTAACCAATACCTAACTAACCAAAGTTAAAAAGAAAAATTATATTCCAATTATTTTAAGTTTAAGTGGAGAATATTCCTTTGAAAATTGGGGGAAAGAGAGGTTGAGTGTTAATTATTTTGCAAATTTGATCAAACTAGGGTGTAGCGAGCCTAGTTTCCTCAAAAGAAAGAGGTGTCAATGTAATTTACCTTTAAACAATGTTATGTTTGGTAGCCATTTTTTGTTTATTATTTTCAAAAACTTGTCTTTAAGAATAAAAAAATATATTTGTATTCAAAATAAAAAACACATGGAGTTAGTTGAAAAAAAAAGAAAAGAAAGGGTTTTCTAAAAATAAAAGGCAGAAAATTTGTTTGGTAACTCTGTTTGTATTTTCTCAAAACAAATAAAAAAAAAAACTTTGCAATGAATGACGATACCATTATTAAATTGCAAATAAATTACTATGACAAGTTATTTTTTATCATCCTATCACAAAAGAGGTCAAAATATGGTTCTTAATGATCCTAGGCAATCATGGACGTAAAAGTTTAGTCTTTGAAGTGAATGGTATTTGTAGTTCTAACATAGTAACATTGATGCTAATAATTAAAATAAAATAAAAAAGATAAAACTTAGATACTGTTACTTAAGTTAGGTAGTTCCCCAATTAAATTCAAACACATAGTACATTAACCAATGAAACACAAATAATGTTATATTTTCCAAAAATATTTAAATTTAATGTATTTGAATTTAACTAAGAACATAATGTACTTGACCTAAGGAACTGTACCTAAATTTTACCCAAATAAAAATAGCCTCCCTCACACATTTGCAGTTCTAACATTGGTATTATTGTTTCCCCTTGTTATGTCAGCATTTTAAAGCAACAACATACACACAAAACCAAATTAATGGCACCAGATTTTCTAAATTAGATTCATCTTATAACCAATTTTCAAACGCTTTAAAGTACTTAAAATTAGTCACCTAAAGTTTTTTCTTTTGGGGGATCTAGTACACCAAAAGAAGTTTTTTAAACTAAATGTATATAGCATTCAGCTTATAGCCCTAAAACTTTATTCATACAATAATGAAGTTATATTAATGAAGGTTTCATACTATTGTAAGAAAAGTAGGCCTTTAAATGATATATTAGACAATCACTCATCCTCGTACACGTCAATGATGCCTATAATTTTCCAATCTGTGATCTAATCCCTGTATGTTGCCTTACCTTTAGCAGCTTCACAAGCTAAGCCTAAAGTGTTTGATGTCACCTGGTTATCCATAAATTTGTTGTCAACAATAAGGTCCTCAACATGGAATTCAGTAAACAAGTGATCGTTCTTGTTGTCATCCAGTTAAAGTTATGAATTGTGCAACAGAAACTCATTACATTCCCTTATCGACATAGTTTATAACAAGGTGTCATTTTTAAGATTAGAAATCATTCCTTAAAAAGGTCAAAACATCTTTCAATTACATTACGAAGAGATGAATGTTTGTAATTGAAGATCTCTTTAGCACCCTCTAGACGACCCCCATCTTGAGTGTCTCCTATATGGTATCTCTTAGTACAGTATGGAGGTAGAACCCCATGGTGCATGAAGAACCAGGGTCCACCAAATAATATCCACTTAACAAACAAACAAAAGATGGAGAAATAATGGATTAAACTTGAAACTTTTAATTATCCAAGTAACACTGGTTATTTCAACCTTTGAAGTGCAACTAAAAATACTCGTGAGTCATTTATTTTTTTTGATAAAAGTGAGTCATTTGTTGTATCCTACTATCCTCCCAACCCATATCAACGAGAAAGAAATATGAACTTTATGTCAAAATCACACGCGCATACCAAAATTTGGGCAATTATGACCTTTCCATTCCTATAGCTAACATGCTTTGACGCTGGAGCCCATGCACTAATATAGGTGTCAATTGCACCTATACACTTCTATAAAGACAAACATAAGTATAAATAAACTTATGTGGGCAATTAATATTTGTATCATGTAGATATAAAATGATCATATTTTTTAAATATGGGAAGAATTTAGCAATATGTTGATGCACTTTATTGTTTTGACTAGGATGTATAATAAATTTTCCCAGACGGCATATTAACTGCTCTTATAATTTCCTTAAATTACTTGTCTACTGTCTCGGTGGAGTGTTGAATTAGTGATCCAACATGAGTTTCTTAATAATCCATGAATTCCCAAATGGTTACAAAGACTGGAGGAACATAAAATGTAACAATTAGAAAAGCTGACTCGAAGACAAGAAACTGTCCTTATGAGGTTTGTCCGATCATCGTCCCTCGGTCCTGCAATGAGAAACAAGACTAAACCCATAAGGGATTGTTAGAACCTTGGTCAACCAAGTGAGAGTTGGCCTTTAGCTCTCTGATACCTTAGTCAGTTTATGGATCAAAAGATGAATAAAGAACTTGGAAACAGAGCTAAAGGGAATTTGTTTAGTAAAAATGCACGTACCAATAAATTGTTGCCTCTTTTCCTATTTATACTTGTTTTCAACATGGATATTTTAAGATATTTTGCCATTCCTCTTCCCAATACCTTAACTCTGCCAATGTTCAGAGATATTTAGGTAACTTGTTCTTGCTTATTTCTTCCCAGAACCCACGTTCTGTTAGCTATAACGAAAGATTTTAATCATCATTCATCACAGTCAATTCTGGGTTTAATATATGAGACGTATTCAACACTCTTTTGCCTAGATATTTTTATGCATTTATGGTTGGTAAAGCAAACATCAGTTCATAGCCGTTTATTCAATGTTTAAACTAGGAGACATATTTAATGCTTCTAGCCCTAGATATTTCATGTATTGAATGTTGGGTTCTAAAATAATCCCGACTTATTTCAACGTTGGTCGAACTATATTTCAGTTAAATAAACCGAACAGATGCATGGTTCGGCACAGACCGAACACAATGGAGTAGCTCGGCTGTGCCCGAACTATAAATTCATATGATTCAACTAAACTCTTGGCTTTGAGCTCCGATTTGGTTATCCCCGAATTATTTCCCCTCTAAAGACTTATATACGTTGGCCTATCATGTGGAATAACTCATAACATGTACGAGGATGGTCGTGCAATATCTCTCTAATAATAAACAACCAGAGTCAATTACATAGAGATTTGTTGAGGCTTCCTAGTAATATAGGCTTTTTAATTATTAACAAACATTAATAGGAAGAACATATCAAACAACTGATCATCCCCTTCCTCATCCGAAGAGGATGAAATGCTGTCATTAATATATTTTTATAACATATATAATATAATTTTGGGTTAGTTACACAAATCCATCTTAGATAATAGGGTACTTGTACTTTGTGCCCCAAACTATGAAAACTTACAATCACCTTCCTTGTTATAACAAACCTCAAGCATCCCATAATCAGACATACTAACAATTACCTGCAAGTCACGTGACCCTAAAAAAATGAATTATTTATTTTTCCCCTGCATATTGTTAAATTACTAAATAACCCTTACTTACCTCCCTATGGGTGCTTTTTTTGTGGGGGGTGGTGTTGTAGATGGAATAGGTAAGGAAGTGAGACCAAGACTCACACCAGGCCTTCGCGGTGGGCCTCGTGGCTAATGGCTGCGATCCAAAGATGATGGCCCAATCTCATGTAACCGGGTTTTTATGGTTAATACTATTGTTGGCTCTTGGTCAAGCCTCTAAGTTCTTCCGTCTGCTTGGACTTTAGTGTGCAGTAGCCCAAACTTGGATTATGCAGCAAATGATAGCTTTAGTGGACAGCTACCCATTTTTGTATAACAAGATGGGCACTGCAGGAGAAAACTTAAAGTATATATAAAAGAATATATGAGAGTCATTTGCTAAACTCGGTTCTGCAGTAAGATGTGCAGGTCCTACAGTAGGGCATGTAGGTTCCGCAGGAGCTTCTTTGCCATGATATTTATGGCAACAAAGACTTGCTTCCATGAGATTTATTGGCTAGTTTATACTGTAGACTAAAAGCCCAAAGTTATTCAACTCATAAATAAATAAATAATGAATAGATGAATATCTTTGCAACATAGTTTTAGTTTTGCCGAAACAAAAATCTTGTTCCTGTAACAACATTCAAGTATACAGTATGTATGTATATATACATTATAAATAATGGGAGTTAAGGATTGAATGGGAGAGAAAGCTTATCTGTATCTCGTAATATTGGATCCTTGCGGTAAGGACCATTGTTGGTGTTGGACTAATGGGTTGAAATCTAAAATTCCTCCCTTAGCCATGTCTGCAAAGTGAGAATGGGCTCTGCAGGAAGATGCATTAGTCCCGCAGGAACAAACTTAATATAAGTATTACAGAGAACTGCAGGGGATGGATTTGGGAGAGAGTTCGTCCAAGCTAGTGTGCACGCTTGAAGGTGATTTTGTGGTTTCAGATTATGGATGATATCCACTGTTGATGTTTTTTGAATGGGTGTTGTATATGCCTCCTTGTGTTATGCGTTGTATTCCTCCTTTTATAATGGCCCTTTTTTTCCGCAGGAGGGAGCTCCTGTCACTTCGTTAGTACAAGGACCATCTCGATTGGCAGACCATTTCCGCTATTCCCAAGACACATCTTTTCCTCTTTTTCAAGGCAGAAACTTCTTTCGACCATACTTTTTCTTCTTTTCATGTTCCCGCTGTATTGTCAGTATGAATTTAATTAGCTTACTTTTCCAGACTCTTTTCATCTGCAATATCATCATTATTTCTTGGGAAGGCGAGGACATAAATGGATTTCTTGAGGAACACGGCTGCATTAAATGGTTTGCATTAAATGCCTTGTTTTACGGAGGAAGAAAATGGTTTCGTGGTTTGCGTGCACACACATGGTTACAAGATCAAGCTTCGGTGACCAAGTATTTTCCAAACAAATCCCTCGGTCTTTAGCCGAATTCATGAACCCCCTGGATAAACTCCCCTACCACCAAACCATCACCCCGTGATTCCTGCAGGAAATAAGGAAATTGGTTAGCTTTTTGCAGGTTTGGGCTGCTGCCATTAGATAGTTTCAGAGATATCACATCCATCTCTTCCGTTGGTGAAGTCTCAATGGTTTGTTAAATTTGGTTGGCTTGTAATTGGACTAAAAAGTCTCTTAACTTGGCTCCTACCGAGACTCCTTTGAGGTGATGCCATGGTTTTGGATTTCTCTGTACAGAAAACTATATTACCCATTTTCGTGGTGGGACCTTATGGCCTTGGTCCTCCCACTTGCTTTGGGTTTTAGTTCCTTTGGTGGAATAGTTTATCGCAAGACCCTTTTTACATGGTTGGTTTGGTGGGCCTATTAGCTCTTCGGCTGGAGCTTTTGATTGGGCCCACTAAGAGACCTTTTTTAACATGTTTGGTCTTATAGATAGTGGATCCGTAGATAGGTTTTTTGGACCTTCATTGTAGGCTTGTTGCAAGGGATAGAACCCGAGGATTTGGCGTTATCCTTTTTATAGGCTTATAGGCTTATGGGCCTTGTGAGCCCATTTGTTAGTTTTGAGACCTTTGCGTTAAGTTTTGTTCCCGATAAAACCCAAGGATTTGCGCTATCCTTTTGATGGGCTTATGGGCCTTTGGGCCCATTTGTTGGTTTTGGGACCTTTGCATTAGGCTTTGTTCCCAATCAAACCCAAGGATTTGCGTTATTCTTTTGATGGGCTTATGGGCTTTTAGGCCCATTTGTTGGTTTTTGGACCTTTGCATTAGGCTTTGTTCGCAATAAAACACAAGGATTTGCGTTATCCTTTTGATAGGCTTATGGGCCTTGTGGGCCCATTTGTTGTTGAGCTTTTGCTTTAGACTTTGTCTTGTGACAGGTCCCATTGCATTTAGGCTCCGATGCCATGAATTGGAAGTTAGGCCAACTATTTTACATTAGTGTTTGGTCTAAGTTTGTGGGCCCCAAATTGGACTTCATTTTGGACCAAACCTATTGCATTTAGGCCTATTGGGTTACTGGCTTTATATTAGCCATTGGCCCCGCAGGAATGGCCATCAACACTCCCAAACAAACCAAAATACCTAAGACCTCATTCAACAATTATACGATTGAGTAATGTTTGCTCAATTTACTGATTGAACATACTGATTTGGATCAGGAGAAATGGAGAAGAAAATAAATTGGGAAATTTGGTTTGAACATTTTTCTGATTTTGTGATTGGTTACTTAACATAAGTTAGGGATTTTCGAGGAATTGGTCATGTAATTGCTAAAGAGGTGACGAGATATTTTGGCTTGCTTGGAAAACTACTAATGTTTATGTAGTAATTTAACAATGTGTAAGGGTAAAAGAAAAATATCATTTTTTTAGGGTCATGCGACTTACATGACTGTTAATTTTAACAATAGATTTGACTATGCGATGCAATTTGCAATGTTTGTTATAATTGGGGTAATAATTGAAAATTTCCATAGTTTGGGATGCAAACTATAAGTACCTTATGATTTAAGGTGTATTTGTTAAATTAACCTTATAATTTTCTACTTTTATAAAGTAATTTAAGTATCTATTAATTTTTATTTCGTCATGTATTTTGAGAAGTGAAACTCACAAATAATGTAATATTGTTTAATTATGCTTCATCTCTTTGTTAGACCAATTAATTGAAGTAAAATCATGTCATTTGCCTATTTGCATAAGACATAAAAAATAATATAAAACTCAACTCAAAAAGCTCATTTTTAAAATAAAATTAGCACACCAAAAAAAAAAAAAAAAATGAATGAAATGAATTGAATAGTCAATTCCTTAGAAAATGATTTTGACCATTGCGATTGGCAAATGGCAAACAACAAACAGAAGAAATTTATATTTTATAATTTGTAGTATGGTTTCAACAATTTTCCATTGATACCAATTATATCACTTATTTTAATCAAGTTAAATTGCTCGAATGTCAGTAAGACCAAAATGAGTTGTTTCCTTGGCTCATTTTAAAGGATCCAATAACAAAATTGTGCTTTTATATAGCTCAAATTGTTATCAAGTCATATGAGACTAGTTTATAGCCTTTTCTGGTATTCTGCCACATGTCCTACTGAGATTACACACTTTTTGGACTCGAGTTCATGATGGGGACTCAAACCCGAAACTCATGCCAAAGAACAATTCCTTGCCTACTAAAGGGACGGTCAAAACTCACTCCTGCACATGCACACAAAAAGAAAGAAAAACAAACGATTGCTTCCAGCAAGGCTTGAGCTGATTCATCCAGTGGCCTGTGGGATCTAAATAATGTGACTAAAAAGTAGGCCTTGTCAGTATCATATATTTACTAAACACTTAACAAAATTATTGCTAAATTTACCGAAAGGCTTTTTTCTCAAAATAAAGCAGTTTACAATAACATGAATAAAAATAAAATTGAAGCAATGCTATAGTCCATTGGTAGAGTAATTAAGGAAGAATATGAGCTTAGGAAGGGGAGGACACAACCTTGAGTGATCCATGTTGGTGAAGTTATCTAGTCCCTCTAACTTGTTGAGATTTTTCAGAGAATGATGCTGCAGGAGAAGTGAGGAACAAATGTGAAGCTCGAGAGAGTGGTGGGGAGGGGAGTAGAAACATTTCCTGCTCTAGGAAGCACGGGTACGTTTTCGGGTACGGGTACGGGTACTGGTACGGTACGGTGGTACGGCAATTTCTAAAAAATTAGGGTACGGGTACGGCGGGTATATTTTTTATTATATATTTTTATATATTATTATGCATATAATTTTTAAGTATATATGAATTTAAGAACAATTATAAAAAAATAAAATACATCCATTGTGTTTTTTATATATTACAAACCAAAAATAAAAAAGTAACTCATAATTCTAAATACAATAATAATAATAATACAAATACAGTGAAGTAGTAAATATTGCAATTTTTTCTTTTAGAAGTCCAGGCTTCTTTATTTTTTTAATAATATTTTACTAAAAGTCTAGTACTTTCTTGAAAGTGGTTGGCTATGAAAGGCTTGAGGAAAATCATGACCACATATTAAAAGAGTTGCTGCTGTGAAACGTGAAAGAGAGAAAAAAATGCAGTCTGAGCTTGAAAAGAAAGGCAGAGAGAGAAGGGAGCTTCAGCCTTCAAGCCCAACGGAGAGAGAGAAAGATGCCCAGTAAAAAGAAAAGGAAGCCGGAAAACGGAGCACCCACTGATTTTCCGTCGCCGCAAGTCCAAATCGGAGCTCACTGTGCAGCGTCGCCGGTAAGCTGAGGATGTGAGAGTGGTGGCAGAGGGAGGATGGTAGAGAGAGAGACTGAGAGTCGAATATTTTCGCCGGAAAACTACGTCGTTCTTGGCTATTTTCAGCCTGGCCCGTACCCAACCCGTACCCGACCCGTACCGGACCCGTACCTGACCCGTACCTGGAATTTTTTTTTTTGGAAAAAATGGGGTACGCCGGGGGTACGCATGCAGCAGTACCCCGGCTGTACCCGTACCTCAGCAGTACCCGGTACGGGTACGGCGCCCAAATTGCCGTACCCGTGCTTCATAGATCCTGCTGGACTAGTTGAACTTAGTAGTGAACTAAGGAAAGGCTTCCAAAGGAGCTAGTTTCAATTTAATGGTGAAGTAAATGTATTTGGGAGTAACCGAGTAAGATGAGGGTTCGTTTCAAAGCAAGGGTGCATGCGTCCTCTTTTATAGTTGTGAAAAAATGATCTTGTTGGATGCCGAGTTTGCTAATTCAAACGGGTGACTACACTTTCTTTTTTTCACCTGGGGCATAGAGCTAGTTTTAGTTTTCACCCGATTTGAAGTGTTTGGTTTAGATTTTGCCTTAAAAATAAAGACCTAATTAAGTTAGATAGAGTGGCTTGAAGCCCCGTAGTGTTTAAAGGTTGAAGCTTTTGAGAACACTTGAGTTTGCTTAGCCTCAATGGCCAAGATTTATGTTAAAAATCAAGTAAATTAGTCGCATGTTAAGGAGAGCTGTCATATATTAATGGCTGACCAATGGATCCCACACCTCTAAAACATGCCCCCAAACGGTAATGTGTCGAGTAGCATAGTTGCCATGTCACCAGACTCAAAAGTTTTTGTCCACCTTGGGGTACAAAAGGAGTTTGTCACTTTATGAGCTGTAGGTAGCAACTAATACTTTTGATGCGTGATTTCTATTGGATAAAGAGTATGAGTTGCTTCTTTGATGTGAATGATGAGCTTCATTGAAAATCCAACAATCTCCAAGAAATTTTTTGAGTCCAACATACCTTTGTGGAGTTTCTTTGTGTTGTCAGTAGGTTCAACTCTTTGCTCTAGCTACTAAGCGGAGAAGATGAGGTTGAGCTGTTTATGAAGGGATGAAGAGTGTTGATGGTGAATTTACAAGGTGATAGAAAGTGCTTACGAGTCGTCCAACACTTTGTGGGAGTTGCTTGTGTGTTTCCAAGAGCACTTTTTTGGGGATGAGCTTAACTTGCAAGTGTGAGCCTTTCACTCAAGTAGCTCAACTAGTCTTCTTTTTTTTAGATGAAGAGGACTTTAAGCATTTAAACTTGTTTGTCCGTGAGGCAAAATTGAGCCCGTACAAAGAGAATATCTGAGCTACAAACCTAACTGTATGATCAAAAAAGAATTAATGTGGGTCATGAAGCTCAACTTGTGTAGTAAAGAAAACATGGGCCACAAGTCCAATTTGTGTAGCAAAGTAATAAGGGCCAAGATCCCAACAACCTAAGAAGAAAAATAATTATGTTGATGCTTGTTTGGGCCCAATATTTCATGGATAAGGTTTGGTTACATACTGATTTGTAGTCCGTTTGCTACAACCTACTATGTGGCAGCTTATAAGACCATTCACATGTATTATTTAAAGAAGTTACATAACTCATTAAATAGGTCATGTGACTCTGTCCATATTTCATTCTCATGAATCACTTATTATTTTCTTGGCCAATAAGAACTCATCGTGGCTGATGACCAAAAAGTTCCATTAACGAGTAAAATTAATTTGCAATGACCTTATATGTAGAAACAACTATAGCAAGGGGTGAAATTCTATAAGCGATGCAAAACAAAAAACAAAACAATAATAATAAACAAATAACAAAAAAACTAATCTTTTTAAATAATCAAGAATTGTTATATTACATGTTTGAACATTATTATGATAATTTTCATTGTTATATTTTGTTGTATTATTATCTTCTAAATTTTTATTTATTTATGAATTTCTTATTTATTTGTGAGATGGTCATCTAATTTTTCTAATTATATTATTTATATTATTGTAGACACCCCATTTTGTAACCATTAATTTTTACCTTTTCAAAATTTTCAGCACAAATGGAAAAATGATAATTTTATATAAGTGAAAATTTTCATAAATGACCTTCACCTAAACATTTATATCCTAAGTGGTCATTGTGGAATTAAAGCTAGATTGGTCCTTTTCTATTGGTTATAGAGTGTATAACAATGTTTAGATCATTGTTTTAAAAGGCTAAATATGATTGGTTGTTCAAAAGTCTTACCATAGACATGCATGCATCAAGGTTAATTTTGATTGGTCCTTAAAACGATTAGTTAATTATCTATCAAAAATAAAAATAAAAAGATTAATTAAAATTTAATTGAAAAATTAAATCGTATTAATCTAAAATTTTAATTACGGTAGACATGTAAGCACGAAATAAGTCCATGTGGATTGTGAGTGCCCGCGATTTGAATATTCCAATTTCTTTAGTTATTTTAGGATAAATTATATTTATCTTAATTGATTAAAGAGAGTTTTAATGATGGAAGAACACAATTAAGAAAGAGTCCAAAAATGCTATAAAGGTCTAAATTAACTCTAAAAAATCATAATGAAATCGTAAAACACTAAAAGTGAGGCCCACTAGCCAAATTGAAACTTCTATAGTGACTAGAGTATCGATCTGGGCAACTTGTGTGCCGATCAACATTTTGGTTCCTACCCTATAACCTTCTTTTTTCTTTTTTTTTTTTAAAATCTAATTTTTTCTTTTTTCTAATTTTTATGGGAGATAAATATGTCAGATATTATCATCAATTGCATGACCTCTCATCATGTTTTAAAAACCGGATCGGACCGGCCGGTTCAACCGGAGACCGGTGTTCTATCCGGTTCGGTTCTCTAAAAAAACCGGAAATTTAGAAAAAATAGTCAAAAACCGAAAACCGACGGTTCAACCGTGAAAACCGCGAACCGGCACGGTTGAACCGGTTATGGCCCGGTTCTAGGATTTCCAAAACTCACCGTATTAAAGCTCAAAACTACAAAATCTCACTCTTTTCAACCTTTTCTCTCTCTCCCTCTAACTCTCAATCTCAATCTCAATCTAACTCTCATCGGTCTCGATCTCGATCTCCAGCGTTCACGGTCTCGCACAGACAAAAGGGTTGAGGTTTTGACGTCGGAGGAGACAAGATTGACACTGGAAAGAAGAAAGCAACGCCGGCGTACTTCTTGGTGATGTCCACTGAAGCCACTTTTCGACGTGACTGTGGAGGTGGTGTACAAATGATGATCTTCGTGGAGAGAGAAGCTTGATCTTGGCTCAATGTGTGTGTGTGAGAGAGAGACGGTGTAAAGCTGTCCAAAAAATGAACATTGAATAAAAGAAGACGAAATAAAAGAAGACGAAGACTGTTAATTCTAAAAGATCTGGCTACTTGCTTTGGTTTTAACTTTTTATTTATTCCTCATATTAGCTGGCTAGCACTTGCTGCTTGCTATGCTAATGTAACCATGTGGTCATATATAGTGTTGAGTGTTCCTCCATTGAAATAATGCCACCTCATGTGTTGAGATGGTAAGGAATTAAGGATGGCATTTCACGTTTGTGTCACGCAATGGGCTAGTTTATGGCTAGTATTTACATTTATGGTGTTTTTTGTTTTTAAGAAACATTTTTGGTGTTTTTTTTTTTGCTGAATGAAACATTTTTTGGTGTTTGATGTATGGATTTCTTACCAAAAATATATTTCAACAGTAGAACAATGTGGGGATATTTTTTTTAAAAATATTATAAATGTTATATTTATTTATATAATTATTAAATTATTAATTAAATTATTTATGACGTCACCGGTTCGATCACTGGTCGGACCCCGGTCGAACTAGTGATACGGGAACCACTCCCTTTTCCGGTTCTCTCCCCGGTCCGGTTTTTAAAACCATGCCTCTCATCCCTAAAAACATTGAGAGTACTTCTCTTTATCCATTAATGAGAAGAAAAAAAGCATGAAAGTATTTTCTCTTGAAATTCTATGCTATTTTAGGTCCGCTATTTATTTATTTAGTAAACCCATATTTTCTAAAAACACTGAATTTACTTCTCTTAAAATTCGTAACTGGGGGATTTCATCCCTTAATCCATCAATGAGAAGAATTTAAAAGCAGTTCTCTTGGGTTACAGTTCTCTCAATTACTAGTAACAAATTTATCATGAGATTCTATTTGAGATTCAATTTTTTTTTCTTCTCATTCCCTCTCACTCTCTCATTTTATGTTTTTTCATATCCAGATTTATATTGTTTAGTAAACATTTATGATCAAAAGATATTTACAAATAAAAGAAACATTATCTACAATATAAAATAATAATATGTTAAGGATAAAATAGATGTTAAAGCGTAGAACAATTGAATCTAATTTATTAAGGGTATTATTGTAACTTCACTTAATAATATATCTATCATTTGAAAGAGCAAGTAACAAAAATTAAAACTTCAAGCTGTTAGGCAAAATTAATTGTCAATGATATTTCAACACCACTACAAAAAAATTAGCATATAGAGGCGGTTTTGAGCTTTCAAAAGTTCAATAGACTATCAAACCGCCTCAATAGACATGAACCGCCTCTAAAAATTTCAAAAGTGCCTTTATAGGTATTGCCTCAATAGACATAAATGCTCTATAGAGGCGGTTTTCAAAAACCGACTCTATAGAAAAACCTATAGAGGCGGTTTTCAAAACTGCCTCTAGAGATCATATGTAACCACCTTTATAAGTAATATGGTCTATAGAGGTGGTTTTCAAACCACCTCTAATAGGTTTAAAAATCGCCCAGGATTTATCTATAGAGGCGGTTATATAAAATCTATTTTTGAAAGTTGTCTATTGAGGCGGTTTGAAAACGGCCTCTATAGATCTTTTTTTTTTTTTTTTTTTTTTTTTTTTAATTTGCTTTTGCACTGATTTGATTCTCCTAATACACGATACAAAATTCCAAACTAGAACAGAACAAGTATCTATAATACCATCATCATATATGTATAACACAAATAAGGTATTGTCTAAAGAGTCTTCAAAACAATGGACAAACTAAGACAATATTACAATATTAAAAGTTTCAAATTGTTTGATAATTTCAGTACAACACTTCACTTGAACATAAATGTTTCAAAAAACTAATTAGTACAATTAATCCTCAAAACTAGAATTCTCCTAAGTTTTCTGATTGATGAGATGCAACAGATGATCTTTGGCCAATTGGAGATTGTTGATCCGACTAGAACACCAACATTGCCCTACATACAAATTAAGAGAGTTTATAAGTTCCTATAATAGTAAAAAAGAACACAATGAAATTGACCTATCAATTGAAATTCAAACATATTTAAAGAGTTATGAATTTATTAGAAACAAAAGACACTAAGGCTCCTGCTATTATTTTAGCTACCAAACAATAAAACCAAGGCATACAAAAATTCATCCCAGTCTTAAACACACAAAGAAATACTCAAACCAAATTTCAACCCAATCTACTCAAAATAACATGAGAATAAATTCTGCTAACTTTCAGTGTTTTCAACTCATCTTTAACAGATTTTCTGCAGGAACAGTATCTTATAAAATTCATTTGACAAACGTAGAAACATCAAAATATCCTGAAATCTTACTGTGAGGTAACACCATATATTTAACATCTATCATCAAAATTTCACCTCAAAATAGTATATCTAGAATTTATTAAAATTCTGGTACTTTAATGAACTCAAATCTGTCAGTACAGTTTTTAAGATGACTTTAGATATGTGCTCACAATTCATTATTTACTAAAATGGCATGGGGCTAATTCCATCAAGAACATATGCATCCTAGGATTCCAGAAAATTATTCCAATCACTCAAATTCCAAGTATTGGATTTATTATGAAATTTCTAACTGACAAACACAGAATCTGTCAAATTGACAGATTTGTACAGTTTCCTTGTAAAATAACAAATAATTATCAAAACTCAATATTTTTCTATGAAATTTCATATAAATAACCTAGACATATGATAGATTACCCTAGAGAAAACTGTTTCCTCATATCTATTTCCAATAAGAACAGAATTTCCATGAAAGTTCACTGTTCACACATAGCAGACAGAACAGTAAAATTTCTCAACAATTCATCATAAAACCCTAAGTTTCTTACCTTTAAATAGATGGAAATGGAAGCCCTATCCAAGTGATAATATTTTTGAGGAATGATATGATACTTGAAGAAAAACAAACAAAAGCTCCCTTTGAGCTGCTGGAACCCGTGGGTCTTCAAGGGAAAGGGAGAAAGCTTGAGCTTTCTTTCTTTCATTCCAAAATAACATTGTCATAAACCCAAAACCTCAAAGAATAAAAAACCCTAAGAATTTCCCCAAAATCCAAGAATTTGATACTTAAAAATCCTTACCTAGCTTAGGGTTCTTGGAGGATGATGTTAGGCTCACTCTAGAATGAATTGTGGAAGGAGACTTGAAGAAACAAAGGGGGTTTTCCCCTTGAACGGTGCTGACCTAAGAGTGAGAGGGAGAGAAATGATTTTCTGTTTTCTTTTTGTTTGTTATTCTTCTTCAATTGAGTGAGGATGAGAGAATAACAAGGGTGGGGTGGGTTTTGTTATATGTATGGCCGACTGGGTGGGGAAAATTTAGTGGGAGTGGTTTTCTTTTTGTTTTTATTTTTATTTTCAGCAAGTTGACTATTTTTTTACTTAACTAGACTTGAGTTTAGGTTGTCTTTAACTAAACTTAACTAAGTTGCTAATCATGATATTACACTACTTGATATTACACCATTTCTATATATATATATATATATATATACATATTACTATCATTTTAATGTCAATGTAATATAATATTATCACTTAATCAAACTATATGTTATATCCATTTTAATAATTTACCTTGTAAATTATTAAACCTATAGTCCTTTTGTGACTTAGTACTAATATAATTAATTTATAATGTTAGGTGGTGCGGGGCATCACATTCATAATACTTTCCTTGCATCATTGCTAATTTACTCAGTACAAATATGGCACTAATGGCAAAAAGCCATAATAAGTTTATCTTCAATGAAAATGTAGAGGATTATACCTTTGTACTACCGATACAAGTGAGTGACGAAAATGACAAGCTACATAACATGAAAATGCAGAGGATTTAAATTAACATCAATTTAGGAACTAAATCATGTCTATAGAATAATTTTAACTCAATATAATCAGAGTAAAAAAATTAAACCAGAAAACATTAGAACAAACAAAGGTTACATAGTTCATACTTTTCATTTGGGTTTCAAATAACAAAACCAAGGCATGATAAAATTCACCCAAGTAGTATACATGCCAAACAACTCAAATCAATGAATCAAATTCAATAATTAATTCCCCAAAGTTCCAGTATTTTCAGCTTAACATTAAGCAGATTTCTGCAGATCAGTCATTTTATAAATTTTATTTGGAACACTTAAAGTTATCAAAGTAACTTGAAATTTAACAGGGATGAACTCATATATATGTACAAGCTACCACAGAAAATTCAGATCAAGATAACATCTCTAGAATTTATTAAAATTCTCGTCATATGGTAAACACGAATCTGTCCTGACAGATTTAGTGTCTCATAAGAAAATTAATAACTCTTTCAATATCAATCCAAATACTATAATTCTTGATTCTAAACTCAAGCCCTGTGTGTTAACTTTCATTATATTCATCTTTTGTATCCAGATTCCACATATATAAATTACTATGAATATTTAATCACTACAAACACAGACACTGTCCATTTGACAGATTTGTAGGATTTTCTTACAAATTCTCAAAAGGTATTCAAATAACCATATTTTCAAGTGAGATTTTAAACACTTATACTAGACATATAACAAATCAATCTTCAACAAACCATTTCCCAAATTACTTTTTACAAAAATCCCAGAATTTCATACAACTTTCTGCTCACTGTAGAAAACAGAAACAGAGCAGCTTCCATGGTCACACATATACTCATGAATCAAGAAGAATATCAAATCCATAAGCAAACCCACACATAAACATAAAAACCCAGCAACTTCCATTAACAAAAATCAAAGATTAAACCCCCAATATCAAAACCCTAACTAAATTTCATCAATCAAACAATCTCAATCATACCCACTTCTAAACCTTGATTAAAATCATAAGCTCTTACCTTAATTGATTATCAATCTTGTTCTTGCTGTGAGAATGGTGATTTCCATGAAGGAACTAAGATATTTTGGAAAGCAATTTGAGCAAGGAAACTCGACTGAGATAGTGTGAGAGTGTGAGAGAGAATTGGGTGAGAGAGAGTGTGGATGCTCAAAATTTCTGCTTCGATGGGCCGCGTATCAATCCACGGACGGGCTGGACACGGGTTGGATTTTGTATGTGGGGATGTTGAGCCCAAAACTCTACATCAAGTGTGGTAGACTACTTGATGGCTGATGGTACTTTCCCTTTAATACTTCTTGATCTACTAGGCTTCAATCCTCACGTAAGGGGTTGCGGTGGACGGGTAGAAATCAATACCGTAGATTAGAATGAGCTAACAACTATAAATTTCATTTCTACCAAAACATTCAGTAGTCACAACATACAGTGGCAATAATAAATAAGAAATACATTGCAAACTCGTCCATGGGTGAAGGGAAGTAATCCCGCAGACTGAAACTCAATATGATGAATTTAACTTCCCCAAGAATCTACAATGTGACAATGAACATAATATACATGATAAAGAATACAGCTCAGGGGTCAGCGCCGTGGACTAAGAACTGAGTATGTTGTGCTTAATCTTCTCTGTGGCTTACAGAAAATAAAGGTAGATAAAAGAAGTATAATAAATCATGGAACTTAGGAGATTTGGAGAGTAGAAAGAGAATCATCTACTGTGCAAAACGTACATGAGTCAGTACTGTGGATTGGATCAAGTGTTTGGGGTGAGTATTTGATGGGTAAAGGGATGACTCTCTCTGTTGTGGCAGACTAAAAGTGTTTTTTTTGGTCTACCGTGGACCTACGGGAAGTGTCCCGTAGACTGTTTTTGGTTATCCCTTTTCCTTGAGCTTTTGAAGTCAGCTTTAATGGAGAGATTAATTCTAATCTGAAACTTCACCAACCAGCTGACCAACCCCCTCTTCTTATTTCTCCCCTCTATTTATAGTGGTGTTCATGCCTAGTGGTTTTGTTCATTATCCTCTTCATCATGAGAATCACTGTTTATCCGAGAAATAAAGGGGCGGGATTTGACAAAATTTATTTGGGATTAGGCTGATGGTTTTCATTTGCCGCAGATTTGACTTGATCTGCGGCGGACGGCGGATCTTTGGCTCATTTATGAGGAGGGAGGTGATGAGCATTAAATGTTTGGTAAGGGGCTGAAGTAATTGGATTGACTTGACTCATATACGTTTTTGCATTAATTAAAATCTAATCTTACCATTTTTGGCATTGTTTCCCAGCAAATCAATGCTTTATAAGCTGTGGCAGATCAAAGGAAATTACAGTAGATTGATTCTCCTACCTCCAAACCGTGCTTCCTAAGCTCCATGATGAGGATGAGCAAGGACCACCGGAGTGCTGGGCTGCGATGGTCGTTGCCTTTGGTTGATGCTGGTTTGGGCGGGCATGGCAGACCTCTTGGTCTTTTCGGTTCTTGTTTCATCCTCTTAATCAATCTTTGTTCTGGCTGGTTGTTGCCGCAAACCATCTCTTATGAAGGAATACACCATGGACCAGTGGATAATGTGGAGGACCAGCCACCTCCTTCATCATTTCTAGTCTTCATTGATGTTGTCGCAGACAATTTTTCCTGGAGGTATTTCCCTTATCTGCTGGCTGTATTTCCCTTGTCTGCTGGTTAATGAGGAATGGGCAGCCCTTCATGATCATGAAGCTTTGGAAATCTGCCCTTTGTGTTGGAAATCTTCCCCTTCAGCGCCTCGAGCTCCGCGCCAAGAGAGGAGGGAAAATGGTGCTTCACGTGGGAGTCATTTTTCCCTCTCTTTTTGAATTATTTTGAATCTTCTGGTGCTATTTGGCTGGTATGAGCTGGTGGACGGAATGGGCTGGGCTTCCTCTTTGGGTTTGACTGGGTTGATGGCTGGTAGCCATTTCTTTTACATTCTTGCTACCGTGAACCACTGGGCCTGATGGGCTTTGGGTCTTTGACAAATTTCTGGGTCTTTGGACTTGGTCTGCCGTGGACCGAAAAAATGGGCCTCTACATTTAGCCCCCCGAGCCCAAATCGCACGTGATGTGTGGTTTGCGTGAGCATTCAAGGAAATATATATGCACCCATGCACGTCATAGTATTTCTTTTCCCACTCTTTTCTTTTGTACGTGAGTTCCTTATTTCATGGGAGTTGTGGCAGATAGGAATGTCAGTTACTGAAACTGATATTTCTCTCCAACTTCTTCTCTTCCTAGTATCCACTGTCAAGGCTGTCATTAAAATCCTTCATCATTTCGTGAACTGAGCCCTCCCAACTACCAGCCCCCTGAGCATTTATTACAGCCTATATATACCCCTTTGGATTATCAAGGGGAGGGAAAGAAAAGAAGAAATCAAGAAAGCTTAAGCAAATCTCCTTCCCCGATCTCTCTCTCCTCTTCTATTTCTTGTGCTGTAAATTTTTTTTTGTTGATTCTTTATTGCGTTCATGGTTTCTTCCTCCTCCACAACTCCGGTCAACCCCACTCCCCAACTCGGCACAGGCGAAAGGTCAGAGACCCCGGAGGCGGCACTAGCGGCGTCCATCGAGGCGGCGGTGGACGCCTTGGCGGTTCGTTCTTCCGTCCCAGGCGGAGCCACGCCCGTGGCTCTCTCTCCTTTTTTCGATGAGCCCGGTGACCCCAGGGAGGGGTTCGTTTTTCCCCTGATGGACCCCTAGTATAAGAGTTCTCCACTATTCCCCCTAGGTCTTTTGATTTCTCTTGTCCTGTAAAAGACTGGGATTGGACGGTATCAGGGTCAGAGGTTGCGGTGGACCAAGCTTGGGTTCCCAGCCTTGATGAAGTTTCTGAATTGTTGATCTTAAAGGGGAACATCCAGCCAGTCCCCATTAATTTCGACTTCCTCTGTGCTGCTTCCAAGGACTGGTCCCACTGGGTGGACTTGGAAATCCTCAATTTGGACTTCTGGGACAATCTACGGGATGCTGGTGTTCATTGGTCCATCTTGATCTCTAGGAGCTGCAACATGTTCAGGGATACTGAACCTCTCTGTGAAGTGCTGAGGAGGTGGTGTCCCTCAACTCACACCTTCTTTTTCTCCTGGGGGGAACTTACGCCAACTCTAGAGGACATCGCCAATCACTGGATGCCTCCTGTCCTTGGAGAGCATTCATTTTCCAACATTGAGCTATCTGCGGAAGAGGAAGTGATTGCAGCTGCTTTGAGGAAGCAATCGTCCACCAGACTCAGTGGCTGGCCTTCACACTTCACGCATCATAAAGAAGCTCCAATCCACCGTGCTGCCTTTGTCTTGTATTGGCTTTGTAAGTGTATTTTTGGTAACTCCCCCTATTATTCAATAAATACTGTTTTCATTCCTTTGGCCATTAGGATATCCACCGGACACTGCTTCCCTTTTGCCCCCTTGTTTTTGGGCCATTTGTATTCGCACCTGGATCTGTTCCATGATTGCGAGGTCGAGGGGGATTCTTGCTACATTCTGCACGCTACCTTCAACACCACCGCGCTACAGACCTTCTTTTGGGAACATTCCCTTAGTTATCTTTTTGTTGCGAGAGATAAAGTGGCTGCTTGGAGCAGATTTTCTGATCTACCGCAGGAGTTCTTGGATCGTTTTCCAGATTTCCGAAACAACCTGCCATTAGTCTACCGTTGGGTCGGCTTGAAGACCCATGACCATGATCTTGTTACTGCTTTGGATTATGAGGAAAATGTGTTGTTGAGGCCCTACGGTGACGATTACACGGGTTTCGCTTGCGTTTCTGTCTTCAGCCGGTTTTATCAACCGACTTCTTCAATTCATGACTTGAGAGCTAATGATCACCGAAGTTTGGCATACCTGTCCACCGTGAGTAAAGGTTTCCTACCGGTTTTGTCCACCACGGGTGTCTCCTTTATACCGTATTGTCCACAGAGGGTACAGAGACAGTTTGGATTTGACCAAGGTATTCCAGTCGGTCCATAGGAGACCACAACTTGCATTTCTGATTTGGCACCTTTCATCAAAAGTCGTGCCTTTGCCCGTTGGAAAGGTGAGATCAGTCGCATAATGATCCCGGATGGCCATAGGTTCGGCTTCAATACTTCCTCCATGGACGCCTACTAGCGACGATTAACTCAGTCCATGGTGGAATTTGTAGATGCTGGTAGGAGTGAGAAGACTCCTATGTCTGTCCACCGTAAGCCGTTGATTTCCTATCCTTGTCTTTCTGCCCCTTCCCAATTTGCCATATCCTATGCCAATAGTCAAAGGCTTGGGTTTACGGAATGGGATGAAGTCAGAGGTGGCTGGATAGCGTATACCATACATATACCGCAAGGTTGGAGAAGTTCTATTACTGTTGTGGAGAATCGTCTTATTATGCCTTCAAAACGTGGCAAAGGGAGCAAAAGGGACCCCTCCGTGGATCAGGCCGCAGAGAAGGCACCTAAAAAGCCAGCCCCTTCCCCCAAGCAGACTCCCCCCAAGAAGACTAAGGCAAGGAAGAAGGGTAAGTCCACCGCTTCAGCATCGGCATCTGAAAAAGAGTCTACCACGGCTCTTATAGAGAAACCGACTGAGTCCACGGCTGCTCCTTCCAAAACCAAGAGCGCGAGTGCAAGTCTTTCCAAGAAGAAGCCAAGTAGAAAGAGTGTTGGTTCTCGTCCACCGAAGAGTCAGAAGAAAGCCAGTACCTCTTCCTCCTCTCTGGATGAGGAACCACCATCCGCGGCTCTGACTTCCCTATCCTCTAAAAAGAAGTTCGTTGCTCCCCTTTTCCCTCTTGGTGCTGCTAGCCGCATGAGGAGCAAAAGCGGTTCTAAAGTAAGTTGTTTTTCTTTTCTTTTTCTTCTCTTCTTTTTTTTTTTTTTTGCTATATTTCCACATTCTTTTGTTTGCGGCAGGGAACACATAAGTCTGGCAAATCTGATGATGATGTGGTTGATATTGAGGTTGCCCTTGTGTGCTTTTCTTCTTCTTCTTTTTTTGTGTTCTCTTTGGAATCGAGTTTATGTTGTCTGACTCTCATCATTTATTCCTTCTCCAGGATTCGGATATGGCTGTTGATGAGGTTATTACAAGTTCTTTGGGTGGAGATGATTTACAGACTGCTGCCGTGGACCAGGATAAAAACTTAGGAAAAAGTGTGGCAGACAGTCCTGAAGCTGGTGCTGAATCCACGGAAGGAGGTCATTCTTCTTCCAGCGATTCCTTTTTTGACACTACTCCAGGTTCTGTGCCTGAAGAACAGTTACTGTCTGCGGGGTCCACCGCAGATGATGATGACATGTCTGGAGCCGATGATTCGAATATTGGATCTGCTGACTTGATAAGTCATGATTTAGCAATTGTCCCTCATGCTAGCCATTCCTTTGGAGATGGTCGCGACGATGGTGCTGCCGCAGATTCTGAAGCCTTACCTTTATCCTTTTCAGTGCCACAGTCAGTCTTGACCAGCGGAGTTACAGGTATGCTTTATTCTGTCCTTATCCCTTTGAGTTGTGTAGGTAGGGAGTGTACTCATGCATATTTTTACATGTTGTGTATTGATCTGCCACAGGCTTTGATGCTTTCATGGCTCACATTATGGAGGGGGTTTCCCTTTTCAGTGCCACCCCCCGTCTTAGAGCTATTCCGACCAGTGGTTTCGTCATACCAGCCAGTCGCATTACCAGTGAAGCCCCTCTAGTTGCTGGGTCCCCTATTGCTAGTGAAGTTCTTATGCCCGAGCGGGTTCATGCACAAGACTTTATGGAAGGTGAGCCCGTGGTGGATTTGAGAGTTATCCCAAGGGCCAGTAGCAATGTTGACAGTGCCGTAGACCACGGTGCACAAACTGAAGGTGCTAATGCCTCTGCGGCGGACATGCTTGTTGGGAGCGAACACTTGGAAAATATAGGTGAGTTTGAATTTCTCACCTCTTTCCTCTTTTTTCTTTTTTTCTTTTTTTTTTCTCTTTTTTTTTTTTTTTTTTTTTTTTTTTTTTTTTTTGTAATTGTGTCATAGCATTGTCACTTCATAGACTTGGTTGTTGTCATATGAAACGTTATCTTTCATGTATATTTGGTTGTTATGTCCTCGAGAAAAATTCTGTTTTTCATGGACTTAGTTGTTTCATGGGAAATTCCATTTCCGTAGACTTGGATGTCGTCTTGCAGAAAAGTTTTTTTTTTTTTACTTTCATAGACTTGATTGTCATCTTATGAAAATTTTCGTTCCGTAGACTTGGTTGTCGTCACTTGAAACATTTTGATTCCACAGACTTGGTTGCTATCATGTGAAACATCTTGATTTCATAGATTTATTTCTTGACTTGGTTGTTGTTCATTATCCTCTTCATTATGAGAATCACTGTTTATCCGAGAAATAAAGGGGCGGGATTTGACAAAATTTATTTGGGATTAGGCTAATGGTTTTCATCTGCCGTAGATTTGACTTGATCTGCGGCAAACGGCGGATCTTTGGCTCATTTATGAGGAGGGAGGTGATGAGCATTAAATGTTTGGTAAGGGACTGAAGTAATTGGATTGACTTGACTCATATACGTTTTTGCATTAATTAAAATCTGATCTTACCATTTTTGGCATTGTTTCCCAGCAAATCAATGCTTTATAAGCTGTGGCAGATCAAAGGAAATTACAGTAGATTGATTCCCCTACCTCCAAACCGTGCTTCCTAAGCTCTATGATGAGGATGAGCAAGGACCACCGGAGTGCTGGGCTGTGGTGGTCGTTGCCCTTGGTTGATGCTGGTTTGGGCGACCATGGCAGACCTCTTGGTCTTTTCGGTTCTTGTTTCATCCTCTTAATCAATCTTTGTTCTGGCTGGTTGTTGCCGCAGACCATCTCTTGTGAAGGAATACGCCGTGGACCAGTGGATAATGTGGAGGACCAGCCACCTCCTTCATCATTTCTAGTCTTCATTGATGTTGCCGCAGACCATTTTTCCTGGAGGTATTTCCCTTGTCTGCTGGTTAATGAGGAATGGGCAGCCCTTCATGATCATGAAGCTTTGGAAATCTGCCCTTTGTCTTGGAAATCTTCCCCTTCAGCGCCTCGAGCTCCGCGCCAAGAGAGGAGGGAAAATGGTGCTTCACGTGAGAGTCATTTTTCCCTCTCTTTTTGAATTATTTTGAATCTTTTGGTGCTATTTGGCTGGTATGAGCTGGTGGACGGAATGGGCTGGGCTTCCTCTTTGGGTTTGACTGGGTTGATGGCTGGTAGCCATTTCTTTTACATTCTTGCTACCGTGGACCACTGGGCCTGATGGGCTTTGGGTCTTTGGCAAATTTCTGGGTCTTTGGACTTGGTCTGCCGTGGACCGAAAAAATGGGCCTCTACAGAGAACTAGAGAGAACTGAGTGAGAGATTAAGATTGAGAGAGCAGAAAATATATTCCATCATTTTGGGGTTGGGGTTTTAGTTTAAGGATTTTTGAAATGGTGATTTCTATTAGATATTAGCATTTCTATTAGTTTGATACAGATATAGTAACTCATCACTATTTGCTAAATTACAATCTTGCCCCCATTATTTGGTAAAAAAAAAAAAAAATTCAAATATCTATTGTGGCGGTTTTATGCAGCTAGTGAGGCGGTTTTTATTTCCACGCCTCTATATAATAATAATATTGAGGCGGTTTTATTCTATAGATTAAAAGTGTAGAGGCGGTCAAGAAAACCGTCTCAATAGCTGTCTATAGAGGCGGTTTAGTAAACCGCCTCTACAAATCGTGTTTTTTGTAGTGACACTAACAACTCTGTTTTTTATTTTTTTGTTGAAAGAGTTTAGGTTTCGATTGAGTTGGATTATATTGGTCCAATATTTTGGAGGCGTTTTTAGATGTGGGGGGAAAGAGTGCACAGCCCCACCTATTTCTTTCTTCTTCTATTATTTATTTATTTATTTATTTTTAACAAAAAAAAGTCAATTATAATCTCATAATGTTTAGACCTTTTTGTAAAGGGCCCCTTAAGCCTAGTCCTAGAATCGTCGCCCCCAATGAAAGGGAGATGTTTTTTTTTTTTTTTTAATCAATGAAGGGAGATGTTAAGAGGGCAAGATGGTTGGAATGTATAATGTATAAGAGCATTCGCATCAGCTTAATTAAAATGCTAAATTTTGTTAAAATATTGCTATCCACCCACATAAACTACACGCATCAACCTCAACAATGCTAAAACTGAAAATAACATTGTTACAGTAAACACTTTTTCTTCGCCCAATTCATGGAGACATTGTAGCTCAACAATGCAATTTTTAATTCATTTCTCTCTCCCTTCAAGATCTGTTTGGCCCTTCTCTCTCTCGATCTCGCGCCATTCCTTGCTCCCACAAACGAAGCCATCCTCTGCTCCTAAACGACGCTAGCTTCTACTCCCACAAGCGGCGCCGATCTGGTGGATTTATGGTGGCTTTGCAGATGGGTTGGTGGGGATTTTTTGTGGGTTTGGTGGAGATTTTTTTGTGGGTTTGATGGTGAAGTCGTGGTGGATTTGAAAATGTTTTGTGGGTTTGATGTTGAAATCATGGGGGATTTGCAGGTGCGACGCCGATCTAAGGGTTTGATGGCTTTGCAAAGGTGAAATCGTGGTGTTGCAATCAGATGGAAACAAACGAAAAGAAAAAAAAGAAAAAGGAAAGAAGAAAGGTGAAATCTTGGTGTTGTGATCAGATGGAAACAAACGAAAAGAGAAAAATAAAAATAAAAGAAAAGTTGAAACCGTGGTGTTGCAATAAGATGGAAACAAACAAAAAGGAAAAAAGAAGGAAAGAAGAAGGGTGTTGTTAACTAGTGCCTTTAGGGTAATGGTTAATGAAGTCTTTAATGTTTTTACTTTATAGGAAGTAGTAAAATTTTAATATTAAAATAATACAAAACAACTTTTAAGGTATTTTAGTCTTTCTATTTATTATTTTAATATTAAAAATTTGTTATTTTCCGTAAAGTGTAAGTATTTAATACTTCTTAACCATTGCCCTAAAGACACTGGTTAACAAAACCCTTAAATAAAAATAGAGAAGGATATAAAGAGTGTGATATAGTTGGATGTGAATAGTAAGTTAGCTAAATGAGAAAAAGTAGGTGTTATAATTATAATTTGACTCAAATTTTATTGAGACTGATGCAAATGCTTTAACCTAGCTAAAACAAGACTCAAACACATCGATTGGCCTTATTTGGTTCTTAATAAATAGGTCATATTAGCAAAATATATATATATATATTTATTTATTTTTATTATTGTAGGTATTATTAAGGTTCTAAGTCGTTATCAACTTCACACAAAAAAAAAAAAAAAAAAATTGGTTATCACGTTAATAGCCTCTTTGTTTTAGATTAAAATGTACCACTTATTTTCACCATTAATTAATTCATCTATAATTTTTTAAAACTTCACTTTTTATTAGGGTCGGCTTTGGGTCTAGGCCTAAGGCTCCCTATTACAAAAAGACCCCAAAATTATTTAAAAAAAAAAAAAAAAAAAAAAAAAGAGTTTTGCAAAACTTAATATATAAAAAATTAATTAGTATCTTTCATCTCGAAAAGTAAGAAGAATGGTTTATAAATAATACAAAAATTTAGAAAAAATTACAATTTACTTCTTTGTGATTTGACCCTATCACAATTTAGTCTACAAATTTTCAATTGGTACATTTGATCCCCTAAAGTTTGCACTAAAATAATCCAAAGTATCCTTAATGATTTCGTTTAATCCAAATTTTTGGGATCAAATTATAATAATTTAAAAAGCTTGTGGGACTAAATTTCTATTGGATCAAACCATAATGGAGTAATTTGTTTGTCTAAAAAATGCAAAATATGTTAATTTTGACAGAACCTAATGGTTCATTTTAATCCAAACTTTAAATGGTCAAATGTAGCAATTGAAATCTTGTGAACTAAATTATATATGAGGAGGTAAATTGTAACTTACCTAAATTTTATAATAGAAAAGTTAAATAAATATTATTTAATTGATAATTAAATAAAAATGTATCATTTAAATTTGTTGTGTTAGGTCTTAAATTGTATCGAGTCGACCCTGTTTTTTAACCTTTATCCAAACATCAGCTAAATAGTACACAAAAATTAATTTGAAAAGATCAGCTCTTTCTTTTTTAATAATAAAAAAAATTATGATCGGAGGAGGTGATCAGAGTAGTTTCCTTACCTAGGTGTAACCATAACATTATCCTACCGATTAAGTCCGAGCAGACAAAAAGGGGATTAAGTGAGTCATAATTATAATCTCAGCCCGGCCCACAGTGGACAATGCATAAAGGCGTGATATTTATTTCCAATTACTTCCCATTAGGATTTGCACCCAATACCACTTCCCAAACCATTTGTTTTAATGGAGGGAATCCTTTCATGTTAAGAATTTTAATAGTTAACAAATTTGAAGTAAAATATAGTGACACGCGGTTTAAATGAATTATTATTACTTATTTAAGAAAAATGACGTGATATTGTGTATATTCTTAAATTCATGAAAGCTATATAGCTGATCAATGAAACGAGTCGTCTCACAGGAGGTGAATGAAGCTTTTTGTGCTCATGATTTAGTCCTATAATTTATAAAATATTATCCGTACATAGTGGGGGCCAAGTTTGACTTCCGCATTACCTAAATTAATAAACAGTTTTCTCACTGCCGGACCAAACCAGCAGCGGAGCTTCCCAATGCAATCAATTAATGGACATATAAAATATATATATATATATATATATGGCCAATAAAGTTTTAAACAATAGCTTAGTCTTTAGACTTATCAAAAAAAAAAAAATAGCTTAGTCTTTAGTCTGAAAGATGGTACAACTGTACAGAGATGCGGGTTAATGAGGACTGTAGACAACGCACGTGAAAGAAATATAGGGGAGAATCTCGTAGGGTGGCTCAAGAAACATAAACAAGACCCAGACCAACAAATCATTGCTCCCACATGTTCGTTCTAATCATTCTTTGTATTTTATTTGTATTTTCCTCGATTTTTTTATCCCTTACTTCCGGTTGACAGCATGTTCCTTATATTGCAGACAATGCTTCGTATTGTTCTGGTTTAAGGGCCATGTGGTAAATTCATATAGCATGGCCACCTGGAGGTTATAATAAACATCAACGATCTTCTGGGTAAAATCTTTCAAAAACCAGTTTGCCATATATATCATGAATTAGTAAGGGCATTGATATTTCCGCACCCACATTTACTATTTCCGCACTACTTAAAAAGTTGTGTGGTCAAAAAGACCAATTATCCCTCTCAACTTTTGCTTTTTCTCTCTCCCTTTTTGCCTATCGTTACTGTTCATCTTTCCCGGTAATGCCTCCCGATCAGAATCAAAACGCCTCCGTAAGCTGAGATAGCCCACGCGTTTTCGGGATTGGCGGTGATGGCTTCAACGGCAGCTGAAGCTTTCTCTTTCAAAGGCAATACCCGGTTTCAAGGATCCGTAACAAAGGCCCTAGACCCCTTCTTCGAACACGGACTTGCGCGACTCATCATTGGCTGAGGCAAGAATTGATACGACTAAAGCAAATTAAACTAAAGCAAATAGAACCGGTGATATCACTATCAAACTGCAATTGTTACCCATTGTAGCAAGCATTTTGCCATCACTGTCGCAAACCAAGCAAACAATCATGAAACTCAAGATAGCAGAGGCAACTCAAGATGGCAGAGGCAACACAAGATTACCCAAAACAAATTACTTCAAAAATTACCAAAACATTGCTTAATAACACAGAAAAAAAAAAAAAATGGCAGAGGCAAAGCTCAAGATTAGATTATCAACATAAAAAATGCAAAATTGCAAAATACCTAGTGCTATATTCTGAAACCTAACCAGTCAACCACAATAGATCAAAGTAGTTTCCCTAAATTCCATCAAAATCCTTTCATTCCCTCAAAACCCCGAAATTCCAGTCTGATCCCACCTTCCAAACCCCACAAGCAACAACAAGCACAAGCCCCTCACCGATCTCACCTCACCAGCGTGTTCTCGGATGAGATAGCCGATGTTTCCTTCTTTGGCAACGAAGGCGGGGGAATTATTGTCCTGGGCGAGGAGTTGAAGTAAGGACTCCAAAGCTTTCTTCTTGAACTCGATCCCTCTGATTTGTAAGCAGGTAAAAAGATCTCTGACGAAGAAACCCAAATCTTCTTTGGTAGAGGAGGGACTTGGGTGAGAAAGAACGATGGCGTTGGAGTGGTGGAGGACACCAGATCCGAGGAGCAAGTCGAGGTCGTGGAGGGACTAGGAGAGTGAAGCGGAGGCCATGTCGATGTCGCTTTGCATGAGGAGCTTTCCGCCGGAGAAGGAAGGGAAGGAGCATTGGTTGCCAGAGGAAATAGAGGTGTTGGAGGGTGGAGAGAAAGGGGTATTTGGTCTTTTTGACCACACAACTTTCTAAGTAGTGCGGAAATAGTAAATGTGGGTGCGGAAATATCAATGCCCATCAGTAATTGCCTCTAATATAATATATCCCAAATTATGGTCCGATATGAGTCAATGTTTGTGATTGTTTCTGGGTATAAGGAGGTTTGAAGGGAGATATCTTTTCAATTTTCACATGGTAAGTGAATTGGAGCAAGTCGAAATTGCAGTGTCCTTCGGGAAACGCGGGTGGAGGAAAGAAATTAAGAAATAGCTTGCATGCATGCAGTGTCGTCAATATTGTAGTGGAAAGCACAAGTGCACAACTATATATCATGAACTATGTCACGCAATTAGTAAGATGATGAAACTCAATCTGGGCTGTTTACTGTTAGCTAGAGAGGAGTTTACTTAATTGGCTTCTTGTATATCATAGCCAAGGGCGGTGCTACGTTGAAGCCAGGGTGTATAGCTGCACACCCTGGCTTTTTGAAAAATCAAAGGAAAGTTTTTTTTTTTTATATAGATGTTCTCAACTTAAATAAAATTGTGAACACCCTCAAATAATTTGTGAACACCCTTATCTAATAAACTCAATTTACCATACTCAAAAATAAAAAGCCCAAATAACAACTTTTTTAAGCCCAAATGTTTGAACCAGCCCATTAATTAAATTTATTCTATTCAGAAAAAAAAAAAAAAAAAAAAATCCCAAACTTATCGTGTGCTGTGCGGTGTGCTTATCTAAGATGAAAAAATATCCCAAATTTATTCCTTGCAATCGTTGAATTGAGAGTCAGAGAGAGAGAGAAAAAACCCAAAAACTAATAACCCCTGCTGCGAAGGCCACCACCGCCAGACCGTCCCTCACCGCCTCACGCCTGCTGCTGCCGCCGCCCTCACCTCACTCGGTCACGCCACGCCTGCTGCTGGAGCTGGACAGACAGGACAGTGGTTCTGGGAAGTTCCGCCGTTCCAGGTTCAGCTCTCAGATCTGGTATTTTTTTTTTTCTTTTTCTCTCTTATTTTGTTCTTATCTACTTCACTACTTGACTACTTGTTACTGTTACCCAAATATCAACCTAAGAGGGGGGGTGATTTAGGTTGAGGCAAACTTTTTCGATTTAAATGCGGAATTAAAAACTATTTTCAATTAGCAAAAACAAATTTAAGAACACAATTCAATTGCAATAAGATATGATAGAAAATCAAACACAAGCATATATAAGCAATTGAATAAGTAAGAGATAGAGATAGAGAAAATCAAACACAGTGATTGTTATCGAGGTTCGGCTTCCCCGCCTACGTCCCCGCCTCAAGAATCACTTCTTCGAGGATTCCCAAATTCACTAATTTGACAATCTTCTTTCGGGTGAAGATCAAAACCGTTACAAATCTTCCTTTACACGGTGAAGAGTAACCACCGAGTGAAAAATCCTTTTCACTCTTAGGATTTATACCAAGACCCACAAATCTTCCTTACAAGGTGAAGAGTAACCACCCAGTGAAAAATCCTTTTCACTACTTAGGATTTATACCAAAACCCTAACAAAAACACTCAATGGTTTCAACAAAGTATTTGTTGTACAAGATAAGGCTCTCTCAAAGAGTAATTGTACACAATATGCTCACTCTAATAGTATATCAAGGATTTGATCAATATGGCTCAAAAAGTGTTTAGAGAAATTTTCAATCAAGGATTTTGAATGATATGAAAATATAAGCTTGAGAAGGATGGATTGATGTATAAGATGTTATCTTTTCTATCTTTGATTTCTCTTGTATGCTTGATCTTTAGAAATGAAGAAAGGGTAGTATTTATAGCCATCATGTTGTCTTGCATTCTTCTTGATTTTCAATCAATCAATTTGTTTTCTTTGAAAACTTTTCTTCTTAAGATTTTTCAACCATAATTGATATGGTTGTCTTGCATGTGAAATTCAATCAAGTTGCTTTCTTTGAAAACTTTTCTTCTTAAGATTTTTCAACCATAATTGATATGATTGTCTTGCATGTGAATTTCAATCAATCAAATTTGTCTTTGAAGACTTTAAGAGATTTTTCAATTGATATGGTTGTCTTATATTTGAATTTCAACCAATCAAGTTGTCTTTGAAAACTTTAAGAGATTTTTCAATTGATATGGTTGTCTTACATTTGAATTTCAACCAATCAAATTTGTCTTTGAAAACTTTAAGAGATTTTTCAATTGATATGGTTGTCTTATATTTGAATTTCAACCAATCAATTTGTCTTTGAAAACTTTAAGAGATTTTTCAATTGATATGGTTGTCTTATATTTGAATTTCAACCAATCAAATTTGTCTTTGAAAACTTTAAGAGATTTTTCAATTGATATGGTTGTCTTACATTTGAATTTCAACCAATCAAGTTTGTCTTTGAAAACTTTAAGAGATTTTTCAATTGAAGTTGGTTTTAAAGTTGAGCCTTAAAGATCAAATCTTAATAAACTTTACAAAACCTAACTCTTACTTCTCATATGTCTCGGATCATTGTCTTTGAGCTTGATTTCTTTGTCTTGAGTCTTGATGACTTTGATCTTCAATGAATTTGCAACTTGTCAACTTTGCATTTGCTTGATATTTGAATTGGCCATCTTGGTCCAATTAAATCAATAGTCAAAATTAAGCTTTAAAACATAAATCATTAGTTCATATGAAAATATCATTAATGAACAACTTAAAATCATGGTTATCATCAAAACTACATGAATGTCCTTGGATTAATTAGCCAATTAATAATTATTGAAACCTTGAGGCTAACAATCTCCCCCTTTTTGATGATGACACATATGATATGATATTTTTATACGATTTATGATTTTGAAGCTTTTCTTGAAAAGCTCCCCCTAAAATAATGCATATCTTTATATTAGAGATTTTTAAATCTCCCCCTATCTTTATGCATAGATCAATTTGTCATTTAAGTATTATCAAGCAATCAATATATATGCGTATTTTTGCCAATTATTGCAAGATATGATAATTCACCAATAGATATGATAATTAAAAAAAATGTCATATCTTTCTCCCCCTTGGCATCATCAAAAATAAATATTATATGCAATATCTCCAAGCATCATTCAACAACAAAAAAAAAATTTATTTCTCCTTTGATTTAGTTCAAACATAGAACAACTAACTAATATAACATATTTCTCCTATTTGGTACAAAGAAATAAAACAAATATATTCATATTTGTAAGATTCTTCATCCTAGTGGTTTCGGTTGGATTGAGGGTTCGGTTGAAGATGCTTCAGGAAAGGATATGATGTCCCTTGCCATATGCCTAAAATGCTGATGATTTAAGCAATCTGGAAAGGACATGGGATGAAGCCCATATATTATGTACTCTCTCTCTTCTGTCATACAAAGCTTCAGGTGTATCAACAGTTGTATGAACGGGATGATTCGGATGAGGAAGATATATTTGGAGTGTATGCTAAAGATCTTCCCATCAACCTGGTGTATGAGAGAGGTACTTCAACCGAGAAGCATGATCAATAATAATCTTGCTTCGTGGAAACTTGATCAATAATAATTTTGCTTCTTATCTGAGAAGATCAAGTATTTGATTTTATGAATCTCTAAATGATGCTGCATCCTCTTAGAGTTTTATCTAAAGAATGAGAGAAAATATTATCTGAGAGGTGTGAGTATGTAGTGGAGAGGTGAAGCGAATTTATAGGACAGACGCGCTGTTTGAAAGAATGGTTCAGATTTTGCTACGTGTCATAAGTGTGAATGAATGGTTCAGATTTTGCTATGTGTCATAAGTGTGAATGAATGGTTCAGATTTTGCTACGTGTCGTAAGTGTGAATGAAGGGTTCAGATTTTGCTATGTGTCAGACTTATCCAATTACGCACGCCATAGACACCGATAAATCAGGAAGTTTGAAAAAAAATATCTGCTTTTTCAGAAAAAAGATTTTTGTCGACGCATCGAGTTCTGAGTCAGTGATATTTCCGTATACGTTAAATCTCGAGATTTGAACGTTGAATTTTGAAGAAAAATCTCGGGAGTCGGGTGATAGGTACAGGCTGGTGTTCAAAAATCTGAGGTTTATTTAACACACACTAATTTTCGATGAACTTCATCATTTTCAAACTCTTAAGCTTAATCTCTTATTAGATTTTCTAGAATGGCTTCCTCTTCTTCTCAAAACAAACCAGAAACAATTAATCTAAATGATACGCCTAGTGTGATGCCAGAAGTCTGGCGTCCTTACTTCCTTTCAATTAATGGCCCTGTATCAGTAACTGATTCAGTGATATTGAATGGTGAGACTGCCACCGCAGTAGCTGCCGGTCTTTGTACTCCGGAGGATGCAAAGGTTTTAGCTGGGAGGACTGACCCACAAATAATAAATGAATCATTGGCACTCACGATTCAGTGTACTGCCACTGTTTCTAACATGGGACGTCGTCTTCATGTTAGGAATATGGAAGTGAAAACGCTGCGTTCTCAAGTCACCATTTTACAAAGGTTGCTGAAGGAGAGTAAGAAGAAAGTAGGGGAGGTCAAGGAGGAGAACAAAAGGCTGAAGGCGCTCGTGGATTCTTATGCCGATGATTTGGTAATCCGGTCCACAGAGCAGAGCAAGACCACTAATAAGCTGCAGAAGCAGTACGAGAAGCTACTAGCTGAGGTGAAGGAATTGACTTCTCGCTCTATCCCCAAATAAATGTAGTGGGAAGTGTAGTGGTTTTTCCTTTTGTGGTGGCTTCTCCTTTGTGGCTTTCTTTTTAATAAAATCAAGTTTGTTTAAATGATGAGTTTTATTTCTTATTTTATGCATGAACATATACGCAAATATACATAGAACTGGGCATATAATCTAATGTTCAAACAATATAACTAGAAAGATATAAAATGAACAATTTTATGAACATGATATGGATAAAATCATTTTATATTCAATTCTTAAGGTATATATAGATTTAACACAGTTGAATCAAATAGAAGGATAATAAATTCAAGCTTATTTGATATCAACGTATCTAGCCATACCTATTTCACGTCGAATTGTGCAAAATCGTTCTTTCAATGAGAGGTTTCGTGAGAATATTTGCCCATTGACTATCGGTGCTTACAAATTCAAGTTCAATGTCCCCTTTTTGCACATGATCTCTTATGAAATGGTATCTAATTTCAATGTGCTTTGTGCGAGAGTGTTGGATAGGATTTTTACTTAAACTTATGGCACTTGTGTTATCACACCTTATGGGAATATGATCAAAAAGAATTTTAAAATCCTCTAGTTGTTGTTTTATGTAGAGAGATTGAGCACAACAACTACCGGCGCTACATATTCGGCTTCCGCCGTTGATAAGGCCACGGAGTTTTGCTTTTTACTAAACCATGATACTAGTGAGTGTCCTAGAAAGTGACAAGTACCACTAGTGCTTTTGCGATCAATTTTGCAACCGGCAAAATCCGCATCCGTGTAGCTTATTAAGTCAAATGAATTTGTCTTAGGGTACCATAATCCTAAATCAATAGTTCCAAGCAAATATCGAAATATTCGTTTTGACCATGCAATTAAGTGTGATTCTTTAGGACAAGATTGAAACCGAGTTCAAAGACATACGCTAAACATTATATCGGGTCTACTTGCGGTTAAATAAAGTAAACTACCAATCATACCTCGATATAGCTTAACGTCCACCGGTTTACCTTTCTCATCTTTGTCAAGCTTTGTTGAAGGACTCATGGGAGTTCCATATGCTTTAGCATTTGTCAATCCAAATCTTTTTAGTAAGTCTATGACATATTTGGATTGATTTAAGAATATCCCATCTTCGGTTTGCTTTATTTGAAGTCCGAGAAAGAATTTTAGCTCACCCATCATACTCATTTCGAATTCATCCTGCATAGTCTTAGAGAATTCTTTGCACAAGTTTTCATTAGTAGAACCAAATATAATATCATCAACATAGATTTGCACAATAAGCATGTCTTTTCCATCAAACATTAGAAATAATGTTGTGTCAAGTTTTCCACGTGTAAAACCCTTTTCAATAAGGAAACCACTTAGTCGTTCATACCAAGCTCTTGGAGCTTGTTTTAAACCATATAAAGCTTTTGATAATTTAAAAACGTGGTTTGGAAATTCATGATTTTCAAATCCAGGAGGTTGTTCTACATAAACTTCTTCGGCAATAAAACCATTTAAAAAGGCACTTTTGACATCCATTTGAAATAATTTAAAATTTTTAAAACATGCAAAAGCAAGTAACATGCGTATAGCTTCTAATCTAGCAACTGGAGCATAAGTCTCTCCATAATCAATACCTTCCTCTTGATTATAACCTTGAGCGACTAACCTTGCTTTGTTCCTTACTATTATACCTTCTTCATCCTTTTTGTTTCGGAATACCCATTTTGTACCAATGACGGATGGTCCTTGGGTCTAGGTGCAAGAGTCCATACCTTGTTTCTTTCAAATTGGTTTAGCTCTTCTTGCATTGCAAGATCCATGATTCATCTTCAATAGCTTCATTTATATTCTTTGGTTCAATTTGTGAGAGAAACGCCATGTTGTTGAATGTCCTTGAGCTTTGATCTTGTGCTTACTCCAGTTCAATTTCACCAATGATCAATTCTTTAGGAGACTATGGACACGTTCCAACTTTTTGGTAATTCTTCATTGTTGGTTGGAGGAAGCGCTTTTTCTTCATCTTTTGGTTCATCTACTTGATCTTTGACTTTTTCACTTAAATCAACTTGGTTAGATGAACTGCTTTATTTTCAAGAGAAATTGGCTCATCATCACATTATTTTTTATATGGAATGGATTAGTTTCATAAAAAACAACAGCATAGATTCATCAACAACCAATTCGTTTTTGAACACTCAAGCTTTACTATTTTAGAATAACCAAGGAATATACCTTATCGGATTTAGCATCGATTTACCAAGATTATCTCTATATAATACAAAGCATCATCAAAAACTTTGAAATATAGTTAGGTTTTGATTATTCCAGTTCATAAGGAGTTTTATAAGTTTCTAATGATGTTCTATTTATAACATAGCAAGCTTAACAGCTTCAGCCCAAAAGTATTGAGGTAAATTATGTTCATTAAGCATATTAGACATTTCTTGAATATCTATTTTTGTTCTACTACTTATTTTGTTGAGGAGTACGAGGTGCCGAGAAATTGTGTCCAAAACCATTTTGATCACAATATAGTTCAATATCTTGATTATCAAATTCTCTACCTCTATCACTTCTAACATTGTTAATTGTATAACCTTTTTCATTTTGAATTCTTCTACAATGTTTAACAAATGCTTTATGAGCTTCATTTTTGTGAGTAAGAAATAATGCCCATATATAGCGAGAATAATCATCAACAATTACAAATGCATACAATTTGCCACTTAAGCTAGCGGTTCTAATAGGACCAAATAAATCCATATGCAATAGTTCTAGAGGTCTTGAAGTAGAAATAACTTTCATTTTCTTAAAAGATGACTTAAGTTTGTTTACCTAGTTGACATGCATCACATATTTTATCTTTAACAAATTTAGTAATCGGCAAGCCTTTTACTAAATCAAGTTTAGACAATTTTGAGAGTAATTCCATATTGACATGTCCTAATCTTCTATGCCACAACCAACTATTTTCATTTATGGCAGCAAGGCAAATTGATTCTTTTGATGTCATATTATCAAGATCAATAGTGTAGACATTTTCATTTCTAAATGCCACAAATAGAACTTGATTATCAATTTCATTTACTATAATACACATGATTGATTTGAATATTACATTATAAGCTTTTATCACACAATTGGCTAATACTTAGCAAGTTATGTTTCAAGCCATCAACCAAGAGAACATCTTCAATAACAAGAGAATGTGTTTTACCAATATTACCTATACCGATGATCTTTCCTTTTGAGTTATCACCGAATTTGACATTTCCTCCATCTTTTAGAGTAAGAGAAAGTAAACTTATTTTTATCACCCATCATATGCCTTGAACATCCATTATTGAGAAACCACTTATCTTTGGTAGATATGGATATCAAGCACACCTACAAGACAACTTCAAATAACCTTCTTTGGTACCCAAATTTTCTTGGGTCCACTAGGGTTAGCTTTTGGAGGAGTAGTTCCTTTGACTACCCAAATCATATTTTTCATGGGACATGTATGAATATTATGCCCTAATTTTCCACAATGTTCACATATGGGAATTTTCAAGAATTTTTCATTTAATGAAAGAATTTTTGATAGTGTTTTTCTTTGATTTTAGGGTTATATCCAATACCCGCTTTGTCAAAAACACATCTTTGACTACCTAACAAATTATCCAAATTTTTCTTTCCATTTGTAAAGTTAGTCACAATTTTATTTAATTTTTCAACTTTGAGTTTTAATTCTTTATTTTCATTTACCAAGAGATTTGAATCATGAGCTATTTGTGATGATGTTTCCACATCTTTTGCTTTCATTTTCTCAATGAAGCTTTGTGATTCAATTTTCAACTTAATTATTTCTTTTTCTAAAGATAGATTTTTATCATTTAAAGAAATAATTTGTTTTTCTAGAATTTCATTTTTGCTTTTGAAATCATCTAATTCGTTTGAAAGAGATGTGACTTTCTTTTTGAAAACTTTATTTTTCGAAACATTCTTCTCAAATTCTTCAACTAGCTCTTCAAAAGCATTTTGTAATTCATCATAGCTATAAGAATTATTCTTCTAAAGAATTGAGTTCCGAAGTTACCTCATCTTCATATGCCATTAAGCAAAAAGCTTCGGTAGAATCTTCTTCATCGTTGGATGCTTGAGGGCTAATGCTTGTACATTCATCTTTCTCTATTTGAGGCAATTTGTGATCATGAACAAGCATGCTCATCTTTGATTCTTGACTTGCTTCTTCATATGTAGCTTCAAGTCTTTCCCAAATTTCTTTAGCTGAATTACAACTTGAAATTTCATCAAATTCCTTTGAGTCAAACGCACAATATAAACAATTCATAGCTTTATAATTTAATTCAATGAGTTTGACATCATTTTCATCCCATTCAGTTTCTTGTTTGGGTATTTCTTGTTCTTCTACTATTTTAGTAGGAACATGAGGACCATTTACAATGATTTTCCATATGAGATAATCTTGACCTTTAATGTACGTAGTCATTCTAGTTTTCCAATAACTATAATCACTACTAATTGAACAAGGGTGGTCTATTTGTAGATTGACCTTCAACCATTTGAGGTCTAGATGTGTTTGCCATGATCTTAACTCTAAGATTGTTAAATCTATATGTAGAGCCTTGGCTCTGATACCAATTGTTACCCAAATATCAACCTAAGAGGGGGGGTGATTTAGGTTGAGGCAAACTTTTTCGATTTAAATGCGGAATTAAAAACTATTTTCAATTAGCAAAAACAAATTTAAGAACACAATTCAATTGCAATAAGATATGATAGAAAATCAAACACAAGCATATATAAGCAATTGAATAAGTAAGAGATAGAGATAGAGAAAATCAAACACAGTGATTGTTATCGAGGTTCGGCTTCCCCGCCTACGTCCCCGCCTCAAGAACACTTCTTGAGGATTCCCAAATCCACTAATTTGACAATCTTCTTTCGGGTGAAGATCAAAACCGTTACAAATCTTCCTTACACGGTGAAGAGTAACCACCGAGTGAAAAATCCTTTTCACTCCTTAGGATTTATACCAAAACCCACAAATCTTCCTTACAAGGTGAAGAGTAACCACCCAGTGAAAAATCCTTTTCACTACTTAGGATTTATACCAAAACCCTAACAAAAACACTCAATAATTTCAACAAAGTATTTGTTGTACAAAATATGGCTCTCTCAAAGAGTAGTTGTACACAATATGCTCACTCTAATAGTATATCAAAGGATTTGATCAATATGGCTCAAAGAGTATTTAGAGAAATTTTCAATCAAAGGATTTTGAATGATATGAAAATATAAGCTTGAGAAGGATGGATTGATGTAATAAGATATTTATCTTTTCTATCTTTGATTTCTCTTGTATGCTTGATCTTTAGAAATGAAGAAAGGGTAGTATTTATAGCCATCATGTTGTCTTGCATTCTTCTTGATTTTCAATCAATCAATTTGTTTTCTTTGAAAACTTTTCTTCTTAAGATTTTTCAACCATAATTGATATGGTTGTCTTGCATGTGAAATTCAATCAAGTTGCTTTCTTTGAAAACTTTTCTTCTTAAGATTTTTCAACCATAATTGATATGATTGTCTTGCATGTGAATTTCAATCAATCAAATTTGTCTTTGAAGACTTTAAGAGATTTTTCAATTGATATGGTTGTCTTATATTTGAATTTCAACCAATCAAGTTGTCTTTGAAGACTTTAAGAGATTTTTCAATTGATATGGTTGTCTTACATTTGAATTTCAACCAATCAAATTTGTCTTTTGAAAACTTTAAGAGATTTTTCAATTGATATGGTTGTCTTATATTTGAATTTCAACCAATCAATTTGTCTTTGAAAACTTTAAGAGATTTTTCAATTGATATGGTTGTCTTACATTTGAATTTCAACCAATAAATTGATTTGTCAATGTTTTGAAAAAATTTTCTTTCAAGAGATTTTTCAATTGATATGGTTGTCTTACATTTGAATTTCAACCATATCAAGTATTGTCTTTGAAAACTTTAAGTCAGATTTTTGAAAATCAATTTGAAGTTGGTTTTAAAAGTTGAGCCTTAAAGATCAAATCTTAATAAACTTTACAAAACCTAACTCTTACTTCTCATATGTCTCGGATCATTGTCTTTGAGCTTGATTTCTTTGTCTTGAGTCTTGATGACTTTGATCTTCAATGAATTTGCAACTTGTCAACTTTGCATTTGCTTGATATTTGAATTGGCCATCTTGGTCCAATTAAATCAATAGTCAAAATTAAGCTTTAAAACATAAATTATTAGTTCATATGAAAATATCATTAATGAACAACTTAAAATCATGGTTATCATCAAAACTACATGAATGTCCTTGGATTAATTAGCCAATTAATAATTATTGAAACCTTGAGGCTAACAGTTACTTTGTTAGTTGTTTAGTTACTTTGACCGAATCTTAGTTTTTAATATAATATTATTCATTTATTTGATAGTTTATATTTTATGTTTTTACTGTATATTTGTCTAATTGTCTTGTAGTGATAGACTGATAGTGTGTTACTTTGTTTAATTGTTTGTTTGGAATTTTGATTAATCTGTCTATTTGTGATTTGTCTAATTGTCTTATAGTTACTTTATTTGTTTGGATTTAATTAATTTATCTATTTGATTAATTTATTTTATTTTTTATTCTTTTGCTAATTGCTAGTACAATGGATAAATTTCTGATAAGGAAACCGCAAGATTCATCTTCTTCTTCTTCTTCTAAGCGAATTTGTGTTGACTTGAACAATCTTCCTTCGGATCCTGGGCTACGAGAAAAGATCTTATTTTATCATCCTAATGATCAAGATAATATAAGAAGAGCATATATACAAAAGGGTCCTTGTCAAATTGTTCCCCACAATTTACCTCAAACAGAAATTGGTGGATCAATGCGTCGGTTTAATCCTAATTGGTTTAATGAACACAAAAATTGGTTGGAATACAGCATAGAAAAGGATGCAGTATTTTGTTTATGTTGTTACCTATTTAGGCAAGATGTTGGCAAGTAAGCGGGAGGTGACACTTTTGTGAGGACGGGATTCAAGTTGTGGCATAGGAAAGATAAGCTTCGAACCCATGTTGGAGGTGTTAATAGTGCCCATAACCAAGCTGTCAAGAATTGTGATGATTTAATGAAGCCAAATCAACACATTAACAATGTTTTTGTAAAGCAGACAAAGGAAGAAAAGATCAAGTATCGAATTCAATTAAATGCAACAGTTGATTGCATAAAATTCCTTTTACGTCAAGGGTTAGCTTTTCGTGGTCATGATGAATCTCTTGATTCAAGTGCTAAAGGAAATTTCCTTGAGCTTCTACAATTTTTGGCTGATCACAATGAATCTATCAATGAAGTGGTACAAAACGCTTCGAAAAACAACAAGCTAACTCGCCATAATATTCAAAAAGACATTGTGAAACTACCAATGCCATCATCAAGGATCTTGACAATGAGTTCTTTTCAGTTTTAGTTGATGAGTCTCGTGATACATCGATTAAAGAACAAATGGCAGTTATTTTGCGTTATGTGGACAAAAAGGGAAATGTTACAGAGCGGTTCCTTAGTATTGTACATGTAGCAAATACCACTGCTTTGTCACTCAAAGTTGCAATTGAATCTCTATTTTTGAAACATGGATTAAGTTTATCAAGACTATGTGGGAAAGGTTATGATGGGGTCAGTAATATGCAAGGTGAGTTTAATGGTCTTAAAGCTTTAATTCTGAGAGAGAATAAATCAGCATATTATGTTCAAATTACTTTGCTCATCAACTTCAGTTGACTCTTGTAGGGCTGTTGCTAAAAATCATAATGTCATTGCTGAAAAATTTTTTTGCTTGGTTGCTAAATTGATAAATGTTGTTGGAAGGCTCTTGTAAGAGACGAGATGCTCTTCGAGATGCACAATTTGTCGAAATTGAAAAAGCATTAGACATGTGTGAACTTAAAAGTGGGCAAGGTTTGAATGATTGAATCCTCAAGAGACAAATCTTAAACGTGCTGGTGATAGGCACGTTGGGCCGATCACCATTGATGGTACAATTATCAACTTGATTTTGATGTTCTCTGCTTCTGTTCAAGTACTTGCTTAGATTATTCTAGAGCTTGATGGCACAATTTACGAGCAAAAAGGTGATGCTCGATCTACATTTGCTAAAGTTAATCATTTATCTTTTGAAGTTTGCCTTTGCTTTACATTTAAATGAAAAATATTTTGGGGTTCACAAATGAGTTGTCAATAGCATTGCAAAAAAAAAATCAAAATATTGTAGATGCTATAACACTTGTTAACATGTCTAAGAAAAGACTACAGATGATGAGAGATAATGAGTGAGAATCTCTATTGGCTGAAGTGTTGTTATTTTGTGACAAACATGATATTCCTATCTTGAACATGGATGAAATATTTGTAGTTGGTGGGAGGCCATGACGTCAAACCCTACAAATTACAAATTTACATCACTTTCGTGTCGAGTTATTCTACACAGTCATAGATATGCAACTTCAAGAGCTCAACAACTGTTTTTCAGAGGCGAATACAGAGTTGCTACTTTGTATGGCTTGCTTGAATCCTAGTAATTTATTTTGTGCTTTTGATAAGCAAAAGTTGAACCGTCTTGCAGAATTATATCCATATGATTTTTCTAAGTTAGATTTAATAGCACTTGACATTCAACTTTAGAATTACATTGTTGATATGCAATCTAATGACATGTTTTTAGAACTAAATGGAATTGATAAGCTTGCTAGAAAGATAGTAGAGACGCAGAAGGATGTCACATATCCATTAGCTTATTTTCATTAATTGGCCAATCTATTCTTACTGAAGAGTTGGAATATTAATTTAAAGTTAATTAATAAAGTTTGAAAATGGAAAGACCATGTCAAAAATGTTTAGTGATCGTGAAATCATATGCATAGACAATCGCATATCAATTATGGTTGAAAAATCTTATAGAAGATATATATTTTATATATATACACACGAGATACGTGTCACAATTGATTGTATTCTAAGACGAAACCATTTGAATGGCCCCTATAGTCCCCCAATTTTTCACATTTTTTAATTTTTAATTGACATGATTTTTTTTTAATTATAAAAACAAATTAGAAATGATATTAGTTACATTTTGAATTTTAGTGTTTTTAGTCTTTCAAAAATTAAACCTAACTCATTTTCAAGAAGAAGAAAAATGGCTTAAGAAGACCTCAAAAATGGAAATAACCAATCAGCCCAACCTTTGATCTCGTTGTATGAAAAAAGTCATTTTAATTAGTAGGGAAAATCACAGAACCCTCTCTTGAGATTTTGCAAAATGTGCCTTCCCTCATCTTTGTTAGAAAATGACACTTTTCACTATTTATTTTTTAAAAGGTGAGGGAGTAAAGTGTCATTTTTTAGAATGACACTTTAAGAGAGGCTTTTGTAATTTACACTAATAAATAAATAGTTGAACTCAAGTGATGCTACCACATTGAAAGCATCAACTATATTAAGAAGTGTTATCAACTCATTCAATGATCACTATTAACTTGAAGCCCTACCTGCAATATCGACTGCAGTAAGGTCTTTCTCTCTCTCTCTGTGATTAATTTAATTGCTTATATATACTTTGCTGATTTCATTAATAATATTGTATTCTTGACCGCAATTGAATTGTGATCAAACATTTGCTAATTATCATTTATTTACCTTTTGAAGATAGTTTTTAATTCCGCTAATTTAATTATACGAATTAAAGTTTGCCTCAAAAATAAGGAAAGCTCTTAGGTTGATATTTGGGTAATATGTATGTTTTGGTGTTGATATAGTTAAGGGAACATAGAATAAAAATATGTTTTGAAAAATCACTTTGTGTGTGTAGTTTAGTGAATAAAACATCATGCTAAATACTTTGATCAATACAATCGAAATCGCTATTTTCATGTCAAAATGTCCGGTTTTTAATTTTATATTTTTCTCACATCATAATAGCCATCAATTCATTATTATTATTATTGTTCTTAAAAGCTGGTTTTATTTTATTTATTTGTTTGAAATTAGGTGTCATAAAGGATATGACACATAATTTCATCTATATAAGAGAATTTTGGCTAGCTTATAGCTTTAAAATTAAAGAAATTTGTTTTGAAATTTAGTATAAAATCCATCATAGAAAATTTTTAGGATATAAAAAAAAAAAAGGTCCAAGTCAATGATGAAGTTGTTGAAATATGTTAAAAAAATTATTGTTTCTTTTTATTTTATTTATATTATGAATATTTTTTTTTTATTATGTTAACCATTAATAGTTTGTGTTTTGTTCACATACCGACCAGAATCACAATCCTGACCGAAATTTAGTAAAACAAATGGAAACCAACAGGACTGACCGAAATTTAAACGGAAGTGGAATGAAGATATATCCATAATTTGTATTAATAGATGATGATATTCACAATTTGTGAATTTCACTCTTAAGTGGTGTGTGTGTGGGGGGTATAAAAAATAATCATTACCTTATTAATAGAAATTCTCCATTTATCATATCTGATGCCCCCTAAAGTGACTAATGAAAAGGTAAAAAACCCTGCATGTTGGGTTCGATAAGTTGCATGTACTCAAGTAACTCAACACTGGCCATGTTTTAATAAAAAAAAAAAAAAATTGCTGGCCATGTCCAACAGCCGAATTCACACAGCGAATCTGGATTGGTATCAATCTGAGATTCTCTCTTTGATCCTTGATGGACATGGTGCGGGCATTTATGTCATTTTGTTCTGGTCGGGGCATTTATGCCATTTAATTAATTGCCGCAAATGAGCATCTAAATATGTCTAGGTGGTTGTAATTACGACCACGCGTCAATCAAACCAGATACTTTCACGTTTTTTAATCAACACCACTATGTAAGGTTATCATTTCTCTCTATCTAAAATGGCCACGTAACATCCACTATGATCATGTAAGGAAATTACCCAATACAAATCGTACAGATAACAGCCAATGCTACTCAGCTTTCGACGCGTGGCTAATAAAATCTGAAAAACCTGTTTCTCAACCAGAATTTCGAAATGTCATTGCCTCTTTGTACCACCAGATTAGTTCTCGGTAATATCAGAGCAAATTTAGTAATTTTCAAGGCCACCAAATTAAAGGGAAAGTTCCAAATAGGGCCAAACCCCCTGAGCTATTTTCGTCTCAATACCTAAACCACCTTTGCCAGTTACCTAAAACCTTAACCGTTTCAATAACTCAATCATTATTTTAAAAGGAAGGGCAGTTCCGTCATTTCAAAACTCACAACCAATCAACCAACCGGCTCGAAGTTGCCAGCGTGGCAGGTGACATAGAGATTTGTACACAGCAAAAGACTTCCCGTTGCCTTTACCGAGACCACACAACGGATTAGAACTTAACACCGTTAAACAGTTAACGGTGAACTTCACCGATCTCTCTCTCTCGCTCGTGTTTGTAGGAGCCTAGTCTGAATTTTCAATTTTTTTTTAATCTCCGTTTACTCACAGCCCAAAAGGTCCAACCTCTTTCTCTCTCTCTCTCTCTCTTTCTCTTTCTCTGGCGAGCGTTCGGAATCTCTGCCGGAGAATCTCACTGACGCGCCTGAAACTCCATGAATTGCAACGAAAGCTGCTGAAAACTCCAGTGGAGCTGGAAATGAAGAAGAGAGAAAACTTGTGGTTTTGAGGAACAATCCAAAGAAAGATTTCTTAATTAAAAAGAAAAAAGAAAAAGAGAGAGCGAGAGAGAATAAATATGATAGTATAAAAAAGAAAAGAAGAAAAGAAAAGAAAAGAAATAGCGGAGGTGGGAGGAGAGGTTAACGTGCAATGCAGGGAAAAAAGGCATCAAAGGTTTGGAGGATCTTACACGGCACAGATGCGTAGATGATCCCTTGTTTGTTTGAAATTCCCTTGCCTTATGCCGTAATTTATTCGATTTCTCTCTGTCCCTCCCACCTCGATTTTTAAATTCTTCGCCTATGTCTCTCGCTCTCCTCCGAATATATATATTTATATCTTCGTCCTCAATTTTGCGCTCCAATTCTGATTTCAATTCTCTCCTCGCGTTTCATGAGTCTTCTTTTCTGATCCTTTTGATCGCTGCTCTTCGGCCAGATTTTGATTCCACCTTCTGCAACTTGTAAAGGTAAACTGTGCCATCGGTTTGCTCAATTTTGAGTTTTTTTTTTTTGGTTGAATAATTTCGCGCGTGTTATATTTTAATTGACTTGCTGATCTTACTGAAAATTGTTTGCTGATTTGCAATTATTAACATATGCTAGAATTTTGTGATTAGTTAGTTGCATATTCATATGATTTTCTATAATTAATGCTTATTAATTTTCTCTTTCTATTCCTCATAAATTTCTTGCGTTATATCCGAGATCTTAAGCTGATCCACTTAGTAGATTTTGCTTATTTAATTTTAACAATTGCGTGTGCTGCTATCGAGTTGATTTACTTTGAGTATCTTAATTGCTGAGCCAGCATAATTACCATGCAGATTTTGTTTTCGGTTTTTTTGTTGGAGGGAAAATTTTGAGTTATATATATAGAGGTGTGCATTTGGTAGTCGGCACCGGAAATGGAAGTTTGAAGGCATTTCTTTTTTCTTCTTCTTTACTTGGAAGGATTTTTAGCACTCTTAGGTTTCGATATGCCATCTGAAATAATGGACTTACCGGATTTGTCCTCATCGTCCTACTTTTCCGAAGACGTATGTTTTCCCAACGAGGTACTGAGCTACCGATTACACGTTTATGTTTCAATTCAGTCTTGAGTTTATCTTCTGTTATTCGAGTTCATGACTTAATACAGTTTGTAGTGCGTAATTGAGAATCTGAAAATTTTGATTTGTCATTTTCTGTTGAGTTTGTTGTTCCAATTGTACTTATTTCTTTTCATCGTTTTACTTGGCAGAGACAAGTTGGTTTTTGGAAGTCGGATACCGTGCCTAATGGCTTTGGTGAGTACTACCATGAATTTAGAAGGTCTTAATGTTTTCGTCCATAAACAGAATGCGTATGCATTTTGGGTAGATTTGTGTGCCATCCTTGTCACGAATGTATAGTTTTTCCATTTGGATTGTTGTTGGACATGGTAGGTATTGTTATTAATATAACTGCCAGAATGTTTTTGAACTTGAGAGACTTCTAATCACATTTAAACCATATCCTGATAGATGCTAGATAGTCATAATTGTGTCTCCTCTTTTACATTCAATGAATCATGGGACCTTGACTGTCTTCTGTCTCACTGCAAACATGAATTGGCTCCTAAATTTCCACTTCCACGTAGAATATGTTCTGTATTATTGAGAGGGAAAAGGTGGGTATGTTATAGTTCCTTATCCCCATTTCTCGTGTCTTTTAGTCTTGACTGTAGTGTTGTAAGAGGAGCATAAGATCCAGACGTGTCATAAGTAACATGTAAAACTGGGAAGTTGAAAGTATCTGAAATATAGAGAAAACACGGCCTATTTAATGACCTGTTTAATGGTTACTATATTGGCAAAGGTGTCATATTGTAGATATTAATTAATAGACTAGCATGCGAAATTTGTAGCCATTACTATAATGGTTATTGTTCCTAATAGTGAGTTTTCGATAATTTCAGAAGCAAGATTTTGAATGTTCACAAATAAGAATTTTCACCTTTTAAAGGCATGTACTCCACAATTTAATGCATGAATTGAAGGGTGGGTGGGGTAGGGGAAGTGAAGGAATAGTTTGCTTTCAAAGTACGTGTCCTTAAAATTCTCTGTTGATGTTGCTTTTCTTGTTCAAGTACACTTATGTGGAAGCATGATCAACATGCTTTCAATGTCTAGGGTTGGGACTAAATGTAAATTGGCATGGAATTTGTAGTTTTGAGATCCTTTAGGCTAACAACTAAATCCTATTCCAATTAATGATGTTCTATTCTTATATCAAACTAGAAGTTGGGTAGGTTCTATCTGTTTTAAGATTCTAATTTGATCAAGCTCAATATATAAAAATGACTACAGATTTAACAATTATGACTTACATATCAATGCCCCACAGATAAAACTAAGTATTAATATCCTTTCATAGACTCAGATCGTTTATTCAGGTTTTCAAATGTAAAATCAAATTGGAATTATGTAATTTTATTTAAATTGTGTCACATCCAGGCTTCAACCGAGCTTATGTTTATTGTAATTAATTGGAACTCATTCGCGCTAGTTCTGCAATGAACTCAATCTGTTTAAGGCCTTATGCTTGAACTTGCAATCCAATTATTTGATGCTGTTCACTCCTTGGATTCTAATCACTAAGGGGTAATGGGGATTGGGATTGAGTTTCTGAATGCATACTTGTCTACATTTAGAAGGCTTGAACTCATTTTTGCCTTAATGCATTGCTGTTCTGAAGAGAAAAATGTTTCAATTTCAATTGGGGCAGCATTTATTAATTTCAAATATAGAATAATAATTTAAAATTAATGTGTGACTTTCCTGTTTGAATCACATTATTTTCATGGTAGCAAAGGAAATAATTTCCCTAGACATCCATGCAATTTTGCCCTTTTATTACAAAATGACGGCATTTGCATTTATTAAGGAGTAAAACTTGATCTAATGTGATGAACAGCGAGCGGTAATTCAGTTGCTTCATCACCAATGGAGAAGCTTAGACCAGTGGAAAGTCAGGCAGTGAAGTCCCTGGAACATCCTGAGTCTTTCCAAATACAAGACCAGCAAGTAAATTTTAGCTTAAATAGGCATGCTGTGGGAGCAGGGAGAGCATCCAGTCATTCCTTGAGTTTGAATGTACAGCCAGCATCTTATGCTGTAGAAGGCAACAAAATTAATATGATGGGTGCTCAGTATGAGAGTAGTCTATTCTCAAGTTCATTGTCAGAGTTATTTAGTAGGAAGTGTAAGCCCCCTTTTTCCTTCACCACTTCTAGTCTGTAAGCTTTTTTTTAGTGATTGCTTGCTGAATCACTGAGTTTATACCCTTTAGATTCATATGAATTTTCTTGATGCAGTGAGATTATCATCAAATAATGCTGTATACGGCCATTCTATTGATAATGTTGCCTCCCACTACGAGGAAGAGGAACCTTTTGAATCCCTTGAAGAAATTGAGGCCCAAACCATTGGAAACCTCCTCCCTGATGATGATGACTTATTCTCTGGAGTGACCGATGGGCTTGAGTGTTTAGTTCAACCTAGTGGTGGGGATGATGTGGAGGAGTTAGACCTTTTTAGCAGTGTTGGGGGATTGGATTTGGGAGATGATGGTTCATCTGCTGGACAATATAATTCTGAGTTTCCTGGAGTAGTTTCTAATGGTCAGCCAGGGGCATCAAATGGTTCAATAGCTGGTGAACACCCATCTGGTGAACACCCTTCCAGGACATTGTTTGTCAGAAATATAAATAGCAATGTTGAAGATTCTGAGTTGAGGGCCCTTTTTCAGGTGTGTTTTCCCTTGTTTTTGTTGGTGTTTTAGTTTGTGCTTCATGTGAATTTTCACTTGCATTGTTCTTAGTAGAATGTTGAGTTTTATTTTCATATCATGAATGTGCAGCAATATGGAGATATCCGTGCTCTCTATACAGCTTGCAAGCATCGTGGTTTTGTTATGATCTCCTATTATGATATTAGAGCAGCCCGAAGTGCGATGAAAGCTCTCCAGGACAGACCACTGAGGCGTAGGAAGCTTGACATACATTACTCAATTCCGAAGGTGAGCTTCTATTTCATCCTTCTTAATGCATGGTGCTGCTTTCATATATATATATATATATATCATCTTCTTAGTAGTATGTATGTGAATATGATGTAGGATCATCATTATATTGCAATCACAGTGACCTTTGTATTGGTAATTTAGTAGTTCAGTCCATGTTCTATTAATTGTGCATATTCATTTTAACTTGACTTCTTGCCTTTTGGGTTATCTTCTGTCAGGACAACCCTTCAGAAAAAGATATTAATCAGGGTACACTTGTGGTATTTAACCTTGATTCCTCTGTTTCAAATGATGAACTCCATCAGATTTTTGGTGCCTATGGAGAAATTAAGGAGGTAAGCTTGTGGTCAGTTTTTAATGTTGACTTAACAAGAGAATTATGGGGGTACTAATGCATGGTCCGTTCTTGTTCATGTATTGCAGATTCGTGAGACCCCACACAGAAGTCAACACAAGTTTATCGAATTTTATGATGTTAGAACAGCAGAGGCTGCTCTTCGTGCATTAAACAGGAGTGATATTGCTGGGAAGCAGATTAAGCTTGAGCCAAGCTGTTCAGGGGGATCAAGACGGAGGTATTGTCCAAGCACAATAACTCTGCTGTTACTGTTTGTATATTCTTTCTCTCCCCCCTCCCTCCACTTTAGCCCTTGTTGGAATAACAGTCAAGTAGGTGAGGGCAAGAGCATGATACCTTTTCTCTTTTGGTGGATGAAAATTTTGAATAACCACTTACTGTAAGCATAAGGTCATAGGATGTATGCATTGATGTTTGCATTTATAATTGATGTCTATGCTTTTTACTTAACTATGTTGCTAAAATTGGACAGAGTACTGGCCTATTATTTCTACTGAAATGGCATTTGCGTGATTCGTTTCTTTGGATCCATTACTAACTTTGGTGTTTGCTTTTGGTTTTTCATTGTGGCTGTAGTTTGATGCAACAATTCCCACCAGAGTTGGAGCATGACGATTGTGGCCCTTATCTGCAACAAAATAGCCCTCCTATTAACTCGACCATCGGGTTCTCTGGTATAGTAATTGTCAATAAAAGTTTGTTCTTTAACTATTTGTTCAGGGTAAAACAATTTTATGTTGTCTCACAAAGACTTGTTAACAGGCTCAGTTCTGCATGGGGCAATTACATCTGGAAGCATGGATCCTGGAACTATTTTAGGGGTACACTCTGCAATACAAGCTCCATCCATGGAAACTGCATTTCACCATGCGATCTCTTCTAGTGTTCCTAACAGCTTACCCTCTCTGGTGAGAGTTGAATCAGTTGGCAATCAGACTGGCCTTGCTGAGTCTGGACGTTCACCAGGCCAACTGAAATTTGATATTCGAGGAACTCCAACTTTCCATCCTCATTCACTTCCAGAGTATCATGATGGCTTAACTAATGTTGGTCATTTGAATTCTCCGGGCAATGTGACTGCAAACATCAATCCCAGTCCACCTGAAAGAATCGATCATAGGCAGTTGCGAAGATTAAGCTCAAATGGGCACCCAGTTGAACTCAATGAAGCTGGTAAAGGAAATGGGTCATTAAGTGCATTTCTTTAATGATTTTCATTATTGTGTTCGGTTTTCTAATTGCTCGGTGCCATGTAGTGCTGGTAACCATATCTGAACTTTTCTTGTTAAGGTGGAAAAGAAAGAAAAGTTATTAAAATAAATAACTAAAACCAGAAATAACAGTGGTCAACTTAACTCTGACTACTGGGTTTGTCAAAATGGCTTACCTTGATTTTGTCAGTTGAAATATATCTGAAAATTCTAGAATAGAGTTGATTGGCTGGATAAGTCTTAGTTGTGCCCTTAGGTCCACATTCAAACATGAGTTGCATATGATATCCAATGTGGTTCCAGCACTAGGGAAGGTCAACTGGTCAAGTAAATTGTATAACCCTTTCTTATACTTGGTTGTAATAAGTGTAGTAGTGTTGGAACTGGTGATCTAAGACACTACCACTTGCTTCATATGCAAATAAACCTTTTTAAAGCAGTGTCAATTAAGCTTTACACTATGGTTGAACTTATTTTTTTAGTTAGATGGAAAATAACGTCTAATTAGTTTTATTTGTTTCTTGGTTATCAATATGTTGATTTGATTGATTTTCCTCTCTCAGTTTTTGGATCTGCTGGTAATGGGAGCTCTCCTCTTTCTGGACATCATTATACATGGAATAGCTCCTATCCTCGTCAGCCTCCAGGCATGATGTGGCCAAACTCGGCATCATTTGTCAATGGAATTTGTGGGGCCCATCCTGCACCAAGATTGCATGGACTTCCTAGACCATCTAATATGCTGAACTCAGTTTTACCCATAAATAACCAGCATGTGGGATCAGCACCGGCAGTGAATCCTTCTCTTTGGGATAGGAGACAAGCCTATGCGGGAGAATCCCCCAAGGCTAATGGATTTCATCCTGGTTCCCTTGGGAACATGAGAATGTCTAATAACTCACTGCATGGGATGGAATATGTTTCTCATGGCATCTTTCCTCATGTTGGTGGAAACTGTATGGACCTGCCTATTCCCCCAAAAAATATAGGACTCCAATCCCATCATCAGAGGTGCATGATATTTTCTGGTGGAGGTCAAATGATTCCCATGATGAACTCATTTGATCCTCCAATTGAACGTGCTCGAAGCCGTAGAAATGAAGGCAGCTCTAGTCAGACTGAGAACAAGAAACAGTATGAACTTGATCTTGACCGCATAATGCGAGGGGAAGACAACCGAACAACACTTATGATAAAGAACATCCCTAACAAGTAAGAGGCTTCTCACATCAATCTTGTGATCATATTTGTAATAGTTGGATATTTCTTCTTTGCAATAATATTTACTTGTGCTTAAACATCATTTGATGTGGTCTTTAACTGGTATGTGTGAGGTGCACAGAGGTATCTTGTACCTATTTCAATTGCAGTCTCTTTGTGTCTTATACCATTTGACAAACCACTCACTTCATGACCTCCAATTGATGTGGTGGTTTAAGGCCATAAATCAAGCTAGGTAGAGGAAATCTGGTGCTATGTGCTTAAGCATTTCAAGTGATAGGAATTGGAGTCCAGAGTTTTACCATACTAAACTCTCCTAGAAAATGCCTGTAATTCATATTTTCCAATCTTGCTGCAAATAGGTGTCTTTTCATTTGTTAGTATGGTTCCCTGCACTCCTTTTTGGCTTGTTTTAGTTCTGGGATTTATATGGTTATAATTGTAGGTATACATCAAAGATGCTTTTGGCTGCAATAGATGAACGCCATCGAGGAACTTATGATTTCATCTATCTACCAATTGATTTTAAGGTAAATGCAAAGCTTCTTTACAAATTCCCTCTAATTTTGTCGATGAGGATTTGGGATATGGGAAGAACCGGATTTGCTGAATTATTTATGCCCTGGACATTTCTTGCAGAACAAATGTAACGTGGGGTATGCATTCATCAATATGACTGACCCTCGCATGATCATTCCATTCTATCAGGTTTGTTATACATAAGCCTTAAGTTGAAAAGATAAATATAAAGACTAAACCTAAAAGATAGTTCTGATTTCCACAGGCATTCAATGGTAAGAAATGGGAGAAGTTTAACAGTGAAAAGGTGGCATCCCTTGCATATGCTCGTATACAAGGAAAATCTGCTCTCATTGCACATTTCCAAAACTCAAGCTTGATGAATGAGGATAAGCGATGCCGACCAATTCTCTTCAATACCGATGGCCCCAATGCTGGTGATCAGGTATGAAAATTGCAACAAAACATGCACTTCATAATACTTCCTTAGCTACTTGAAAATGATCATTACCTAAACAGCCAGCCAAATTCATGGTGGACCTTTTAATTTCTATAAGTATATTATTATGAGAGAGACAGGACAGTGCACACAGAAAGAGATCTCATGCTGACCTTTCCCAATATGCAGGTGCCTTTCCCAATGGGGGTTAATGTTCGTACCAGACCTGGAAAAGCTCGGACCAACACCCATGAGGACAGCCATGAAGGAAGCCCACCAAAATCAGGAAATGGGGAGGATTATACAGGAGATGCATCGCCAGGTTCTTCAAAGGAGTTAGACTAAACAAGCCACGTATTTTTTGTGGGCACTAACCTTACATTACCGAGTAATCTAAATCATATCCGACCAAAAATCCTGGTGACAAATACTAGGGTTGTCTGATGAGTGGAAAAAAGCATCTGGCTCTTGTGATAAGCTCTTAAAAGAATTTAGAGGAATGCTTGACCAAAGCAAATTATATTTCCAGTTTTTTTTTTTTTTTTTTATCAAATTTTGATATTGTTAGAAAAAAGGAGCATTTGGTGGAGCTTCAAAATTTTGGATGGCCTTGAGAGTATTATTTTAATGACATGCATATGTATAGTTTCTGAGCAATGAAGAGGGGAGATCCTTCACTGCGTTTTGAGGAGGCTTCTCTGCTACACTTTTTCTTTTCTCTTTTTGTCCCCCCTCCCCTGGTTTTGTTGTTTCTTGATTGCCGAGCTTGAAGCCCATCTGTAATTGTTGAGGTAAAAAAGTCAGCTTTTGTTGTGAACAGTTCTGAAATGATGAACCAATTATGTATCGCTTTTGCTTTTGAGAGATGTTTTAGTCCCTCAAACATTGTTGTCACCTGCAGATACCCTTTGATGTCAAATTGAGATACCTAGTTCATTCTTCTATGATTCATAATATCCTGCTATAATGAGATTTGTTTGTATATAGTTAGAAGGGGATGCGACTGCGATTTGCCGGATTACTCTTTTCTGAGTGGGTAAGGATTAACGGTTGAAGGAGTATTTTATTATACAACTCTAGTATTTTGTCAATTTTCTGCAAATTTGCTAGTCTTCTTTTTTTTGGCTAAATAAGAATTCATTAAGAAGGAACAGAAAACAGGTCTCTTAGCCATGCCTCTATGACAGAGGGTGGAAAAGAATCCTGGTTACAATGAAACGGAAGGCTTAAGGAGAATGCAACCTTGGCTAGTGCATGAGCCGATTGGTTTGCATCTCGCCTGACCCAAATAAAAGAACAAGACTTAAAGCGAGAAACTAAATCTAAAGATTGAGAGCTCAGAGCATTGAAACTCCAATTGGATACATCAGGGGGACAGGAGAGATCCTCTATGCAGTTTTTAGCATCACTTTCCACAATTATTTTCTCAAAACCTTAAGCTTATGCGAGTTCCAAAGCCCAATGAATTGCAGCTGCCTTAGCCACCGAAGGATCAAGGAATGTGAATCTCTTGGCCCAAGCTTTGATAAGATTACCAATGTGATTTCTTGCAGCAACAGCTAAACAAGACGCATCTGATGATAGGGCTGCATCTTCATTTAGTTTGAAGACTTTTGTTTGGAGGGGCTCCCATTGATGTCATAGTGTGATGTGGACCTTACCATGATATTCTGCTATAGTCAAAATCAGGAACTGCAGATGTGATACGTTGGATCTAACTCAGGAACAACTACTGTGTGTGTAAGGTAGTCCACATAAAGATAAAACAAAAAATTAGGCAGAGAAATGGACAATGGCCATTCATGTGCCACTGCTGCCATTTGCGTATTGGACGGTGAAAAACAGATCAACTCGTGCACACTTTCGAGAAAGCTACACACATATTGTTCTCTATAATCTTACAGGTTGGTATTTTTTTTTTTTTTTTTTTTTAAGGTACGTGTCAACATTGCCTAGTGCATGGGGATTAACTTTACATTGAATAAATAAATAAATAAATGAAACCCTAATGCCCATACCTCAATCACTAGATCGTTGCTAGACTTAAATAACCTGTGTTTTTAATAGATCTTTTCAGAATAGAGATCTCATGCAACAGGGGGAATAAGGGTTGAGATTAAACTCAATTCTTGAATAAAACAACTTAAACTAAGTTTTTGGGTTTTTACTTTTTACGTTTGAATTTTTTGCACATTTTGAATTAACTATTGCATGGACAAAGGCAATTGCACATGATCTCAATCCTGGCCTTTTGGTGGGGATACATATATAGTCTATGTGCCTATGAGGCTATGAGTGCAAATTTATTTTATTTTGAAATTGATCCTAGTGACTATGCGGATCTTAATAAAAAAGATTAGGTTATTTTGGTATATTTCTTTTAGCCTAAGACAAAAAGGCCCTTCCCTTACCCTAAAAATCCCAAATCTTATCTTATAAAGTTAGATAAATACCATTATTTTAAGAAATGCTATTCAAAGTTTGATAATTTTTCTTGAGTTACTAAAACACATTTTATATTCTTTAATTTTTAAACGTTAAATATTTTTGTTAAGCAATTATGCTCTCTCTAACGGTTATACTTCAATGGGTGGCAAATGGATGGGTTTGGTTGGATTTTAAATGGGTTGAGTATTAAAAACCCAATTATTCATTTATACCCATTTAGCAAAGTAGGTATTACCTAAACTCAATCCAACAAAATGAGCATCTTAAGATTTCTAAATTTTAATGTTTTAAGTTTTGTCATTCAAGTGCCTATATTTCCTAACTGTTTATGCTAAGTTCATTTCGTTATAGTAAACAACTAAATATCCAAATAAATTAGCAAAAAAAAAAAAAAAAGAAATATCCAAATGAGATGTCATATGATTTATCTATGCACTTTTGAAGCAGTGGTAATTTGTGATTGAAATGTAAAAGTGTTACCAGTGAGTAAAAGTAATGTTTAAATAATCACGACTTATTACTTTAATAAATTGTGAAAATAATGGATTTTTTTTTTTAACAAGTTTAAGGATAATATTTTTTACAATTGCTGACAGCTTGACATGGTCTGTTATGATTGATGCATGATAAAATTGATAACAGTGATGGATCTAAATAAAAATGATTATACTCCAATTACAAATTCACAACAGCTCATGTTACAATTTGGAAAAAAAAAGAAAAAAAAAATCTTTAAAATTAACGTTCTATTATTGCTCTTTAAAGAAACGCTTCAAACAGACGATCAAGCATAAAGTTTAATGAATAATAATGCAGATACCTTTCATGTTTTATGTTTAGAGGGGTTAAAAAGGAGCCTATAGGGGCGCAGCATTACCTCAACAAGTTCCAAGTTCCAAGTTCCAAATATCGCAAATCTAACTACATCAACATACCCTTGACCTTGAGGCAAACATTTTTTCTTGTATAAAATCAAGTGGCACTAATATTGAACATTAAATCAATCCAAAAGCACGATAGTACCATCAACCATGATCGCCATAGACTACATGGCTGAGTTATTTAACTCAGAACCCTTTTAAGCACACCGCCAAACCCCACCCCCCCCCCAAAAAAAAAAAAAAGGCTCTTCTCTCTCTCTCTCTCTCTCTCTCTCTTAATTAGACAAAGTTGGCAAACATATAAATCTATTAGTTAATCAAAATACTTCTGGCCACAATATCACATCTAATTAGTGCGAGTGGACTCTAAATAGAGTGAGCAACCTAACATGATCACAGGAACAAATCTATGGAGAAAGCAACTATTTCTCAAATCATCAAATTGAACCTCAGATTCCCTAACAATTTTAGGATATATTATATAGTGAACCATCGACAACCAGGTTGAAGTTTATCTGATATAGGAGCAGTCATTTTTATTTATTTTTAATAAATGCAATACCATACAGACAATTAAAGACTGGGTGAGTAGCTCAAATATAATCCATGGAATTCAGAATTGAAAGCAACAACTGCCCCAAGTTTCAGGGAACTTCATGTTTATGTCCCATTGTACCCAGTCACAAGCTCAGAAGTTTATGAACAGTTTAGAACAGGTTACAGCATGAACTAATAGAGCCTCCGTCTTCACCTTCTGGCAACAGATGTCCTGTCAACATAGATTTCACCTGAGAGCTCACTGACAAGGGCATTAAAGACAACCTGTAACAAACATAGGGACATGAACTAAATAAACACCATCTTCTTCAGAAATTCTAAGTGTAATTCACAAAAAGCAAAACAATTTGTTTATACGTGAATTCTAAAACCATTGCCATTGCTAGCTTGACCCATACAAGCACACTCAAGGGAAATATCATGGCATGAGGATGCTGCCATCATCCTCTGATGAAAGGCATTTCAGTGATTCACCTGTTCCACTTCCATGGAAACATGACGGCAGAACCCCTTGACAACGGTATGATGCACTATGATTGGCAATAAAGAGTTGACTGCAACAATTTTAGAGGAGCTCGCTTCCCATAAATGAGGAAAATTCATATATAGATCAGATGGTCAAAGGCATGTCCACAAGCCAACGAATTTTATAGAATTGTTGGCATCCACGTGGAGTGGATTTTCAATAGGTCTAGGTTATAGGTTATCCTACTGGGGGCAGTAAAGTGTACCAGAGTTGTGGCCCAGAAGATAGAAGTAGGATGAGCTTACCACAAATACGTACGATGACCATCACTTCGGGTAGAGAATATCGTAGTGACCAGGGCGATATAGCAAGGTAATAAAGGGACTAATTGTCTCAGTGCTACCACTAGCATTTGGAAGATCACCAACAGTGGGAATAAAATCATGATGATTTACACTGACACCACCACTATCACATGAGCTGCGGTCAAGGTACACAACACGGATTGGCACACCCAATGCATCCGACAGGGCAGTAATGTGGACATGGTCACTCTCTTCACCCATCGGTTCCACTGATGACTTGCAAAACTATGCAAAACAGATAAAAAATGAGTGAGAGAGAGAGAGAGAGCTTAGAATCTGAAAATTGAAGGCCTTCATTCTAATCTTGTAATCATGAAAAGTTTTAACCATACTTGCCAGCAAACAAACTATTTCTGAAATTGAGTAACCAATGTAGGGGCATTTTATTATTAGTAACTCAACAAAGAACAGTATTGGCATTTCAAGTCCAACAACATCATAATAATTAGCATAACAGCCCAACATGAATAAATATCTTTTTTTGATGAATAAGGATTATATTATCAACAATGAAAGCATTACAAGAACACAACAGCCAAGGCTGCTAACTCCAAAAAATACACAGGCTAGACAACAGCAGGAAACAAAAGACCAAGCCTAAACACAAAGCAGACTCATTACAGCTTGACCCCTACTTGTAATTCTCTATTACATCAGGAACTGGTTGAGAATTTTGGGTAGGAACTTAAAATCAAGACATTCCAAGAACTGACAAGGGAATTCCCCATTTACAGCATAGAATTCTATTCCTGGGTGAATTCTTGAACTTCCCCTTTACAATCAATCAAACCCTTACCTCCCAGCTTTATGCTTTTTATTAAACTTTCCTTACTCTAAATCTAAAAGTTTTATTGGCACCAGACTTTATACAACTGATCCCCAAACCAACTTACAAATAATGGCATTCAGTCCTTTGCCTTTTAAGTTCTGCATCAGCTCAGGCTTTCTTATCAAGCACTTTCTCATAAGGTCTTTCACAGAGACTATATATATAAATCACTCCTCTCCATAACAATGACTTTCATTTTGTCAAGATACTCCTAATGGGTAATTACACACGCCGCTTGCAACAAAAATCAAACAATGCATTAAAAGACGGCAAATGTAATGCAGATAAAATATGCCATAGAATTTTAACATATCAAACAAACCTGCTCTACGGTTGCATTTGTTAATCCCATTATAAAAGGTTCAAAAAACTCTGAGCGCTTTCGTATTTCACCAGAGGTAACAAATCTGAAAAACATTACAACTATCCAACAGAATTGGTCAGGACATTAGTAAAGAGCAAAATAGATAAAGGATTTTGTGTCTAAAGTCACTCACCATAATCAGATATTGACTGATCTCGACTCCTAACTAAAAGCTCGTCTTGGCTGTAGCAAAAAATAAATCATGTTTATTTTACACACTGAGAGTAATTTGCAGACAACATACCATTTTGGGATCAGATTATAGTTTCAATTCATAAGTACAAGAATAAGTTATCAACACCTTATGGATGTTCCGGTTCCTTGAAGGACACTTTCCAGCTGCTCAAGGAATAACTGGAATTTTTTCATATGGAATTGAGAAAAGGCATAGGTGTTAATAAAAGTGAGTATTAAAACTTCCATTTAAAAAAAGACTGACCACTGGTCAAATTTTTTATGATTTAAAACATCATAAAAGATAAAATAAAATATTAAAACTTGTTAGAATCATGGTTAAATGATTAAATTCACTCTTTCCTAACAGCTTAAGCTTTTGGGACAATTGGTAATTTATCAAAACTATTCCAAGTTCTCAAGCAGGCTATGTTCTTGGAGTACAACCTTCTCCAAAACCAATGTTGTCTCATTCATTTCCATAGCCAATTCATACACTATACAAAATTAAAAAGGTCTATGCCATTGTCCTTACAGTGAATACAATTCAACATTTTCTTATTCTGGTTGGAATAGAAAACTATAAAAAGGATTGCATTATGTCTACTTTCGAAAGGATATGTCAAACTTTAATAATTACGAAACATAACATTCAGTATTCTGTCCATAAACAATTTTTTTTTTTTTTTTTAATAAATAGGAAAAATTCTAAAGAAGAATATTTATCAAAAAAAAAAAAAAAATTTCTAAAGAAGAGTATCCTGTCCATATTTTTAACGCATTCAAATATCGAGTTCGGTGAAAATCCATAATACAGTCACTCAAATATGCATCAGGTAGAACAGTCATCAGTGTGTTAAAAAAGAGCCAGTCCACACTCACGGTTACTATTGTAAGTCGTAACAGTTGTAAACACAAAATAACCTACTTTGGCAAAAGGCTGGATGCTGTGAAAAACATCCAGAAAAAAGCCAAAAGCTGCAGACAGCTCAACTAGAGCATATCACCAGTGACTTCCAATTATAAGTTATTTATATCATTTTTTATAGCTAATATTTTTATTAAAGAAAGTGCAAAAGGGGCACAACCCTAGTACACGGGAAGTATACAAAGGAAGTAATTTATATCATTTGGAATATTATTCACTCCATGGAAATGCCTCACACACACAAAGAACAATAAAAAGAAACAAAATAAGTATAACTAAAGCATGAAGAGATTCAAAAAAGGGTAGATAATAGGTTTACCGCAAAAAAATCCTCGAAAGTGAAGTCTGCATAACCCAAACTCTGAAGTGTTTTTCTACAATTCTCAACATTGGATTTGACATGATCAACTTCTTCTCGGTCTTGTGATTCCAAAATATGCTCCTATTATGCAGCAAAGAAATTATTTAGAAGCCAAAATAGAGAAATGAAAAGAGTTTGTAAGATGAACATTAGGACATACAAGAAATGAAAACATAAAGCTCCGAAAGAAGCAGTTTCCATCTCCTCTTGTTCTCCGAATGGCGGCATATTTCTCACCAAGCACCTGCATAAAGCGAAACAGAATTGAATTTAAAAGGAAAATGAAGAATAGCAAGAAGAAACACACAACTCACACAAAACCTTTATTTTTTCCAACAAGATGCCGCTCCCCGATTGATATTCAGCTGCCAGAGAAGACAGCGGCTCCTGTTATTCGAAAATGTAATTATAAGAAACAACATTTAATATACCCTAGGAATGGAATGGAGTGTAATTATTGTTGCTCTTGCCTTGTCCCCTACGAATGGAGTTTTCTCGGCTTCCTCAGCTCGGATTGCAGTTTGTTGGTGCATAATATCATCATCCCCAAAATTTTCCCAATCATCGAGAATAGATGTTGGAATGGATGTCGCAGCCTCCGAATCCCCACTTCCCTCCTTATTCTGCATTCTCTCTTACAACAAAGCCTTCTTGAATCAAACAAGAAAACCATCAAATTTTTTAATTCCGGATCTCTAACTCTAACTAAAATGAATGCTCCACTCTAAATTGTACACTTATCACCACATATACAAAATCTTTGAAAATTCTAAAATCTGTGATAGTAAAAACCCTCAACCTATGAATCTCGATGATGATTCAAATTTAAATGAGTGTGTAAAGTAAAAGGCATACATACCTATTTGAAAATGGAAGGCGAAGTGATCAGTGAGAGTAAGAAAGATCCAATTCGAAATGAAACGAAGGTGAGTCTTGAGTCTTGGGCCCCCTCTGGTTGGTCTCCAACAACTGAAAGACCTCGATTTTCTTGCCTTTTTATTGTAACTTGTCACTTGCGCCTGGGTACTGCAATTTATACTTTTTTTTATTTGGCTTTTTTCACATTTCATACCTTTTGACGTCATTTTGTATGAAATAATTTTTTTTTTTTTTAAATTTCATGTAAATACAAAAGCAGTTACAAGATTGCAAGAAAAGCTCTAGATTATAGTTACAGAATTGCAAGAAGTTAGTTCTATAAGTGGCAGAATTAGTTACAAGTTTATATATTTATTTTTATTTTTTAAATAACAACAAAGATTGTTGTTAGTTGGATAGGTTACCCTTTTAATTTTATACTTTATTTTCTTACTTTCTCTCTCAAATTCTTTCTTCTCCCCTTATCTTCTATCCTTTTTAGGGGGTGATTTTCTCTAATTAGTCAAATTTCCATTCATCTCATTTTCTTAAAACCTAGCAAGTTAATTATACTTTATCTTTAATATTTGAAATCATTTTCAATATAATTCGTTAATTCAATTTTGTGTTTGACATATGGTTAAATGCTAACTAAACTCAATATGATGTATTTTTAATGAGTTAAAATTACGTGGATTTGATTCCTTTGAACACAATTGATTTACACTAAGATTGCGTTTGGATACTTGAATTTGGATTTGGATTTGGATTTTAAATCAATAGATTTGAAATGCCTTGATTCCAAATCCATTAATTTTAAAATTTCTTGTTTGGATCCATTTATACAAAGGAGGATTTGAAATTTAGAATTTTGAAACCCATAAATTGACCAAAATACATAAAATGACCAAAATAACCCCAAAACCTCTAAAATAAATTAAAAAAATTCTCCAAAACCTCTAAAATAACCAAAATACTCCTAAAATCACTAAAATCCTCAAAACAACCCCGAAAAGTAAAAAATGACCAAAATACCCCCAAAAACATCAAGATAACCAAAATATCCCTAAAATCATCAAAATAATATTAAAACCTCTAAAACAACCAAAATACCCCCTAAACTTATTTTTTTGATCAAAATGCCTCTAAAATCACCAAAATACCTATAAATTGACCAAATATATAAAATCACCAAAATGATCAAAATAATCACGAAACTTCTAAAATGACAAAAAAAAAAATCTCCAAAAACCTGTAAAATGGCCAAAATACCCTTAAAATCACCAAGATAGTCAAAACAATCCTGAAAAGTAAAAAATGGCCAAAATGCCCATCAAACACAAAAATGACCAAATTACCCCTAAAATCATTAAATAACCCCAAAACCTCTAAAACAACCAAAATACCCCCTAAACCACTAAAATGATCAAAATACCTCTAAAATTATAAAAATACCTAAAATTGACCCACAACATAAAATCATCAAAATGACCAAAATAACCCTAGAATCTCTCAAATGATCAAAATATTCTCGAAAGCTCTAAAATGACTAGAATACCCCAAAAATCTTCAAAATGGCCAAAACAACCCCAAAACCTTAAAAAAAAATGATCATAATACCTCAAAAAGACCAAAATACCCCTAAAATCACCAAAATAACCCCGCAAAACTCTAAAACAACCAAAATACCCCCTAAACCACTAAAATGATCAAAATACCTCTAAAATAACCAAAATACCTAAAATTGACGCAAAACATAAAATCATCAAAATGACCAAAATAACCTTAAAACCTCTAAAATGATCAAAATATCCTTGAAACCTCTAAAATGATCAGAATTCCCCTAAAATCTTCAAAATGGCTAAAATAACCCCAAAACCTAAAAAATAATCATAATACCGTGAAAAAACCAAAATACCCCTAAAATCACAAAAATAACCTTGAAAACTCTAAAACAACCAAAATACCCCTTAAACCTCTAACATGATCAAAATACCTCTAAAATCACCAAAATGAAAAAAATAAAATACCAAAACCATATATTGGAGTTTTCAAGGTTATTTTGGTCATTTTAAGGGTTCCAAGTGTATTTGGTCATTATGGAGTTTTTGAGATTATTTTGGTCATATTGGAGCTTTTGGGGTTATCTTGGTTATTTTAGAGATTCGTAGTGTATTTTGGTTATGATAGTGTTTTCAAGATTATTTTGGTCATTCTGGAATTTTTCGAGTTATTTGGGTTATTTTAGGGTTTTTTAGTGTATTTTGGTCATTAGAGTGTTTCGGGTTTATTTTGGTCATTATGGTATTTCCGATGTTATTTTGGTCATCTTGGAGTTTTTGGGGTTATTTTTGTCATTTTAGGGGTTCAGTGTTATTTTGGTCATTATGGTGTTTCCAAGGTCATTTTGTAGTTTTCAGGAGTTATTTGGTCATTTTAGGGGTTCCTAGTGTATTTTGGTAATTATGGTGTTTCTGGGGTTAATTTGGTCATATTGGAGTTTTTGGGGTTATCTTGTTCATTATAGGGTTTTGATGTTATTTTGGTTATTTTGGAGTTTTCAGGATTATTTTGGTCATTATGGTGTTTACGGGGTTATTTTGGTCATATTTCAATTTTTGGGGTTATTTTGGTCATTTTATGGGTTCGGTGTTATTTTGGTCATATTTGTGTTTCGGGGTTATTTTGTTCATTTTGAAGTTTTCGAGGTTATTTTTGTCATTTTAGGAGTTTTGTGTGCATGTTGGTCATTATAGTGTTTCTTGGGTTATTTTGGTCACATTGGAGTTTTCAGGGTTATTTTGGTGGTTTACTGATATTTTGGTCGTTTTAGGAGTTTTGAGTGTATTTTGGTCATTATGGTGTTTTCTGGGGTTAATTTGGTCATATTAGAGTTTTCAGGGTTATCTTGGTTATTTTAGGAGTTCGATATTATTTTGGAGTTTTCAAAGTTATTTTGGTCATTTTGGAGTTTTAAGGTTATTTTGGTTATTATGGTGTTTTCAGGGTTATATTGGTTATTTTGGATTATTTTGGTCATTTTAGGAGTTCAGTATTATTTTGGTACTTATGGTGTTTCCAGGGTTACTTTAGTCATTTTGGAGTTTTCGGGATTATTTTTATCATTTTAGGAGTTTCGTGTGTATTTTGGTTATTTTAGGTGTTCTAAGTGTATTTTGGGGATTATTTTGGTCATTTTTTATTTTTTGAGTTTATTTCGGTCATTTTAGGGTATTGGCCATGAGTATTTTTTTTTTATCATGTTGGTAGTTTTGTGGGTATTTTGGTCATTTTGGAGATTTTTGGGTTATTTTGGTCTTTTAGAAGGTTTTTTTTGGTCATTTGGTATTTTGTGGACATTTAAATCATTTTAGAGCCTTTAGATGTATTTTAGAGGTTCCAATGATATTTTATTTATTTTGAGTGTTAGCATCTAATGGGAGGATTTGTGAAATTCCTACCCTAAGAAGTCATTTGAAATCCATGGATTTGGGCCTTTAAAATCCTGGATGGATTTGGCCCAAATCCAAATCCTAATGGTTTTAAGTCATCCAAACAAAGAATTTGGATTTGGGTCCTCAAATCCAAATCCATGAGCCCAAATCCACCCTATCCAAACAGACCATCAAAATTTTGTTTTAGCTTTTTCTCACTTTCTCTCTCTCCAATTGTATGGGCAGTTGGGCACAACGGAATAGGTTGCACCAACATGTAACTTTGATGATCCAACCATGCATCACCACATGACCACCGTAGTCAGTTGTTCCTTAGACACCACAACCAAAACCAACAGGGCCTAACAACCCCGCCATAAAGAACTACTCAAGCGACAAGTTCACCAAAAAAGCAGCCCAATCAATGCCTCCAAGCTACCACAACATCATTGCACCCCTTTAGAATTAAGCCATACACAATTGCCATGACAAAATACAAGTTTGAAATTTCTCTTGTTATCTATATTCAGGCTCAAGGCCTAGACCCATCCTAACTAGCCTAGATTCAATGTACTAAAATCTACTGGCAGTGTAAGTAAAGTAATCTTAATCCTCTTTGTAGTAAACTTACTTATAATTTAGGTAAAGTAATATCAGGGTTAGTCTATGGTTAGCTTTGGGTAAGATAGTTACAATGAATTGTTGAAAGGTTTTCTACTGTGGACGTAAGTTATGAGGCTGAATCACATTAATTTTTATGTGCTTCCGCTTTCTCTTCCTCTTTCTCATTTTTAATCATAACATCAATAATAACATGTTATCATAGTCATGTTTCACCAATGATAACATCTAAATTCCACCATTTTTTTAAAAGCCAAATAGATAATCCACGAGTATTATTTAAACAAGTCACATGACTCATTAAAAAAGTCATGTAACTAAAAGTACATGTAGATGATCTAGTTAATTGTCATATAGTTGGTTGGAAGATGATTCCTTCAAACCGGTTTGGAGGTAAACTATTTCCAGGGGCGGCCCTGAGAGTTGGGTTGCCCTAGCCCCGTCCTAATTTTGGTTGCCCTATCCCCTACTTATTATTTAATATTAAAAAAAATAACATAAAGTCCAAAAAAATTTTTGGACTTTATATTAAAAATATTACATTATATTAAAAATATTACTAGCTGGATTGAGAATTACATTACCTATGTCATATGTGTCCGTTCAATCCTTATCACAATAGTTTGGTAGTTAAGTGTTTATCAAAAATAAAAAAATAAAAAAATTTGGTAGTTAAGGCCCCAGCATCATTCCAAACAAGAAACAAGATACAAAAGATGCACTCCCACTCTACATGTAGATGTATTTGGATTGGATTTGGCGGGCCTGAAGCCTCTAACCCATTATAAGTACTGGGCCAGTTTGGACCCAAAAGTCTTAAATTCATCGATGGATATGATATGTACACGTGTAGAAAGATAAGTGGGTAGTAGAATGTGGTGCCCACAAAATTCAAAAATGGCATTTCTTCCTCCTTTCTCGTTTTGTTCAGGAGCGCGTAAACCTTTTTGCGCCTGAACAGTCGTGAACGAAAACAGAGAAATAAAGAAACAACAAAAAAAAAAGATACTATTAATATAGCCGTTACTTTACACTACACTACGTCTCTCTCTGCAAATTTTTTTTTCCCAATTGGTTGCCCTGGGGTGGGGGGTTGCCCTAGCCCAGGGGCTTGCTGGGCTTACCCCAGGGCCGGCCCTGACTATTTCCATAGAAATTTCAATTCATTTTAGTCCGATAAGTTTTTAACATGTACCCGATTGTGACTCGACCCGATTGGGTTGAACCAATACCTATGTCCGATCCAACTCACTCATCAAGCTTTTAGTATAAAATTTAAAACTTAAGTTTTTCATTGACTCATTTTCGATGAAAATACTAATGACATTATGTTGGTGGACAATTATAAATGTTTCAATGTTGGATGTACTACTAATTTTTTTTTTTTAGTAAATTCATTATAGACTTTCTTCATAATTATTTAATTTTTTTCTTTACCTAAAATGTTATATTATATTCTTAAAGCTGTATATATTGTGTGAGTTTGGATTAACTTTTTTTCTTTTAGTTTTTAAGCTTATTTACTTATGTACAATTTTTTAAAAACCTTGATTTTGTGTAAAGTACAACTATATTTTTGTCAAACTTTTAGTAAATAAGCAAATAAGGTTTTAGTAAAAACTAATCCAAAAGCATACTTGGTCTATATGTGATTTAACTTTATTCCATGTTTCATGTATAACATGTATACACATTTTTTTTTTTTTTTTTTTTCTTTTGTGCAATTTAGACTAGCAAGTAGAGTTTATAATTAATTATAGAACGGTAAACTAAATGATTTATGTACTATGAGAAAAAGAGGTTAGAAGGTATATTACTGTAATTTTTTTGTGAAAAAAATATGGATCGTTCTAGCTTGACTCGACCCGTCATAGATTAGATAAAGGTCATAGGAATAGAAAACTGTTTTAGTACAATAAGTTTTTGTGCTATACCGATTTAGCTCGTACATGAGCTTCATTAACTTGACCATTTGCTAAGGGCATGTTTGGTACACTGTAATAAGTCATGTAATGTAATAATTATTTGGTTGTTTGGTTATACTTTCATTATAAGGAATAGCTATTCCTTATGAATGACTATTCTTTAAAATGAGGAATAACTATTCCTTATCAAAATGGTTGTAATAGCTATTTCTTTCGATCACGTAATAGCTCAAAAAAAAATTAAAAAATAAAAAAAATTCCAAAAACCATAATTGACTACTATTTTTTTAGATAGTGTTTGTAGGTCTGCAAGCCATGTGTTGTGTTTGTCGGAAATTTTTAGGGTCGTGTTGGACCATTAATAAATAAACATTTGGGAATTTTTTTTTTTTTGTAAACAATAACCCTATAACAATAAAATATTTTAAAAATCTATCGTTTCTTTTCAAAAAAACATATATATACATATATATATATTTTAAAAATTAGGAGGAGACAAATTATTAATAGTAAATAATTAAAAGATATAAGTGGCGAGTAATATGAGAAGTAGTGGAGAACCAATAATAGCTTGGCAACCAAGAAATAGTGAAAAATATTGTAAGATTTATGTACGTACCGTTACACGTGACAAGATACTGGACAATCCAGCAACGAGGAGTCGTTCCGATTTCCATTAAACCTTTGCTTTGAAAATAAATTGAAAGATTCCTATGCTACTCACACAGCGTTCCATTTCCATGGGTTCGGTTTTCTCTCCAGGTAATTTTTTTTCGCCTATAAAACCTTTGCTGTCTTTCAGAAATACATGCTCTTATTTAATAAGTCGATGTTAGGGTTTGTTAAATTGTTGGTTGCGTATTCGATACCATAGATTCTTATTTCTGGTTGCTTTTGCATTCTGTACGATTTCATGTTGTTTATTTATTTTTTATTTTTTATTTCCATTTAGGACCTGCATTTTTATTGTAATCCATGCGTATTACGGTATTAGATAACATGGAATTGAGTTTTCTTTCGGTTTTAAAAATGATTTTTGTATTCATATACTGCTTGAGACTTGAGAGCCATAGCAAAAGAAGTTGACATTGATTTAATAAAGAATCTTTTGAATTTATCTAATTTGATTTGTTTCTCATGAAATACAAGTAGGGGTGTTTAGGAAGAATTCAATTTGTACCTAAAAAGAAAGGTAGAGTACAATTTGAAGCGAATTTGGCAATTGGAAGGTTTATGGCCTTTGAAAATTAATGGTCAGTGGACTTTGCTGCTGTGAAGATTGTCAACCAAGTGATGAAGTCATGCCATGAATTTCTTCTGACTGATGGATTTAGCCTGGATAGCTAATCTCACAAATGTTGGTGAAATCAAACATTAGGCGCCTTAAACTTGAACCTAGCTATGGGGTAAAAGTGACAGAGGTAGGATAGCTAATTTATGCCCCATAATATTGTGTGGCTTGATTCGATGGCAAATGGAATGTAATGTTTAAGTAATTAGCAGTTATTGAACTGAGGGAAAATTCTTACCATGGGCAATCTCTAGAAGCGTAATATTTGTATTGTGGATTGGTGTTGTATGTGCAAGAACAGTGGGGAGACTACAGAGCATTTACTGCTTCATTAGACTAAGCCATCGTTTTTAATGTTTTGATGGGTTTATTCAGGTGAACACACGTGTTGATAATATACGTCTTCATTAGTCTGTATGTAGCTCCCCTCACCTATGAAGCTAATACAACATAATCTTAATTCATACCCACTATTCTCTAGACTTCCTAGGACCACTTCTGCTGATTCGTGCTATCATAACATGACAACTTCACTGGCCCACGTGGACGTGTTTAAAATCTTGAAGTAGTCAAGTAGATACTATTGTTTCGATATGTGACAAACCAAACCATTGATGGGTGCAGATTGTCAATGGCCACTATGAGAGGGCAGGTCCAGCCGGCACCTACCTAAATTTTAATATGTGTAACACAAGGTGGTGGAATATATTTTTCCATGGAAGAAACATTTATGTTAAAGTGTAGCTTGTTATTTCTCATCGTTTTTAATGGTAAAATATATTTCTGAAGCATAGCTTTATGTGTTAAAATGAGTCACATTAGTTCTTTACGGTTTGGTTTCCATGTTGAATTTGCAAGAATGATGCATTGTTTTAGTTTGAACAGCTTATCCATGGGAAAGAGAAGTGGCAAGAAGTTAAAGGGTGAGGGGCAACCTATAAATCTGCCAAATGTGAGTGCAAAGGCGAAAGAGAGATCCTTAAGGAAGAAGATGAGGGCTAGGAATATAGAAGTATCTTCTGTGCCTAATATTGGCCCGTCTTCTATGTCCACTAGGAAGATTAATACATCTTTTGCACCCTCTTTTGCGCCCACTTATGATCCTATTGCTGTTACCACTCCATTAGCTTTTACTTTCCCAACTACAAGTAATAGAGCTAATGGGGGGATAAACAAAGAGAAGGAAAGTGGTGAATCAAATTCTGGATTTATATTTATGTGCAATGGAAAAACAAAGCCTGAATGTTATAGATATCGTGTTTTTGGACTACCTATGGGGAAATTGGAAGTCGTAAAGAACATCAAACTAGGAACAAAGCTCTTCTTGTTCGACTTTGATTCGAAGCTTCTTTATGGTATATACACAGCAACTTCAAATGGAGAGTTATATTTGGAACCAACTGCATTTGATGGGAAATTCCCTGCTCAGGTAACAAAGCTTTCCTTATTGATAAAAATATAGGATGCTGTGCATGTCAAAAGGGTAGATTTGGTGGTGTTATAAAATATGCCTTTTTCCATATTGTTGGCTTCCCACCAAGCTCATGAAAAAGCTTAATTGCAAGCTCTCATCAGCATTGCTAGTTACCTTTTTGGATTATGTTGGTTAAGCCATGCTTTATTAGCTTAATTACCTTTTAGTGTTGTTTAACTATTCACATTGGTAGCAAACAACAAGCAACATGTGGAGTAATGAAATGTGCATTAGCATTGAGCATGAGACTCAATTGGCTCTTTTTATAGTGTGTTCAAGAGGTAGGGAGATTTGGCAAACTGCAGAGCATCTTTTGTAGAAATGTAGGTCTTATTCTTAAGTGTAACTTAAACAGAATCGTATAAAACTAAAGAGTTGCTTGGTGTGATGATTTGTTCTTGATTGTATTAGGGAAATAATGTGCTATTCATTTGTAGTTTTGACATTTTGTGAGGATTTTGTTCCATGGTGGCTTGATCAAATTAAAATGAGTGCAACAAAAAGCAGCAAGTGTTGGGGTGTTGGAGGACACCATTTTATATAATCATTAGGATATGTTTGGGTTTGGAAGCTAAATGACTTAGAATGGAATAGCTATTCCTGTGGATAACTATTCCATTTTTTGGTTGTGCTTAATAATGAGGTATTGACATAAGATAGACTAGGGTTAGGAGCTTTTGTGGATATAAGGTTTTAGAAGAAATTCTTAGGGTTCAAAGAGTGATTAGGGTTTTGAAACAATGGGGAATAAGGGCAAGAGCACTGTTTCTTGAAAAAGATTGATTGCTGGAAAATTCTAGATTGCGGCTATCTTTTGGAATTTATGGCTGGTTTGGTAGATTGCTTGGCGACTATTTGCTAAGGAAAATATGTGAGGGTTTAGGTTTCCATAGATAAGGACTTAATTTTTGGAGTTTTACTCATTAAAAAAAAAAAAAGGACTTAATTTGGAGTTGCAAAAGAGAGATGAATAGGGAAAATTTATGACTGTTCAGGGGCTGTGACAGTACCTATGAATAATTCCCAAGAGTAGTACCGGCACAGTGAAGAGAGAGAGAGAGAGAGAGAGAGAGAGAGAGAGAGAGAGAGAGAACACTATTGTTAGGGTTTAAAGTGTGATCAGGGTTTTGAAGCAATTTGGTTATGGCGGATGGGGTTAGTTGCCTGTAGGTTTTACTGCTTAAAGACAAGTCTAAAGGGTTCTTCTTTAGAAATGTTCTTTATGTTATCAAAAAAAAAAATAAAAATTAGGGTTTTGAAACAATGGGGAATAAGGACAAGAGCACTGTTTCTTGAAGAAAATAGATTGCTGGAAAATTCTAGATAGCGGCTGTGTTTTGGAATTTATGACTGGTTTGGTAGGTTACTTGGCTACTATTTGGTAAGGAAGATATGTGAGGGTTTAGGTTTCCATAGACAAGAAGGTCTTCTTTAGGGGTTGCAAAAGAGAGAAGAATAGGGAAAATTTGTGACTATTCAGGGGCTGTGAATAGTACCTATGAATAGGTCCCAAGAGTAGTACCGGTAAAGTGAAAGTAGGAGAGGGGGGGGGGGGGGGGGGGGAGAGAGGGAGAGAGAGAGAACACTAAGACCTTGAATTCCTTGAATACAATGAGCCTATTTATATATATATATACACACTGACTCTTACACAACTTAAGAGGATTAGGGCTTTTGATTTGATTAGTAAACTAAAAGGCCTAAGACAACTCAACGAATTTAATAAGATGGAGCATCGTCAGAGGCCATAAGTGCTGGGGTAAGATGAGATGCATTAAAATTCTTCTCAAAGCTGCTCAACATGGCGGCTTTAGTCAGGTGCCTGTCATTGGCAACTATGCTAGTGCCTCATGTGAGTTGCTAGGTGCCCAAGGCAAGTGCCTTTTATCAACTACTCTTTTGTTCCATTAAAAGACAAGCAGAAGCTTTCCATCTTTAATGTAAGAGTTTTGTTTTGTTCTCAATTGTTGATCATTGAGCCAAGCTATTACCTAAGTTGCACATTTCTACGAGAACTTATTACTCTGTTATTGAGACCAGAAGGATAACACCATCAGTTGGGGACCACATTACACTAGTTCAAATCTCCTCTACCCCTCCCTTTGGGAGCCAAGACTTATAAAAATAAATTATTACTCTATTGGGTAGAGGAGAACATTGAGCAGCCAACTGAAAACCATGCAAGTTTAGATAATATATATATATATATATATTGAGAGGGGAGTCAAACAATGAAAGTGGAAAAATAAAAAAAATAAAAAATCACATAGTGGATACAAAGAAGAAAAGATGCTAGAACAGCAAAGATAAGCATTTGATATGAAAAACCAGAAGTCTTATTTCTATTGATATTAATAAGACAAGATGAAAATTTGGTTAAAAACTTATCAAAAAAAAAAAAAAAGATGAAAATTGGTAAATCCTCTTTTTTTTATTTTTTTATAACATAGGAGGACTTAACTTAGAGATTTTCACGTCGCAGAGCATACTGTACAACAATCCTCACTTATATCAAACTCCTACCTACAAGCAATTGACCCCACCCGCTAGAATCAATTGCCGGGTAATCTAGGAGCATTCAACCTTGACGAGTTAAGTAGTTTATCCTCACGCCTAGGAGAAAAAGAACATAGAAATATTGGATCCTTCTATCATTCTTTGAAACAAAATGGAAATTTAATCAAGGCACCCACAAGTAATGCATTGTACCTATTTGATCCCTTCTTTTTCCTCCTGTTTTTGATTGACAAGTTACACACAGACCCATTGTAGCCTTGAATCACAACCTCACCTTCAACCTCATACTTACAGGGAAAGAGATGCCATTTAAGTTAGAGCTCATTGGCCTTTTACTTTGGCACAAATACAAGTTCTTGACTAAAGCAACCTTACATATGCTCAAAAGGCATTATAGTGGCTGTGGTATTCCCCCACCTCGATTTGGCTAAGGCAATTAGAACTTCAGATTGTTTTTTAGAGTTTTAATTGTTCCAATGGGCAATCTTATAAACTATGATTATCAATTCAAATAGATGAGCATTAGAATTCAAAATCTATATTTAAATTCAAATTAATTATGGTTAATATCTGAAATTGAACTTGGAAGTGATGATGAATTGATGGTTAGGTATTTCAAGGGATGATGGTGTTGACTATTGTCACCACTTTACTTGCTCATGGAGATATAAAATTAGTGATTTACCATAATATTTGTGAAACTCTTGTAAGGATTTTTAAACATTGGCGTTCACTCTTTTTGGGTCCAAAGGTGATGCTCAAGTCAGTATTTGAGCTACTATTATGCTGGTGAGGGAGGTTCGGGCATCATATAAATAGTGTAGTTTGGATGCTTTCTTATGTGGTGCAGTTTGCAGGAAAAAGAATGGTAGTGCATTCGATGATGAACTTCTATAGAATAGGCTTGAGATTTGCTTGAGGGCCTCTCTTCTATGTCTAATTTGGGGGCTTCTATTTTGCTTCCTTTTTTTATATTGTAAATTATAATACTCAGAGCCCTCTTGTATACTCTCCATGTGTTTGACTATTTGACTTTTCTTTTTTCTTTTCCATTTAAAATCTTTTTGCTTCTACTTCTAAAAAATAAAAAGTGGGTGGTTGGTTGGTGGTCTTTTTGGTGGCAGCAATGGTGATACTATCATGGATATGTTGGTTGTGTTGGATGTTGCCATGGTGGTAGTGGAAAGAGTGGCAGCAATGATGATGATAGTGGGATGCAGTGTCTTGGCATAGTGATAGGTGGCACTAGCGGCAGAGGATATGATGTGTTAAATGGCAATATAGGGTGATGTCGGTGACAATCTTGATGTTAGTGGCAATGGCAGCATTAGTAGTTAGGTGGTGGCAGTGATGGCTGCAGTTGGTGATGGTTGTGGTTTAATGTTTGAATGTATATTTTTAGTGCAAGTCTTTTCCTCTGTTAGTGGTGTTTAGATATTTTTTATCCTAAATCGAAATTATCTAATTCTTGGTTTGTTATTACTAATATATATATGTATATATATATAAACTCTCTTGGGTTTGGGTTAACTATGGAATTCACCTGGAGAGTTCCACCCAAACACAAGACTAATCAATGGTCTTATCTTATTCCCATCCTTAATTTCATGCCCTCTGTGTCTTATGGATGGTCATAATAACACAACATGCTTAATTTTTTCAATAAAAATGGAAGTCATGTCTGGTGTCAATAATTATGAATTCTGTAAACAACTGGATTATGAGTTGATAAGCATATAGCCGTATATCATGTATTTTCTATTGAAATCACTAAAATTTATCATCTGGCTTCAAGAATTTCATCCAAAAGCTAAATTTGTCTTTACAAGGATATGCTGTATGCATGTATGTCACAAAAGACTGACGTTTTACCTTTTGTTACATAAAACTAATATTTAATCTTGTGCCTGTGTTTCATTTATATTATATATTCTTTATGTCTTTTCTTGTTTCTGAATATAGGTGAGATTCAATATTTTTAAGGATTGTTTGCCTCTTCCTGAGAGTGCTTTCAAACATGCTATCAAAGACAACTATCAGGGTTATAAGTTTAGACAAGAGCTGAGTGGCAAGCAGGTATGGTTCATTTCATGGTCCTTTGCTGCTTTTTTTTCTTTTGCTCCCCAGTTTAATGCACATGTGACTCTCTCATTTCTAATGGAATCTGCTTTTAGTGCAGGTTAACACTTTAATTTCGTTGTTCCGCACAATTACTTTGCCACCACCTATTTCTGCTGCCCCTCCTTTCCCAAATGTGGGACTGCCACACGCATTTCCAGCTCAAATTATGGAAGAAGGGTTTCAGCCATCAAAAAGGCTGCCTCCTCCTGATGAGTCATATTCATCTGGGTTGCACCATAGTCATACCTTGGCAGTCCGTGATACTCGCACCAAACAGGTAGTACCATGTCCACTGTTCAATCATAATGAACTGGAAACACATGTGGCACGTGTACAATCTCCTGTACAGCCTTGTCAGGTTGTTCAGCAGCCTGCGTTTCCTCATCATCATCTAGCGGAACCACATCAGCCATATCATCATCTAGCAGAACCACACCGGCCATATCATCATCAAGCAGAATCACACCAGCCATATCATCATCAAGCAGAACCACACCAGCCATATCATCATCTAGCAGAACCACATGAGCCATACTTGCCCGAAAAACCTTTCATTTCCCCTCAGGATGCATATAGAAGGTATATTCCTTGTTACCTACTTTTATAGAACAATTTTTATTTGCGTTGGTGTTTCGTCTTTCAAGCATTTTATTTTGGTTTGCACTGTAGTTGCTTCTGTGTATTAAATTTATATAGAAACAAATGAAATTTCTTTCAATAACTATTAATGAGTCTAACATGGTTTTATGGTAATGTGAGAAAATGTACATCTTTATATTAATGTATAAAGATATTTGTGTCTTACATTTGCATACACTTTCTCTAAAGGATGAAATCTGATAGTTGAACTGTTTGATTGTCAATTAACTAGGATATCATTCTGTTTTATCTGGCAAGAATGCATCACTTTTGGTAAATTATGTCTTACTAGTACTCCCCTTCCCTCCCTTTTTTTTTTTTTTTTTTTTTTTTTTTTTTTGGGGGGGGGTGGGTATGGAAAACCTACTCATCTGAATAATGCAGCGAGAAAAGAGTTTTAGGTAATGGTCAAACCACTTTTACTAACGTAGTACTGTACTATCATTGGTAACAAAGCTGAAAATGATTTAAAGAATCTACATCCATCTATGGATGACCTGTGTGGTTGGGCTCTGTATTATTCTGGTTGACTTGGTGAGTTGAGTTTGAAATAGACTCCTTATTATGCCCTATTGGTTAAAGTTCAAAACATTCTACGATTCATATATGTTTTTGTACTGTCCATTTAACAGGTATGGGGTTGTGCCTGTTATGGTCCCTGGAGATCAAGTTAGATATGGAAGTGAGTATCAAATGTCACAGTTGCCCAGGGGGGGTCAAATTGTTCCGCAGCAGTTGGAGCATTTGGCTGATTACTATAGGCAACACCTGCCACATACAGCAGCACCACATTTATCACAAGTAAATGCTTTAACACCATCCTATGCATTACAGCCATCTGCTCAACCACAAGGGATATTGCCATCATCTTTTCAACCAAATTAGGTTGCACCAATCAATGATCAGTACCAAGCATATGCTGATCCTCTTCAGAGAACAGCTCAAGGAAGCTCAACCTTGCTTGAGGCCCATATATGCCAGTCACTTCGCTAAATCTCGCTGGAGCAACCACAACTTACCCCTAAGTAGGACTTTGAAAGTTCCATGAGCCCATGAAAATTAGAACCTGTAGCATTGCTAAGCTTTTGGGCTCTTCTCACGTATTGCAGGCTCTTTCCTTATGTCAAACCGTAAGGGTTTGAACACTGCTCTCGTGGTCCTTTTTGTAATGATATCTTATTTGTTAATCTCTGCATACGTCCCTCCCCACTTTTAGTTATGATCTTGCCATCGATTAGTTTTCATTGTGATCGGTCTCAATTATTTTTTATTTATTTTAAAGTTCCTGTTTAAATTATCCATAATCCACCAATGGTTTATCTTATTTTAATAAGTTTCTGTTAAGGACCGCAGGTAGCATATTGTGCGGTTTGTATTTGGAAGTTGTGATAACTTAATAAGACAAAAGAGAATTGGAGAAAAAAAAGGGTTTGACTAAATTAGGATGTTTATAAATGAAATTACTAGGACAGAACCTGTGAGAGACTCGAACTGGACATGAGTATTGAGGTCAGAGGATTGAGATCGCATGCGACACAAAATTTATTGCATGGGATGCAATTCTCTTTCAATGATTTGAGATTGAAAGTTAAAAAACTAAAAAAAGTTAAGACACTTGAACCTTTTAAAAGTTCAATCCGCTAAAATATCAAAGTTAGAATTCAATTAAACCATTCCTGGGCTATGCTTGAATTTCCTCAACTAGTGGCTGATTGAGAAAGGCAAGCCTACATTACAAACCACCCCCCCTCCTCCGGGGGTCCCCCAATTCAGTTGGATGCCGGTTTGAAGCTTTTGTCAGATAATGCCATCCTTTTCTTATAGTTAGAATTATTGTGCTTTGTGTTTACTTGAATATGACGTTATGTTTGAACAACTATAGCTCAGCCTCAGATGCAGCAACTCTAAGCTTAGGTCGCTCTCTTGCTGATTGCCCGTTTCTGGTTGTTCTGTCACTTTTATGACTACAACTAGAATAGTGTAATTCTGACGATCAAAATAGGACCATCAATTTCTAGACACGGGGCTGGGCCTGGAAGGACCATTGGCTAGTCCAAGTTGGGCTTTAGATTGGTCCTAGTTATGGTAGGTCTTGTGTGTCACTTGATCTTATCTGATGAGCCACCATTCAACTGCCATAACATCACTTTTTTTCTTTGGTTTCTTATAATTGTTGCATTAAAATGGTATCATATGATAATAAAGGATAAACTACATTTTTTTTTCCTTGATTTATTTATTGTCATTTTAGTCATCTCAATATTATTCTTACCATTAAAATTTGGGAGTTTCCTGAGTGGCAAGTGAAAATTAATAAACACAATAATAACATTATTGGTCTAGATAGTTTTTTGACATGTTACTATGTCATTTAAGTTGTGCCATGTCACCTTTATTTATTTATTTTTCTCTCCGACAGAGTGGACCCCTAGGAGGCTAGGACTAGCCCAAACTTGAAGATGGTAATGTTGAACCTTACCAACAAGAGCTCATTTAGGCCACCATCTACCACTTGGTCTGTTGTCTCTTGAAACTCAAAGCGCCACTGCCAAAAGAGGTGAAGGGGGAAAACTTAGCTAACCATATGTTTAGATGGAGGGAAATGAAGGGAGAATAAATGAGAGTAAAAGAGAAGATGACTAGCCTATACTAAAAATTAGTACATTCTATGAATCTTCTCCTTTACTCTCCTCTCCTCTCCCTCCTTCCCTCTCTATCCCAAGCGTACCCTAAACGACAGTGTACTCGATTGGGAGTTAGGGGCCTTGAGTTGCATAGTGTGGGTTTATGCGGTGGCTTTGGAGTTGATTTGAGAGTGAAAAGAGAAGTGGTGGGAGGAAACAAGACACCAAGATGAATGAGAATCTTGGTCACAAAGACGAGATGGATGAGGCTAAACCTAACATTCGTGGAGCGGTGCATGCCAATCATATATTGGCATATGATGGAGAGGAAGTCAATGAATCAATTCATCAAGAGAGCATAAATAAAGAGGCTTTAGACATAGAGACGACATTATAGTGGGACACACGACAAAGGTTTAAAGACATAATCAAATTAACCAACCTAACTTCAGAAGTGAAGTTGTGTGTACCCTCATGGGCACTAAAACCCCATTTTATGGGATTGCCATAAAATCAAGATAAAATGGTATCTCGATCCAAAGTATGATCACAATCATATGGAAACACAAGGGTAGGAACTCAAGGAATGCTCAAAGCAATAACAACAACATCACGGTGATGTTGTACCAAGAATCTCGAATAAAGATTCAAAATGAATGGGTGAACTAGTCACTATCAAAAAAGTTTGAGTAGTACTCATAAATGTATGAGGTAGGGGCTGAGGAAAAACAGATAATAAGGGAAGTCTAATCACGAGATTGGAAGATGCGAGGCACACAAGTGTGCTCAAGCTCATGGAGCCGAATCTCATGCTTGGTGTGAATGCAACGTTTGGAATGTGTGTTCACAAAAAGGTTTTGAATTGTGATGTTGGGGAAATTAGTGGAGTTGTAAGATGGAATGGATTGACTCGAAAGGGGTACTGGAATGGGAGGAATGACCACAAGTGGGTTTTCGAGGTTGAGTCTTTGGAGCCATGGCAAGTATCTACTACAACAAATGTGATAAAGGTTAGATGGCTTGGTTACAAAACCCTAGGCGTTATAGTATGCAACCAAACCTCTAAAAATGAGTGTCATCCTTTAGTGATCATCCTTAGGGGTCTACTATGCAGAAGTCACAAGAGAGAGTGCGATAGAGTGTGAAACACAAGCGTAAGGGAGCGAGGTTTCTCGAGACATCACCACCATCGGTGGTCGGTGTGGGGATGGGAGACAGATGTAGTTTTCGTATAGAATTGAAATGTTTCGATTTGGTGTGGGTGAATGATGGCACAAAACAAGTTAGAATCTTCGAAAAAGGTTCCTATCATCGGAGCATCGTTTACATGGGCAAGGAAGGTGTACGATGGTTGGGGTGGTGCATGGACGAAAACATAGTTAGGGAAGCGAGAAAGCCTTCATCAGAACCTTGCGAGAACACGGAAAAACTTTCATCATTCGGCAATACAGTAACAAGTTCGGGAGATATCTAGAAGTACTGGAATGTGGCATGGGCGGACGTAGGGAACGGATCGTAATCCTGGAAGGGCAACAACAAAATGGTTGGAAAGGATTTAACAAGGAACTGAGGATCTTGTTGAACCTTGAGCCAAGGACCAACAAACACCAATTACAGTGGGGTGTCGGAAGAGTTGGTGGTATGGAAGTGGGGAAAAACCCATGTCGGGGTGATGGGCCCTTGAAATCATACAGAGAAGCGGTCTTTGTTGGGCAGCGCGAGGCGGCAAAGAGTGTGAATACGTAGAATGGCGAAACAAAATACATGGAGACCGAGAAGGTGAAGGACAGCACGAAGGCAGTTCAGGTGACCGCCGTACCTGAGGTAGAGGGAATGGTTGACTCAAACTCAGGGGCTACCGTTACGACGAAAAGCAAGGAGCGAATCAAGCCAAGGCAACCGTTATGATTTTTCCCTGATGTTGCGCCTGTGATTCCACGTAACTTAGGCAAAGGAATTACTATTCACATAAATCAGTCGGGTCATCGCCAGGTGACATGGATAGCAAAAGGCAATACAAAGTTGGGGAAACAGTGGGTGCCACGTGATAGACATGAAGATAAAACCGAAACTTAAAAGGTAGGCCAGGTTTTCGTTGATGGACCGAGCGATTCTTGGGTTACTGAAGACAAGGCTAGTTCAGGATTTGGCCCATGGTCCACATATGAAGTGGGGGAATCCTCATGGTCCACTAAGCAACAAAATGGGCTGGGAGATGAGTTGAGAGTGTCGATGGGCTTGGAGAGTTCTCATAATAGAGATGGGTAAACTTTGGTGGATAGTGAGCTAATCAAAATGGCTTATTATTCACACGGGTTACCCAGCTTACACTCAAAGGAAAGCAGAGCGTTTCTCACAAGAAAGGGAGCATATCAAATAAGCGTTGACTGTCACTTAGTGGAGGCGATGATTTCCACAAACCAAGGGAAGATCTCGGAGGTTCCAGTAAAGTTTATACTCGCTTTTGATTTCCTATCCTAGCAATTCTTTAGACTCATCGATAGAGAGACTATCTCAATACAAATGGAGAGGTTAGTGAGGGGTGCCGAGAAGTTTAATCCTCCACGAGGCACAGCTTTTGGAGATTACGTCAGGGATGCGGAGGAGATACAGTACCTTATCACGGTTCATGATCCTCTCGCACTTGTACCCAGCCCGAGCACGATTCTCGCACGAGAGCCGATGGAGGATACCGATGTTCTTGACATCTCCCCTATTCGAACATGTTATGGAGAAATCACATAGGGAGAATGTTTAGTTAAGGAGCAATCAGAGTGGGTTCAACAGCACATGACAACATTTAGTAAATTGATGGGGGTGGCCATCGAAGGCTTTGAAAGTGAGTGATGTCGGGTCAATTTTGATGAGGGATGGATAGTATAGTAGTGAAGAGGGTTGTCGAACCACAAGGAGATTGGAATTTAAGAGACACTTTTAAAAAGGTAAAAATAAAGAAAATAATATTTTGAGGTTTGTAGAAAACTAATAATTAAGATTAAGAAAAATGCAATGGATAAAAATGCTTAGACTTTAGGTTCATCCACTTTATAAGAATACTATTAATTCAATTTTACCATGTCATAACTCAATTGATGGTTTCTCATCCCAAACCATCAATCGGAAGATTTGCAATAAAGACTTTATAAATAATTCTAATATAAATTTTTCTAAAGATTGTCCATTGATTAAAGCATGAAATCAATAACTACACTAGAAAAATCATAAGATGACGATATACTCTCAAGCAATAACGCAGCAAACAATAATATCTAATGCAATTAAGGTTTTGTATTTGATAAATCTAGGGTTCTTACATAACTATAAGAAAAGCCTGACTGAACTTATGAAACGGTTCAAACCCTAAAAGTTTCAAATAAAAAAATAATATAATAAGTATGAATAATCAATAGAAGAAATTATAAATATTGAAACACATTCATGGCATTAAAAGAATAAATAGTATCTTACAAAGGGGAATCCCCCTTAGTCTAAGCTAAGGTTTTAGCCTTTCATGAAAAATACTAAACAAAAATCTAAAGAAAACATTGGGAGAGAGAGCAAAGAGAGACTGAGAGAGACTAAGAGAGAAGAGCTCTTAAATTTGACCTAATGAAACTTTAAATAGGTCTAGAAATCCTAATAAAACTAGAATTTTCATGGGTTTAAAATCCCAGATTTTTAGGCTTTACTTGACCTCCACATTTGACCCCTTATAAGTCCGAATTAGGAAATTCTCATTAGACACAAAATTGTAGCCCTTTGAATCAGCTTTCCATCCCAACTTGAATCGCATCAATCTGATATTTGAGTTGAAAGTTATGGTCCAAATACGAAGATATATACAAGCTGGAATCCTAGTACGAATTGCATTGCGATTTTTCTTTGATTCCTTTGTTCTATTTGGACTCCAATTGAATTGGGCTGACCTTCTTTTGCTTCATTAAGACCTACAAATATAACAAACTAAGTTAACACTCTATGGAGATCAATATAACTCACATAAATGGTAAATTTCATGCAATACAATGAAATTAAAGAATTGTAAAACTTATGTGTAATTCAAAGTATCATGCATAATAATCCCATTAAATTCTCTCTAAAACATAAGTAAATAAGTCATATTTCATGACTTATCAATGAGGCTATGCGATTATTTGAAGCAATTGAAAAAAGATGGAGGTAGAATGGGGGAACAAGAGCTGATGGTCAGCAAACAACCCAAAAATCTCGGAAGGGACTTCGAGAATTACACAATTTAGCGAGTTCAGTAAACTATGAGTCCTCTCACAAATTGGGAGGAGGTCGGTGACTTCGGGGATCAACTTTGTCCCAATGAATATGAAAATCATATCCTGGAATGTACGAGGTCTGAATAGCAAGGATAAGAGAGCCCAGATAAAAAATGCACTCAAGTTATGGAATGAGGAGATTATTTGTTTCCAGGAGACCAAGATGGAACATATTGGGCGAGCAGTGATTCGAACCCTTTGGGGTTAATTGTTTCATAGATTAGGCATACCAGGAGTTTGAGGGTGCCTCTAGGAGGTATTTTTATTATGTGGGATAGACGTGTAGTTGAAGTTTAGAATTGTGTCAAAGGTCAGTACTCCATTTCTTGCAGATTCAAGAATATCCAAGATCAGTTAGAATGAGCATTTTCAGGGGTTTATGAGCCTAACGTAGATGCATATTGGGGTATTTTATGGGAAAAGTTGGCTGGAGTTCATAGTTGGTGGGGCGTACCGTGGTGTATGGGAGGGGATTTTAATGTGGTTAGATTTCCTAGTGAGAAGTTGGGGGCAGGTCGGCATACGGGGGAGATGCAAAATTTTTCTGAGTTTATTTTCGAGCTTGACCTGGTGGATCTTCCTCTGTTGGAAGGTCAATTCACTTGGTCGAATAATCAAGATCCACCAGCAAAATCTCGCATCGATCGTTTTCTGGTGTCCATTGATTGGGAAGATCAGTTTTCGAAATTGACGCAAAAAGCTTTACTGCGTTTTGTGTCAGATCACTGCTTGATAATGCTAGAATGCTGAAGTCTCAATTGAGATAAATCATTTTTCAAGTTTGAAAATATGTGGTTGCATCATCAAGATTTTGTGGGTAATGTAAGGAACTGGTGGGGAGGGTATGATTTTCAAGAAAGTCCCAGTTACATTTTGGCCAATAAACTTAAAGCTTTGAAAGAAGACATCAAGAAATGGAATAAGGAGTGTTTTGGGGATGTAAGAATTAAAAAACTAGATTTAATGCATGAATTACAGATGCTTCCAGGGAAAGAAAATCAGGGGCTGCTCACGGTAGAAGAGAAATCGTATAGATTAAGTACTCAAGCTGAGTTGGAAAAGACTGTTATTGGATGAAGTTTCTTGGCGACAAAAATCGAGGGTGCAATGGTTAAAAGAAAACGATAAGAACACCAAGTTCTTTCAGCGAACTGCGAATGCTCACCGCCGGAATAATTACATTGAAAGCTTGTAGCACGGAGAACAGCAATGGAAGTCTGATAAAGGATGGAGTAGTGGATTTCTATCAAGGCCTCTATTCTGAGAGAGAATCTTGGAGACCAGTTTTGGGGGGAATGGAGTTCAATACCATCGATACAGCAGAAGCTATGCAGTTAGAAGGTCCATTTTCTGAGGAGGAAGTGGTGACAACTTTGAATTAGATGAGTGGAGAGAAAGCTCCAGGCCCAAATGGTTACACTATTGCTTTCTACAAGCACTGTTGGGATATAGTGAAGATAGAGGTCCTAAACTCCCTTCAGGAATTCCATGAACACGAGTTCATCAAAAGAAGTCTTAATGCGAATTTTATGGTGCTTATTCCTAAGAAGTCTGGAGCTTCGGAGGTGAAGGATTTCCATCCTATTTGCCTAATTGGGAGTGTATACAAGATTCTAGTCCAAGATTCTTGCTAATCGTCTCAAGGTAGTGTTAGGGGCGATTTTATCCCCTACTCAAAACGCTTTCATTCAAGGGCGACAAATTACAGAATCAGTGTTGATCATTAACGAATGCTTGGATAGCAAATTGAAATCCAGAATCCTCGGATTACTATGTAAATTGGATGTGGAAAAGGCATATGATCATGTGAACTGGAACTTCCTTATGTATATGCTGGAACGGTGCGGTTTTGGAGCTAAATGGTGTAATTGGATGTATTTCTGCATTTCCACATTCAGTTCTCAATCTTGATTAACGGCACCCCTTGCGGTTTTTTTAACAGTACTCGAGGCATTAGACAAGGTGATTCGCTTTCCCCTCTTCTTTTTGTTTTAGTCATGGAGGCCTTGAGTCATTTGATGGATAAGGCGGTTTATGAGAATTTGTTGGAGGGTTTTGTTGTAAATAACCAAAACAGACCAGACCTGAAGATATCACATCTTCTTTTCGTTGACGACACTCTGATTTTTTGGGTGCTGAACGGGACCAGCTATTACACTTGAAAGGGGCTTTAATGTGCTTTGAAGCGATGTCCGGTCTGCATATTAATTTGGGGAATTCTGAGATTGTTCCAGTAGGGACGGTCCATGGGATTCATGATTTGGCTCGGGTGATTGGAGGTAGGATTACTATGCTTCCCATGAAGAACTTGGGGCTTCCATTAGGAGCTCAATATAAATCCAAAGAGATCATTTGGAATCCTATTTTGGAGAAGATGGAGAGACGTTTGGCTGGGTGGAAAAGGCTTTATCTATCCAAGGGAGGTAGGCTCACTTTGATTAAGAGCACCCTCTCAAGCTTGCCAACTTACTTCCTTTCGCTATTCCTCATACCTTCGAGTGTAGCAAAGCGTATTGAAAAGATTCAAAGAAACTTCCTATAGGGAGGAATCGGTGAGGAGTTCAAATATCACTTAGTTAATTGGCGAACCATCTGCACCCCTTTTCCGATGGGGGGTTTGGGGGTTAGACAGACGATTCTGTTTAACCAAGCTTTAATGGGCAAATGGCTGTGGCGATTCGCAACAGAAAATATGGCCTTTTGGCGTCAGGTGATAGCTAGCAAATATGGTGTGGGGAAGGGAGATTGGTACACTAAGGAAGATCAAGGGGGGCATGGATTTTGTTCATGGAAACATATCAAATTGGGGTGGCAGCACTTCAACATGTATGTCTCCTTTTCCATTGGTTTGGGGGAGAGAGTAAGCTTTTGGCATGATAGGTGGTGTGGGGAGGGGGTTATGAAGGATCTTTTTCCTACTCTTTATCACATTGCTCAAGATAAACAGGCATTGGTGCCCGATTATCTAACTTGGCACAATGAAGAGATGGTGTGGTCGGTGATTCTGATAAGAGCTCTCCAGGATTGGGAGTTGGCAGATTTCACAACAAGCATGGAGACCCTTTACAATATTAAGATTAAGCGGAACGTAGCAAATCAGTTGCGGTGGGATCATAATGGGAGTGGACTTTTCGAAGTCCGATCTTTTTATCACATCATTTGTTCCGGGGGTAATCGCACATTCCCTTGGAAGAGTGTTTGGCGGGTTAAAGTTCCCCCCAAGGTGGCTTTTTTTATTTGGCTGGCAGCTCATGGAAAGAACCTCACGATAGATAACTTACGTTCGAAGGAAGATTTGGGTGCTTGACTGGTGCTTTATGTGTAAAAGGGCAGGAGAATTAGTGGATCATCTTTTGCTTCACTGCGAGTATGCTAGTGAGTTATGGTCCTTTATTTTCTGTATTGTGGGGCTGCATTGGGTTATGCCATGTAAGGTTTCTGAGTTATTAGCCTGCTGGAGGAGGAGAGCTTTTTCAAGTAAAAATGTGATATGAAATGCGATTCCTTCATGTTTAATGTGGCTGATATGGCGGGAAAGGAACAAGAGGACATTTGAAGATTCAGAACGACACTCTATGGAATTAAAATTGACTTCTCTTCATACTATTGTGGATTGGATGGCGGCTATGAGTAGTCAGCCTTCTCTTTCTATGTTACACTTTATTGATGGTTGCTTGTAATTTTCTTGTTCTTAGTACATTTTTTATGTACTAAGTTGTTTTTACTATCAATAAAATTTCTACTACTTATAAAAAAAAAAGAGGTCTACCATGCATGCTTGATCTGGAAGGCTCAAGTACACTCGTAGGCCTTAAACAGAATTCCTAAATCCCGAGGCTCGACGAATCGTCTGCAACCAAGCATTACAGTTTTAGGAAACCTTGATGGATCAAGTTTAGTAGAGTTGACTGAGACTTGCACTTCTTCTTAAGCTTCACTTGAATCTTTGTCTTGATATTCAAGTATATTACTTTGACACTCTAAAACTTACATGACTCAATCAAATTTACACTTTTGACACGGGGTTGAGAACACTAAATTTTAGACTTAGCAAGGGGAAAAGTAAACATGATTAAAGTAACCAAAATTAATGTACAAAGACAATTGAAATTGGCCCAATTTACATGAAGGAAAAATACATTATAATATATAATAGAGGACAATTTTTTTATTAAATTAAGTTGGCGCCAATGGCCAATAATTGACTTGTTAATTTGTTCCACCGATTTGCAATTGCTTGTCTCTGTCAACTATGACATTTTGTGGCCGAATAAGTCAGCGACAACTTCCACAGCGCCCGGTTTCAAGGTTGGACCTTGCGACCTAGAACATATATAAATCTGACGACTAGCCTAAAATTTCAACTTTACCGTGTCTTGTATCAAGTTTTACCATCTGGAGTGATTGAATGGTCGGAGTCTGGTGTCAACTTTTCGCATCTATCCAAGCGTCATCACATGTGGTCTGTTTAAATTATTCAAGAAAAAAACCATTTCTTTTACTTTCTGTTAACCTTTTTAATCCTAAATAATATATTAAAACCCAGAATTCTACATAAATGAGATCTTATAAATGTGTGTTTCAACCTTCAAACGATTGTAAAAGTCTTCTGACATTGATGATTTTTATCTCTAGGCTTTTGTAATGCAATCCAACCAGCAATATAGGAAACGGGGCGTCAAACATTCTCAAAATTCAATACATTTGAGTGCGGTTTGTATGGTTATTTATTTATTTAATTATCTATTTTTTATTGCCATAGTTTGTTTAAAATTAAGTTATATGAAAATATAATTATACTTACAAAAAATGAGTTTTAACAAACTGTATATAAATTTGTTAAGGAATCCCACATAGGTTAGATAGGAGAGTTATGTTATTAGTCTTATGTATAAATAGAACACCTCACAACATATTGTAATCATCCAAATTATCATACAAGAGAGAATATAATAAAGATGTAGCTCATTGGCTACATCCTATGGACATAGGCTCACATAGCCGAACCACTTGAAAACCTCAGCCTCCATTCTTTTCCTCTCTCTATCACTCTTTTATATTTTCCATTCTCATTAGATTTAGGTTTTCTAACCCAACTCTCCTATTTAACTTATGTGAGATTCCTTAACAAAATCAAATAAATTAATATGTTTGGATGAGTTTATTTTGCTTAAAAAATAAATTGAATAAGAATATGTTGTACCACTTTTAGTGAAACTTTAAGACATATAAACCAAAAAATAAGCTCATTCAATAGAACTAATTATAAGGTAGAAATAGGCTTAACTACGCAATCAATCACTGAATATAATGATATAAGAGTGTCTCACATGACAACAAACATACTTCATTTTGAAGCTTAAAAATATAATGTTTATTGTTCGGAGGGGGCAATCATCAGTTTAAGTTAAGCTTATAATAAGTAATATGCTGCTGCTGTGGCCTTCAAAGTTACTTCAGAACTTTGCTTGTTAGCTATTAAACCATATTTTCAATTTCGAATAGTATATATAATTAAGGAGGAAAAGGAGAAAAGTTGAGTGGACTGCACGAGTAAAGCAAGAATATATGCAAGATTGGATTAGGACGTTAACATCTCAAATAATGAAATGGACGGATTAAGAATAGACCCTTTACTTAATTTAGGAAAGAAGCCTATCCAACCACAACCCTCCCACTTGAATTGAACCCATTGGCTGATACTTGGAAATGTCTGTACTGGGAGTTGGCCCATGCTAGCTAGGTGAGTACTGAGTACTGAGTAGAGTGGTTAGTGGTCATGTGCGCTCGTGAACATTCCCTGCGCTGCTATCTTTCAAGGTGACAAGTATCACATGGAGTTAAAGATATAAAATAAATACGAGACTTAAAGTTGAGAATCTCAGACAATTGATATTGACGTGGTTTTTTGTTGTTTCTCAATTTCTTTCAAACAATTCAAGGAACATGAACTTTCTATTTCGCTAGAAATGTGGGACTCTTTTACTGTAAGATTTTTTGTTTTTAAATTTAATAAATACAGAGTGTCACAGAAAAAATAACACTAGTTGTATTTTTAGATTTATAATATTTAAGTATCATAATGGGGAGATTTTTTTTTTTAAATCGGTGAATTTTCACCCCTTCTGATTACCTTGGTATTTTATCAGCTAAACAAAGATCAAGAAAAGCATATAACAACTATCAAGAAAAACCTACATTACAATTCATAATTAAAGATCTACTCATCTATATCTTTTAACATGTGTCCTATCACCTATGTAATGCTTTACAAAACCTTTCTATCTTAAACCACTAGGCCAAAGAAGTGAAGTGACGTAAAGACATGCAAGGATAATTTATTTATTTATTTTTAGTTACGAATAACATTTCAACCTATAACGTTCACGTTTCATGATGATTGTTCTTATCATCAAATCATGACACCAATTGGTTTTTGATAAATGTGGGATTCAAATCCATACCTTTTGCTCGATTACAAAAAACTTTATCAGTTGAGATAACTGGAACCCACATGGAACAATCAATATATCTTAATTCACAAGTTCTACCACGTGGCAAAATGCGATTTTGGTAGAGCTGCCTGTGAAGTTAATGAATAGGAGACGAGGACATTCCTCAACCGTTGGTTGAAGAGGGATGTAATGAGTAATGACACATTCACGTGGATTGTCCTTGTTCGCATATAGGGGGGTTCATGAAGTCTTTGCCTACACCTCTCAAAAGTTTAAGACGTTTATGATCCTGTGGATGTGCTTGTCTCTGCATCAGCATGTGCAACTAATTCTATTTTCTAGATCCTCGTAGACAGAAAGACCTTGCCCAATAACATTCATGTGTATGTAGACGTGCCTGTTAAGTTGTTAATGAGATAGTTTAGGAGGTGTTCACAAATTGAAGAGCTGGTTCACTACTTTGATTCTGAATCAAATCTAATTTGAACCAGCATTGTTTTTATATGTAGTTTATTTAAACTCAAATTCTGAATAAAAACTAGTTTTGTTAACCAAAAAAACTATCAAATTTTAAGATTTAAAATCGGTTACATTGTTGAGAACTTATCATTGGAATTTAATGAGTTACTAATATATAAAATAAAGAAAATATTTCAATAAAATAATTAAAATTGAATTATATAATGATAGTGAAAACAAAAGAACAAAAAATACTTTAAGTTACATGACGAATGTATATAGTAAAAAACTAAGTTTCTATCAAAAATGAAAATTACAATAGATTATAAAAAATAAAATAAAAAACCAAATAATTAAACTCTTTTTATAATCTAAAATATATAATGAAACTCCTTTTAGATTTCTTGAAAATTTTGATAATTGATTTTAATCATAATCATAGTATTTTGACTTTATTAAATATTTGACAATAGAGTTTCAATTAATGTTAACTATATGTAAATAATTTTAATGTGCTTATAATGAATATCATAACGAAATTATGCCGTACAATTGGTAATAATTACATAGTTATATTAAGTCACAAAATGCAAGCACTTACTTAACCCAACTTTATTATTAAAATAATAAATTATAATGGGTTATTGAAATAATAAAATTAATATTGAAATTTCATTTAAATTTTTAGAACTTTGGTAAAAGAATTTTTATCAAAGTACTATTTTTTTAAACTTTGGCAATAAATTTCACTTAGAGAAACTATGTTAATTATTTTAATGACTTTTAGTACACCACAAGACACCAGGAGAAATAATGAGAAAGGAAAAAAAAAAAAAAAGAAGAAGAGATAAAGTCCATTTGAAGCAATCACAACGTGTATACACAATTTTTTTTTTTTTTTTATGAGTACATATATATATATTATATGATATGATTTGATTTTTACATGAGCTTATATAATATTAATTTTATTGTGAAAGTTTTTGTGATAATAACTAAATGATTGATTATTATATAATTTCACAATTTTCATATACTGTACTTAAACATTTACATGGAATGATTTTTTTTTTTTTTTGGTTAGTTAGGTTTTAGTCACAATTTATTTTAATTTTTTGTTGCTCTTAGTTAATGATGATTAATTGAGGGCCTGAATTGAAAGAATTAAAAATTTTAATGGGTTTAATTAAAAAACAAAATTTGGGTTTGGCTAGGATCCACACCGAATAATATAGGAGATTATGTAATTTACCAAAGTCTTCAATAATGGTAACTACTTAGCATAAGTAGAGTGTAACCACTTGATGTAACTATGACATCCAGAATCCAACCTTTAGTATTCTGTATATGATATAATGCAATTTAGATATATAATATATAATTTTATTGTGAAATGTTTTTGTGATAATAACTAAATGACTGATTATTATATAATTTCAAAATTCTCATATAATTTTTAATTAAGGGTATATATCACTTGGCACATAGAGAATATAGCAATTTGGTACAATCATGGCTTCTAATATCATCTCCAAAGAAGATGTCAATTTGGAGATGTCAAACAAAAAAATTGGTGTCTGATGTGACAAATTGAAGGTTCAAATTTGATAACTAAAAAATTAGGCATTCTAACCAATTTGTCAAATTTAGATAATAATGGACAACATCTATCTTTAAATATAATTTTAAAAAATAATGGAATAACTCCACATGCAATTTAGATATGTCAAATTTAAAGCATGTACTCCTTTTACCAAATGACATGCATGTTAGATGTGACAATTCAGTTGGAATTGTGCAACCGATATAATTAGTCGTTCAGTGGGGCCATATGAATTTGACGTCTCATTTGGAGATGCTCTAAGTCTCAACTTTTCTTTTTACTAGTCGCAAATCCGTGTGATATACATGAAAGATATTGAAAATAAGATAAAAATAAATATTAGTTCATTTTTCTTTTTTGTTAGGCTTAGTTCCTTTTTCTTCTTCGTTGAATATGCCTTTTTTTTTTTTTTTATTTATATTTTTTTAGTTTCAGATATTGTTGTAAGTTGGAGATTGTTTCAATTATTAAATACCATAATCAAACTACAGCTAACCAATTTGAGCTAAAATCTTATTTATAGGTTTCATTAAGCATGTTTTCTCTCTCAAGTATCAAAGAAAAAAAAGAGAATGATCGAATGATCCACAACATTCCAGCAAAACTCTTACAAAATTTTGAATATGTTGTAAAATTAAAAAAGGAACACTTAAAATTGCTTATGAATCAATAAACCAACAAAGTGAAATTTCAATTGCTTTGACAATCAAGGATTATAGGAAAAAAAAAAAAAAACCCTTTCAGAAGGCGACAATATGGCTCCATGAAAAACTGAGTTCCATGATTAATTAGGTGGAGATGTCTCTTTTTCATCTTAATTAGGCGCCACTAGAACCATACTCTAACCAAACACGAGCAACTGAAGCATGTCATAACTTGCAAGCACACCAGCACCGACAATGGCATGGAGAACAATCAATCATCAATTAAAATTTTCCAAGAGAACCCCATTAAATATGATACAAATCATACAAATAAATTTCTCATCTTGTTCTACATCTGTTACCTGGCTTGTCTTGACCAATTACCAATAAAATGGTTCCAATGTAATTACTCCAATTGAGAGGAAAAAGATTTTGAATAGTTTCGTAATGGGTTTCAACAAACTAAAAGGTTTTCATAGGAAAGCTGCAATTTGATAAGATATGTCCATTTAGAACCAAAAGTTTACTTGGTGGACTAAAAAAAACATTATATAAATTGGCCTAAATATTGACAGTCATAAAATAAAAGTATCAAAGAACACGAAAGACAACTAAGGAAAAAAAATGGAGCAGAACAAAAACATCAAATAAAGAGGAAAAAATAGCATAACACAATTTTAAGTTGGGCATTAAAAGGAAGAATAAATAAATGTGGTAGTCATAAGATCAAGAGAACAAAAAACACGCATAACAAAAAATAAAAAAAACATGAAGTAGAACCCAAAAATCAAATAAAGAAGTAAAATAAAAACATGAACCCAGCAAAGCCAATTGGAAACATAAAGGAAAATAATGCACCTTTGAGTCTAAAACAACCACAGTACCATAGGGACCACATGGAGCCTAGGAAAATCACAACAAAGGGTTTAAATAAGATATTGAGGTGCAATCAATTTGGGAGATGAAGAGGTGAGAGAGAGAGGGAAAATTATTCAGTAGTCCAAGACTACAAATAAATGCGTAGTCCCCCTCTCACATGAATGGTAGGTCTCACTATGAATTTAATTAGTGTGGCCCATATTTATGTAGTGGGACCTACCATTCATGTGTGAGAGAACTACGTATTTATTTATAGTCCTGGACTACCGAATAATAAATAAGTATATCTGAAGCATATTTTCTTAAAAATGAATAAGTTTATATAAATGATTAATGCATTATTATTTTTCCTTAATACACTTATTTCATACATAATTCATTAAATCAATACATATTTAAAATATATGTTCCTATAAATAGATTTGTAAATCTCTTTAATAGAAATTTTCTTTATCTTCTTTTTAAAAAATTACGAATTTCGTTTAGAATTAGCAATTTACCGATTCCAAAAATATTGACATTAAGACTTGGTTGTTGTTGTTATTGTGAAGAATAATATAAATATGATAGATTATTTTTTGGATTAATATTTTTTTTGATATATTTATCTTGGATCCCCCCGGAAAAAATTTCTGGCTCTACCACTATTCACATACTCTTTTAGCAACGAATACTTAATAGGAAAATAGATGCATTGGACTTCTCTCTTGTATTGTTACATTTTCTTTTGAAAGCTCCGACTTCTAACTTTTTCATATTTTTATTTAAATGTTTGAGCTTGTAAATAGTGCTAAATTGTTTTAAACTAATTGGAAACTAGTTCTATTAGACTAAATCTACCTAATATTAAATAAATTAAAATTAAATTTTAATTCATCTTCTCTAGTCTATTAAAATAATACTCAATCTTTTCTTTAAACTCTGACTAAAAATTTTATTTTTTATTATTTATTAACTTAATAATAATTATTCAAATATTTTTCTTCATTAAATTTTTGTGTGTGTTGCACTAGCAGCTACTAGCTAGTTATAAATGGACTTTTCGGGACAAGGTTTTCTTTTTAAAGTCTAAATATTAACATTATAACCTCAAAACTTTAAAAGGCCATACTTTATGCACGGTTATCTGTTTGGAGCAATTGTTTTCCATATAACTTTTCAAAATCTACATAATAAAAGTATGTTACACATTTATATATAAATTAAAGCAGAAAATGTTATCATTTCTCTGATCTCATGTGTTAAGATAATACATAAAATAATGCCTAAACATTTGGTATAATAAAAGTAAGTACTTATATGCATACTCATAATAAATGAGTTTATCATAGTGAATATGATGTAAACTTACATGGTTGGCTTAAACAACACGTCAAGTATTAAAATTTGAACATATTGCATGCCCATTTTGTTTGGATTTATTTCGACATGACCTCTCTCTGTCTCAATATATAACAAGTGAAATTACAAAAATCAAGGTATAAGCTTTCACTCTTGTTTTTCTTTAAGGCTAAACAAGATTAGCACCTTCACAGATTACTGAAATTAGCAAATTGTAAGTTACAAATCTTTTTCGGATGTCAACGTCGAAGCTAAAACCATTCATGCAACTTTCAAATGTTGCCGCAAAAAGAATAATAATATTAAGCATTGCTGCTTGGGTAATGATAAGGCTATTTTACTTACCGAATAAAGGAACGATAACGCTAGCTAGGTGCGAACAATATTGTTCCCAATTAATGTCATCGAAGTTACAGTCAAACCCCCGAACCCAAGAGTGGGGAAAAAAAATCCTCCACTTGTGTGTGTGTGTGTTTTATTAATGTCCAAAACTCTTTGAATCCTTAACTATTTTTTTAAGTGTATATATAATCTTTCATTTCACATTCACCAAAAAATTATATGGAAGAATCCCTTTAAGTTATAAGAAATTATTTGTTCACATAATTTATACCATACAACATTTAAATTAATATAATAATATCAATAAATCATAAACATGCATATAAATTATAGATATTGATGTCCACATCATTTAATGTGAGCCAATCAAAGCCCTAAATTATTCATTCTCCTACTTGTTGGATGAGAGGATGAAGCGTTTGAGGCCGTACATACACATACAAGTAACCCTAGCACAGCTCCTATATATATATATATTCTTTTTGACATACTACTACCAAATATAAGAAGATAAACTCAGAGCGCTAACCAATAAAAGCATAAAACCCCCTTCCTTCTGTATCCTATCTTTCCTCTTCTAGTTCTACTGCTGCCTCTTTCCCTGCTTTCCAAACATCTCTTTGATTCGGTTCTTGGTCATCATTTCTTAAATTCTCAAACGAACAAAATTAAGGAAAATAAATCTACAAAGCAGATCATGCTCTAATCCCCCTAGCTAGTACTATATATAACATCACTAAAAAACAAAAAGCATTAAATCAAGTTTTAAGAAAGGTGGATCGGAGGCATGGGAAGCGGCCACTTCCTTCGGAATCATCGGAGGAGAAAGAGAAAGAGCATGATATCCCAGATTATGCATCTTCTTGGTCAGAAACCGACATGTCTGCCATGGTTTCTGCTCTCACTCAAGTTATAGGAACAGTGGATGATAAGCCAAGCTTGGTGCAATCAACCCCATTAGCCATCCCAGAGTGTGCCGTCAAAGAAGAACCTGATAATTCAACTCAACCAGTGCAAGATCAAGGTATTAACACATTCTACTTCTACTACTTACTTTTCTTTTCTCTTTTTTTTTGGCCTAAGCTTTTATCTTGGGCATAAATTAGATGCGATAACTATACTGTTAATCATAGGTTTGCTTTTGAATAAAGGTATTGTCTAAATTGTCAAAGTTTTCTGATTTTGCTTCTTTTGTTTGTTCTTGTAACAGTAATTTTGTCCAAGATGTCATGGTCTATCTCTATCTCAACTTCTTACCGTTCTTTTCTTTTTCCTTTTTCTTTCCTTTTTCTTTTTTTTTTTTTTAAGACAAAAAAAAAAGATAGAGAAATAAATTTCTTGAGTTCCTAACCCAATCTTTAAGAGTAACGCTAAGTATTACTCTTTTTAACTTACAAGATACAGACGGGACATAAAGATTCTTATATATGGAAAAAAATATATTTTCATATTTTTATTTTTATTTTTTTTAGTCAAGTTCAATGAATCCTATCGACTTGCCGTGAAGAACTCAAACTCTATCTCTTTCCTGAAAGGAAATGAAAAACATTCCTTTCATGCTTCTTTACCCTACTTGTCATGTATTTTGGTTGAATGAAAAATGCTTTTTACATCTTTTGGACTAGCTAAGCTCTCAATTCTGCTAGTCATGTACTCTGTGTTCCGTGGGCTACTATCTTTCCTTCCATACATGATGCTCCATCTTTGACCAATTGACCTTGGACCTTATCCTTTATTTTATTGTAAAGTTTTTGTGCTATATTTCTTAAGATTTCTACACACTCAACTTTGTTGCTTTGATTGACGTTTTCCTAACCTTGAAAAAGTCAGTAATTCTGGTTGTTGATGATTTAAGTTTGGGTTGAAGTCTTAGTGAGGATATGCACACCATCTTCTTTTACCTATAACTTTAAAATCACTAATCTTATTATATATGAATGGGAGCAGATGGAGGGACAAGAGAGGGAAATATGACTATAAATTTTTAGTACTAATCATCACTTTCTCGTTCTCTCAAACATATCATTCTCAAACAAATCATCACTTTCTCATTCTCTTCTCCTTCCGTTCTAAACATAACAACTGATAATTAATACTGCTTGCTTACTAAGACAAAAATGTCTTATTCTCATTCATTTTAATTATTGACACATTTAAGTATATATAAAAAAAAATTACTAACACATGATTCTTTTATTTTATGAATTTTTCTCACCTCTCTTGACAAATTTAAGTGAAACGAAACACCTTGAACCTAAAGTGCACATTTTAGGTTCTTATAGAACAAAATGTAAAGGCACCATGTGGTTGGAACTTGAAACCACTTTTAGTACTCTATCTTTTTATCGTAGTAGTAATATTTTATCGTATGAAGTGCAGTTTATGCCCCACTTCTAGCTTTCAAAAATGTGCGTGCATGAAAGTTTATGATACTTATGAGATGGGCGCGAGTGCATGCATCAATTACCAAACAACCAATGAATATCTTTACCCTACATCTTGTACGCACCCCATGTCACAATCTATATGACAAGTTAATATCACATTTCACACTATCTAGTTATATGTTATATGTATGTTTAAGAACAATCAGAGCCAAATTCTTTGTAGTTGAGTAGTATTGTATGTTCTTTATGAAAAAAATTCGGATTCAAATCTCCTTTCCCCATTATTATAAATATCAAATTATCAACAAAAAAATAAAAAATAAAAAATTTATTCAGAGACCATTTATTTTGTTGTCTATGTATCTGTCTCAAATGTAATATTACGTATACCTCAAACGTTAATGCATCTAATTATGTCCTATGGCCTTTCCCTTCTTTGCATGCATTACTTAATGAAGAGACTACAAGAAGACGGCACTACAGAGGAGTAAGACAAAGACCATGGGGAAAATGGGCTGCGGAAATACGTGACCCACAAAAAGCAGCTCGAGTTTGGCTTGGCACATTTGACACAGCTGAGGATGCAGCCATGGCATATGATAGAGCAGCTCTAAGGTTTAAGGGCACCAAGGCCAAGCTTAATTTTCCTGAAAGAGTTCAAGGGACGACCCAGTATGGCTTCCTGATGGGTTCTGGAAATACCAGCGTCTCTCCTGTGCAAAATCCAAGGCCAGCTGCTCTTCCTTCACCATTAATGTCACAGCAGGAAGCTTTCCCTGGCCTATTTCAGTATGCACAACTTCTTTCCAGTACTGATGTTGAATTCCCATCTTACACTTCCAATCTCTTTAACCAACAATCTGATCCTCCACAATTTTCAACAACTTCATCCTCATCTACCACCTCATCACATCAGCATCAACAACAACAACAGGAAGAGCATGGCAAGGACTTTGGTTCTAGTAACCCAAGCGAGTAGTATCTATGTGGTGTGCAATATGATTTTAGTTAATATATTATCATCCTTTTTGAGTGCTAGCTAGTATCATTATTGGCAGCTCTTCCCTTCGATTGTTTCAATAACAAGAAATCTATCCCTGGGGAATCAAGAGCTTCTGATTATTGTTTTGGCATTTTGGAAGCTCTATTTCTGATTTTTTGTATGGGGAGGACATGGATATTTGTAACCCCAAGCAGGACTATTTTCTACATTGTATAATGAGAGTACTGAATTTTTGGGTACCTAAACTGGGTAACTGTAATAGATTTGGGTTCAGTTATTATTGTCTATTTTGAAGTATCAAGATGTTCATTTTGCCCATATATGTAGCAAGTGTGCTTTATGTGGACATCTTAGATCAAAATTAGTTGAACGAGTGTATTTTGGTGTTCTTATTATGATTCATATAACAATGCCATATACACAATAAAATTAACACAATTTTTTTTTAATAATATTTAAGGTGGTAAATTGTAATTAGTACTTCAGAAATCACCATTAACATCACTTTTGTTCTACATCAATTAAAACATATCATCTCACAATCGTAAAAAGAAAATGTGAAATTAGTTTTGCATTTAGACTTATTGTGATATATATATATATATATATATACACACGAGTATAAAGGGTTACTAAAAAAAAAGGGAAAAAAAAATGAATCTAATGTCTTCTATTTTATTTATTTTATTTTATTTTTTTTATTTTTTCCCACTTTCAACACAGGCTCGAAGTCGACTGAAGCGAAGGGATTTCTAAAATTTTACATATATTAATTCCATTTGCAAATAAATAAGGGCTTTGTTCAAAACCTTAGTGGGACTTTCGAAAGTCTTACATATATTGTCAATCTTTTGACCCAATTTGGCGGGTCTTCTCGTCCATTTCTCATAAAACTAAACATCACCTAGCCCAGGTGGAGAGATTAATTAGAATTCCCTTACCAACTTGCCTCAACGCTCATGAGTCATATGGGACTGCTAAGTAGGATTTTAATTATAGAGTTTTAAAGTCATTTACGATTATTATAGAAAGTAGAACTTTAGTTATAGGGTTTTAGACTGAGTTTGGCATTGCGTTAGGAGGATTTTTGTTAAAGAGTTTTTCAATTAATTAAAACTCTTTTCGCAAAAGTTCTACGAAAAAAACTATACTCATTATAACAATCCCAAAGAAGCACCGACAAGCTTTGTTTGGCATTGAGTTAGGAAGGCCCTAAAAGGGTTTTAGGGTGTTAAAGAACTTTAGCAAGTTTTTGACCCCCTTTGGCCAACATTTAGCTCAGTTTTGAGAAGCTGATCGTGTTTAAGCTTTTACCCCAAATCCCTTTTATGATATATTCAGCTTCATAAAAAAAACAGCGAAATACCCATAATTATTAGGCAAAATGAATTTTTAGTCATTATATTTTGAGGGTGTTTTCACTATGGTCTCTATATTTTATAACGTTTTAATTTAGTCCTTAATTTTTGGATACATGTTCATTTGAGTTTTTATTCTCCTTATTTTTCTATTTTTTGAATATATTCTTCAAATAACAATATATATATATATATATATATATATATATATATTTATATATAATAAAAGAATATAAAATATAGAGACCAAATTGAAAATACCCCAAATATAAGGACAAAAATGTATTTTTATCTTTATTATTATTATTTTGTTTTGTAAACGGCACTCTATGCACATTATCTAATAATAATAAACATTAAAAATTTAGATTTAAATATGAAAATAAGTACTTGTGAAGTAAAAAGAAACACAGTTGTAATGTTCTCTTTTATCATTTGTTACACATGAAAACTCTTAATAATATTGGTCACCAAACGAGTGTAATAACTTCAAAGCATTTTATAATTGTAGTATGCCAAACACTAACTTTTTAATTAAAACTCTTTAACTCTAAAACTTTACATCTAAGAGCATCTTTGGCATTGTGTTAAGAACTAGGAAGACTTTCAAAGAGCTTTCACAGCAACTGAAGAGGTCTAACAAAGATCCCCTTTGGCAAACTTTGAAAAGCGTTTTTAGGGGACTATTAGGTCTAGTATGAAAAGATAGAGTTTTGCAGCTTTTACTGTAAGACTCTTTTAAAATCTATTTACTTTTTTCATGAAAACTATGAAATGATATAAATGCTCTTTTGTTTTTATTTGATGCCCATAATCAATAATAATATAATAATAATAATTAATAATAATAATAATAATAATAATATATTATTATTATTATTATTATTTAAAATAATCATTATAATATTATTTAAACATTGGATAATTGGATTCAATATAATAATAAATTTTAATTATTATAAAAACAATAATCAGAATAATGATAGTTAAAATTAAATAAAAATATTGACGAATAATTAAATTATTTGGATTCAAGTATATATTTAAGTATTTATAACATAATATAGCAACACTTTTATGATGTCCTCTTTTATTATTTCTCACATCTATTTTTTTTTTTTATCAATTTGATTAAGAAACCAGTATAACAACTTTAAAATACTTTAAAACTATCATTTTCAAATGTTAATTACTATTAGTTAAAGTTGTTCAATGTTAACAACTTTTCAGTTAAAAGCTCTACAATTACAGAATAATTATTTCTTACACTATTATTAATTTGTTGCACCGTGTGCACTGCTTCGGAATATATTTTTCACTCCTTTCTTTATCTCAAAGGGTTAAGCTATAATACCGTGTTCACAAATTAAAATTAAAAATTGGATATTTATAATGGCAGTTTTAAAATCGCCGCAACAGATAAAATTCTAAACTTTTCAAAATAAAATACAGGAAAAAAATTTACTTGTGGCGGTGGTTTTGAAAACTTGTACCGGTGGTTCTAATAGTTTGCTCTGTATCGACATGTTAGAGCATTCCCAATTGGTGTTTTAAAATACAATTTTGGCTAAACTAAAAACTACTGTAGCAAAAAAAAATCACAAAAATGAGCTCCCAACCGGTCATGTATCCTAGTGATTTATTTTACAAAAAGCTACGGTAACATGTAAAAATACATGATACTGTAACTTTCTGTATATATTAATTCTTATTTGTTTATTCACTTTTCTCTCTCCCCAAGTAGTTTCTTTTCTCTGCTCCCTCTTTCGCACGGCACATATAGCAGCCTCTTCTCTCTCTCTCACTCGATCTCAAGGCATCTCTCTCACTCTTTGGTTTTTCTCACACTCAGGTCCGATTCTCTCAAGGTAGTATCACAAGTCTCTCTTGGCTTCTCTCTCGCTTCAATGACCGATTGAGGAATCGGGCACCGGTGGCCGTAGGTGTGGGGTGTGGGTGATTCGGATTTCCAACTTCCATGACTGATTCAAATTTCCAAATTCAATATGGTAAGATTTATTATTTTTATTTTTAATTTTGAAAATGGGTTTGAAATTATTTTACTAATTTGGGTATCTGTTTGCTTATGCTGGAATGGGTTTCGAATGGATTTGTATTGAGTATGGCTTTCTGGAGATATTCTTGCATTCGAGGAAGAAGCAAAACTGAAAGAGACATTGAAATTAAGATTCAAAATTGTCGCAGCCCAAATCTAAGGGAGAAAGACAATGGGGAAACAATTTGCTATTGTCGTTGGTGTTGTTGTGGTTCGGCTTCTTGTTTGGCTCTTATTGGCGTCGTTCTTGTATGAGAAACAAACCATTATGTTGCTGCTACAAGAAGATAAACGATATCTAGAGAGAGAAAGGCACGGTGAGAGAAATAGAGTATTGGGTATGGCTTTTGTTTAGCAAAATTTTTTGCCGTGGGTGAATACTGGTGATAGTGCTTGTGTTTATAGCAAGTGTAGATAGAGAGAGTTTTGTTAAAGATAAATAAAGAATAAAAAAAAGAATATAATAAATGGAGTGGTAAAAGAATAGAGAGTGGATTGTGAGGTGTTTTGTAAAAGTGGATAACTAAAGTAGAAAAGTAACATTTTGGAGAGGTAAAGTAAAGATTTTTTACAAAATAGGATGGGAATGCTCTTACAAAACCGCTGGAAAGGTCTATTGCGACCCACCAACACCAATACTTATTTAGTGGCGGTTTTGGACAATTGGAAAACATTAAAAACCTGTTTTTTTGTAGTGTGAATCTTTTCACTCAGTTTGAGTTACTACATGGCTCTATTGAGACATGCAAAAATGGGCAATGATTATCTTATCACATCACTTTTTCTCAGTATGGAATATATATATATTTATATATATATAATTATATATATATATATATATATATATATGTATATATGATGGATATATATATACATATTGTTGACATTTTTGGATGTATCCACACTTCAGCTATGTTTTGGTGGAGGGGAAAGAGAAGGGTGTAGAGGGAAGACAATGGGGATGGAGATGGGGGAGGTTTAATGAATTTTGTTTGGAAGCTTTTTTAGGTGATAAGAGGAAAAGATTTGAGGGGAATAGGACAAATGTAAGATACCCCTTCAAACCCCTCATTTTTAATTCCCAAATTGGGGATTTGAGGGGAGGGGGGTATTCCACTTATATTAAAAAAAAAAATCAATTATACCATTTTGATGTCAATTTATATCTATTTAGTTATAATTAACAAATGTGGGTCATATTTTCATAACTGTCAATTTATATAACCACCTCCTTTCCTCTCATTCTTTACTTAATTTTTAAAATATCCAAACAAATGAGAGATGTATCTATTCTCCTTGCCCCTTAATTTTTAAAACATCCAAACAAGTGTAAGAGACAACCATTCTCTGTCTCTCTCCTCTCATTCCCCCTTCCAAATATAGAATTAGGTGGTGTGTTTATGAGTGATGTGAGTCAATATTTATCTTACAAAAATGTTGGAGTGAAAGAAAAATAATCTTTAGATATCCTCTTGTACATAAGGATATGAATTTAACCATGTAAAAATAAGATACAGATACAAATAGAGAGTACTTTGATTTATGGAGGGGTTTTGGTAACAGTCAAATCAAAGGCATTTGAGGTAAAATTTAATATTATCCCAAATGACATCCATCAAAGGCAGACATATTAACTTTAAATACTTTTTTTCTTCTCTTGATTTTCCAAGGTGCCTAACTATCTTAGGCTTGCATTGTAAATGTTAGTTCCGGAAGCCCAGAAAAAAATGCATTAGTGCTTTTTCTTATTTTGTTAATTTTTTATTTTATTTTTATAAATTAGTGTTATGTAATTAGTCTTATTTCAACTCAAAGAAAAATAGTCTTATTGATTTAGGTTGCATTTGGTATTTTTTTTTTAATTTTGAATTTTGACAAAATTAGTAAAATATTTTTTTTTTCAAGTTTACTAAAAAAATAATTATGCTAAATAATATTGTGTTCGGTCATAACACATACAGAGTACATAGTTTTTTTTTCATTGAATAATGGTTTATTTATTCTTTTTTTTCTTTTCTTTTGAGAAGAAGGTTTATTTATTCTATTAATAAGCAAAAATTTATTTAAACCCCAACCACCAATGACCAATCGCCACTAATTAAAGCCCAAACCATCACAAGTAGCCATCATTAATTGCTACTACAAAACCAGCCATCACCACAACCATCGTGAATAGCCAAACCATCCAAAAGTCATAAAACTTACAAGCAATTAAATCAATCACTCTAAACGCCCAGTCTCGCCGGTATGAAATCAGTCAAATCATAACAACCTAATCTCGCTACCACTAAACCAACCAAGCCTCAAATCAGCCAAACCCTAACCCATCCAATTTCATTGGCACCATAACACACCCAATTACCCAAAAACCACCAAAATCCAAGTCAAACCCACCATCTAACCAAGACCTATACAAATGACCGGTTGTTGGCCCTTTCAAAACCATATCAATCAAGATTCAATTTCACTGAAAATTTAGTTGACAACATCTTCAAATCAAACTCATGGTCCTAGTAGCGATGAGTCTAAGTAGGTAGAGTGGCGGCCCTTGCAAATGTCAAAAGAAGAAGAGGAGGGCGGAGGAGGACCAATGAAAGAAAAAAGACAAAAGGAAAAGAAAAAGAAAGGTAAAAAAAGGGAGAAAGATGTAGTGTACAAGTGAGTTTAATGACTTTAGCAAAATGTAAATGAGAAATTCGAATGTGAATCGTCTGTTTTGAGGGTTCTCATTTAATTTAAAAATAGAAAAAGAAAAAAAGTAATATTTTTTAGAATCCACTTTCTAATAAAGTTGCCAAATACAACAAAAAAAGAGAATCTCATATCTAATAAAGTTACCAAATACAACAAAAAATAGAGAATTTCCATATCTAAAACTGTATCTTTACAAAAATTGTCATAAGCAACCTTACTCCCTCCTTAATTGGCCGCAATTTGAATCTTCAAGTCTAAGTCACAATCTTATTTTTCTTATAATAGTCTATTCAAATATCATGAAAAATTCCAAAGTGTTGTCACTTCAAAAATGAAAGGTGGGGGGATATTTGATGGAATTGGGAGTCCGGCTCCTATCAAATCACTTGAGTCTACCTTATTATCCTTCAAAATACACTATAATAATAAAGGTTTTGATTCTAAAGAATTCTAACAACTTTGATGTTTATTCTTCACTTGGAAAACATTCTAAAGAAACAGTGAATTGGAAATTTAATTTGTAAAAGCACTTTACCAGCATGCGAACTTTTATATACACAAATTATGCTATCTCATTATTTGAGATTAACTCTGGCAGCATTTGGACACACATTATAAGTGCCAAACATTAGTGTGGACCCGACAACCCAAGAATCTTAATGACTCATAGCTGGACACAAAAGTGTTGTTGCAATTGCATGTCCTATGTAACTCAAAATCATTACACGATCAAATTATATTCATGCTTTTAAGCTTGGCTCCACGCAGCTCTACGCTTACGAATGGCTTATGATTGAACTAACCAAACTATTTTTGTTAAATATGTTTTTTTTTTTTTGGTGCGTTTGTGACAAAATTTGAATATTTTTTTATCTTAGGAGGACAATTAGACATCCAACCTTTGCTCGCTAATGATCCATCTAGATTTATATAAGGATCTGAAAGTAAAAAGTCTAAGGAATCACATATATTGTGATAATCACAAGACTTTATTTTAAGTAAGATTCTAACTAATAATAATTAAAAATACATTCAAAGTTGAACCAGTAAAAATGATTTGACTTGAGAACAAAAATTGAGCCCTCAATAGTATGAATCCACCACAATTTTAGATAACGTAAAGGGTAGTAGGCGGAAGATGCCCCCTCCCAGAAAAAGAGGAACAAAAAACAAAAGGGAAAAAAACGACAGTGAGAAGAAATACTACGCATGCACGAGCTCCAGTGGGCCGTGCCCACTTGTCGTAGAAAGCAAACTAAAGTGGGCCAGGTTAAATCGCCTTAACTCCAAAGCCCAAATAAAGTAGCTACTCTGCGTTCAAAATGAAAAAAGGAAATCAGAAACCGACAAAAGACAAAAAAGATCTAAGTTTCTTTCTTGGCCTTTTATTTAATTTTAATTTTAAATAGATTAATAAATTTTTAACCCCCAAGCGTGAATACTGACGTGTGCGCTTTTCCCAAGGCAAGCATGGGATTAGGGGGATATGATAGAGACTAGGCTACATCAGCAACCAGGGGACCAGGCCTGATTTTGACAAGGAACAAACGGTGGTTTTGTATGCTTTCGGCTTCCCACGTCAATTTTTGCGGCTCTTTGGATTTTTTTTTTGAAGAAGAAAATACTCAGAAGCTGCATAATGATTTTTTTTATTTTTTTTTTTTTGAGTAAGGATAATGATGATATATCTTGAAAGAGTACTACATAATATCTTGGCTAAATTATAACTCATATCTTATAACTTTATTTTCTCTCCCTAAATTACATTGATATATGTATATATATATTTTTTAACTGGTTTCATTATATTCTATTTTGAGAAAATGACACTCTGTTTTCAAATTTATAATTAACACTCCCCTTTTTTTCCTTTTTAAAAAATTCCTAACTTAAACTTAAAATAATTAGAATATAATTTTTTTTTTAACTCTGATTAGTTATGCATTGGTTAAAAAAATTAATAATAAAAAAAAAGACAAAATGTTAATTATTTTGTAAATTTGGAAGTAGAATATCATTTCCCCAAAAGACATAGTTTTCCTCCAACCCGGTTTGGAGGAATTCTCCTTTAACCCACTACGTGTTAGACTATTCACATGTAATATTTGAAAAAATCACGTGACTCATTAAAAATGTCGTGTGATTAAAAGTACATGTGGATGGTCTATTTACTTGCCATGTAGTGGGTTGGAGGAAGATTCCCCCAAACCGGATTGGATGTAAACTATTTCCTTCCTGAAAATAGGGTGAAACGAATCTAGTTTCCTAAAAAAAAATGTGTAATTTGTCCTTTTTTTATCATTCAATTTATATATAAGTACGTAATTAAGATTTAAAATTAAATAGAATAACAGCATAAGCTAAAAATTAAAATAAAAAATTTATTAATGTTGCTAATTTAAAAGGAAATAGTTAGAAACTAACCAGTGTGATCTACAAATTAAATAAAAATTATATTAATTATCTTATTATATGCCCAATAGGTTTTTTACTAACAAATTCATTGGTGTTGCTAATTAAATTCATTATTTAGACTCAATTATTATATCATTTTATTGTCAAGAACTAAAAACTTCACATATTCACTAAAGCTTGTTTGGGTTAACTGTTTGTAAAAGTGCGTTTTTAAACATGAGTTTGAAAAATGAATTTTAAAATTATAGTTAAGCGTTTAGTAAAACTTAATATATATATATTATATATATATATTAATATATATTATATATATATATATATATATTATTTATATATATTTTTGTTTGTCAATTAGTGTTGGAATAATAATGCTCTAAAATTGTTATTTTGGGTGCAATTATTCAACAAAAAAAAAAAAAAAAACACACACACACACACTTAAAGATAAACACAACCTAAGCAATCTAAACTAATTTTAAAAATAAAAAATCTACACATGGAGAGTAAAAACACCACACCTCGACGCAAAGAAGTACAAATGCGTAACAATTAAGAGAAAATAAAATAGAATAAATAAGTGCTTCTCACCTTTCTTCACCTAACAACAAAAAATAATTGAAATAAAATAAAAACACAGTGCTTCACGTGGGACAGTGAATATGGAAGAAGAAGGAGATGATGTTGTGGTGCAAGGCATCGTTTAGTGGAGAGAGCAGGTTGTCAGTGAAGAGAGATAACGAGGGCAACGTGAGGTGTTATTTTCTTTAAATTGACTACTATTGTTGTGTTGTGTTTTTGTTTAGTTATTAAGGATTTGTGATTTGTTTTGCTAAAACCAAAAAGAAATTTTTTCTTTTCACCTTTCTTCACCTAACAAAAGAGAACTAAAATAAAATAAAAACACGGTGCTTCATGTGGGACAGTGAATATTGAAGAAGAAGAAGATGATGTTATGGTGCAAGGCGTCGTTTAGCAGAGAGAGCAGGTTGTCGGTGATGAGAGACAACAAGGGCAACATGAGGTGTTATTTCCGTTAAATTGACTACTATTGTTGTGTTGTGTTTTTGTTTAGTTATTAAGGATTTGTGATTTGTTTTGCTAAAACCTAAAAGATTTTTTTTTTTTTTTTTGTCTTTTAGACTAGTAGTTGTGTGATTGGCCAGATTAGCAAATTTTTTTTTTTTTGGTTTTATGGGTCCATTTGTAATTTTTGTGGGAGTATGGAGGCTAAGTATATATTTGGATAATTTTTGTTGATGTTATTTGGGCTATTTTTATTACTTATTTTTGTTTTTGTTTAAAGGGAGCAAAAAAATAAACATCTGATGATAATTTTAGTAATATTGACTCCACTTTTAGTATTTTTTTTTATGGGATCAAATTCTAAAAATCCCAAAATTTCTAATATATATATATATACTAAGTAATTATCATTATTTTATATTTAGTCTCAAGTTTGGTCAATAGCACTATATCTTGGTCCTCTAAGTTTTGACATTTCAATTTAGTACTCTAAGTTTGATTTCGTTTCAATTAATCCTTTAACTTTTTATTTTTTTCACGAATTTAAAAAAAAAAAAAAAAAAAAATGACGTCATTTTTGTATTTCATAATTTAAAAAAAAATAAAATAAAATTAACCGCAAATCAACCAAAAAATTGTCACCACCATGAACCCCTTTTCACGCCTAGCCCCCCAAAGCCACCCAAGACCATATCATCACCAATGGTAGTGTGGCTCAATCGCAACTTATGCTTAGATGTGAAACATCGGGCCCCATGTGCTCCCACTTTCTACTAACGACATTGTTTCGGTATCCCCCATTCAACAACACCATCTGGTGCCCCAACTTCCCAATCTCGATTTGGATATTCGTCGGAGAAGCCAAGTGTGCAACAATTTCTTGGATTTCTTTAGAGACGGGTGGGGTGGTGGTGATGGTGGTGTTAAGGAATCCCACATAGGTTAGATAAGAGAGTTATGTTAATAGTCCTATTTATAAATAGGATACCTCACAATACATTGTAATAATTTAGAAAATATCACACAGTGAATATAATAAAGATGTAGCGTATTAGCTACATCCTATGGACGTAGGTATTATACCGAACCACATGAAACCCTAGCCGTCATTCCTATCTCTCTCAATCTCTCTTTTATATTTTTTATTGTCATTAGATTTAGGCTTTCCACATGGTATCAAAGCCCTTAAAACTCTAACAAGTGTTTTTCGATCCTTTCCGTTTTGTCTTCCGCACTTGTTTCACAAATACATCCACAAGGCTTCGCACCCCAAATCTTGCTCTTTTAGAAAACTAATCACAAAAATTAGTCCCTTACATCAAAATCGGCAAAACCCCTATTACCCGATCAGAATCCAAGTCTGCACGCGCTCCCACGCACGGCCTATAGCTTCAGAAATTTTG
>OU015772.1:17974672-18201642 GCA_907173295.1 Fagus sylvatica | reverse complement strand
TCCCCCAAACCGGATTGGATGTAAACTATTTCCTTCCTGAAAATAGGGTGAAACGAATCTAGTTTCCTAAAAAAAAATGTGTAATTTGTCCTTTTTTTATCATTCAATTTATATATAAGTACGTAATTAAGATTTAAAATTAAATAGAATAACAGCATAAGCTAAAAATTAAAATAAAAAATTTATTAATGTTGCTAATTTAAGAGAGGAAACTAGAATTTGACTTTCCCATGATCTACAAATTAAATAAAAGTTATATTAATTATCTTATTATATGTCCAATAGGTTTTTTCACTAACAAATTCATTGGTGTTGCTAATTCAATTCATTATTTAGGCTCAATTATTATATCATTTTATTGTCAAGAACTAAAAACTTCCATATTCACTAAAGAGCTTGTTTGGGTTAACTGTTTGTAAAAGTGCGTTTTTAAACATGAGTTTTGAAAAATGAATTTTAAATTATAGTTAAGCGTTTAGTAAAACTTAATATATATATATATATATATATATATATATATATATATATATATTATATATATAAATATATATATGTTTGTTTTGTCAATTGAGTGTTGGAATAATAATGCTCTAAAATTGTTATTTTGGGTGCAAATTATCAACAAAAAAAAAAAAAAAAACACACACACACACACACTTAAAGATAAACACAACCTAAGCAATCTAAACTAATTTTAAAAATAAAAAATCTACACATGGAGAGTAAAAACACCACACCTCGACGCAAAGAAGTACAAATGCGTAACAATTAAGAGAAAATAAAATAGAATAAATAAGTGCTTCTCACCTTTCTTCACCTAACAACAAAAAATAATTGAAATAAAATAAAAACACAGTGCTTCACGTGGGACAGTGAATATGGAAGAAGAAGGAGATGATGTTGTGGTGCAAGGCATCGTTTAGTGGAGAGAGCAGGTTGTCAGTGAAGAGAGATAACGAGGGCAACGTGAGGTGTTATTTTCTTTAAATTGACTACTATTGTTGTGTTGTGTTTTTGTTTAGTTATTAAGGATTTGTGATTTGTTTTGCTAAAACCAAAAAGAAATTTTTTCTTTTCACCTTTCTTCACCTAACAAAAGAGAACTAAAATAAAATAAAAACACGGTGCTTCATGTGGGACAGTGAATATTGAAGAAGAAGAAGATGATGTTATGGTGCAAGGCGTCGTTTAGCAGAGAGAGCAGGTTGTCGGTGATGAGAGACAACAAGGGCAACATGAGGTGTTATTTCCGTTAAATTGACTACTACTGTTGTGTTGTGTTTTTGTTTAGTTATTAAGGATTTGTGATTTGTTTTGCTAAAACCAAAAAGATTTTTTTTTTTTTTTAATTGTCTTTTAGACTAGTAGTTGTGTGATTGGCCAGATTAGCAAATTTTTTTTTTTTTGGTTTTATGGGTCATTTGTAATTTTTGTGGGAGTATGGAGGCTAAGTATATATTTTGGATAATTTTTGTTGATGTTATTTGGGCTATTATTTTGTTACTTATTTTGTTTTTGTTTAAAGGGAGCAAAAAAATAAACATCTGATGATAATTTTAGTAATATTGACTTGACACTTTTAGTATTTTTTTTTATGGGATCAAATTCTAAAATCAAAATTTCTAATATATATATATATACTAAGTAATTTATCATTATTATTATTATTTCAGTGGACTCAATTGACCTACTCACGCATATAGTTCCCATGGTCCTCTAAGTTTTGACATTTCAATTTAGTACTCTAAGTTTGATTTCGTTTCAATTAATCCTCTATAACTTTTTTTTTTTCACGAATTTAAAAAAAAAAAAAAAAAAAAATGACGTCATTTTTGTATTTCATAATTTTTTTAAAAAAAAATTAAAAATTCTAGAAAAAAATAAAATTAACCGCAAATCAACCAAAAAATTGTCACCACCATGAACCCCTTTTCACGCCTAGCCCCCCAAAGCCACCCAAGACCATATCATCACCAATGGTAGTGTGGCTCAATCGCAACTTATGCTTAGATGTGAAACATCGGGCCCCATGTGCTCCCACTTTCTACTAACGACATTGTTTCGGTATCCCCCATTCAACAACACCATCTGGTGCCCCAACTTCCCAATCTCGATTTGGATATTCGTCGGAGAAGCCAAGTGTGCAACAATTTCTTGGATTTCTTTAGAGACGGGTGGGGTGGTGGTGATGGTGGTGTTAAGGAATCCCACATAGGTTAGATAAGAGAGTTATGTTAATAGTCCTATTTATAAATAGGATACCTCACAATACATTGTAATAATTTAGAAAATATCACACAGTGAATATAATAAAGATGTAGCGTATTAGCTACATCCTATGGACGTAGGTATTATACCGAATCACATGAAACCCTAGCCGTCATTCCTATCTCTCTCAATCTCTCTTTTATATTTTTCATTGTCATTAGATTTAGGCTTTCCACATGGTATCAAAGCCCTTAAAACTCTAACAAGTGTTTTTCGATCCTTTCCGTTTTGTCTTCCGCACTTGTTTCACAAATACATCCACAAGGCTTCGCACCCCAAATCTTGCTCTTTTCGAAAACTAATCACAAAAATTAGTCCCTTACATCAAAATCGGCAAAACCCCTATTACCCGATCAGAATCCAAGTCTGCACGCGCTCCCACGCACGGCCTATAGCTTCAGAAATTTTGAGATCTCTTCACGCGCTGCCGCATCACCAAGTCTTGGTTCTACCTCTTTTAAGCCACCGATTCAAGTGGACACCACTTCCATTCAATAGATTGGAGGCCGATCTACCCAAATCCATCAGAAACGGCATCAATGGAGAAGTCATCCGTCGCCACGCGCGGTTATAAGAAACTGACGGTTGATCCATGTTCCTCACATGCCGCTATCAGTCGAGAGTGCCACGCTAGCCCTAACCAGATCTTTGACCCGCGGCTCTTTTGACCCAGATCCGTGACCCGGTACTGTTTGCAAATAAAAAAACAAAAAAAAAAAAAAAAGAAAACTGGCAGACCAGTGAGAAAAAAAAAAAAATCATTTTATTTTAGGTTTTGTTTGCATTTTATTTATTATTTATTTTGTTTGCAATATTCAAAAAAAAAAAAAAAGAAAGAAAGGAGAAACATTTGTGGGATATATATATTTTGATTAGCCGAGATTGAGCCAAGCCATCAAGCCACTGAGCTGAGATCCCGAGCTAAGACCATTTCAAGATCCGAGCCTCTAAGCCATTGAGTCGTGATCCGAGCCATTGAGTCATGATTCGACCAAGCCAAGCTGAAATCTACATCAAGCTACAATCCAAGCCACCGAGCCTCTGAGTCGAGATCCGAGTCATTGAGCAGAGTTGAGCTACATTTTGAGCTATTCTTTTGTTACCAAACTCAAAGGCTACATTAAAAATTACATCTTGAGTTTGAGGAGGAATGTTAAGAATCCCACATGGGTTAGATAGAAGAGTTGTGTTAGTAGTCCTATGTATAAATAGAACACCTCACAATACATTGTAATCATTCAGAAAATATCACACAGTGAATATATTAAAGATGTAGCTTATTAGCTACATTATGTGGACGTAGGCACTATGTCGAATCATGTAAAAAACCCTAGCCTCCCTATTCTCTTCATCTCTCTCAATTATATTTCTCTCTATTATTATTTCTTATTAAATTTGACGTCGTTTAGGAGGGGTTTAATAGTGCAATTTGGCCAGAGGTTGATGGAGGGTCTGTAGAAAATTATAGAACTGAATTAAAATTCGATCAAACTTAAAAAATATAATTTATAATTTAACCTAATATTTTGCAATGTGAACTGCACACAATATGAATTGCAATATGAATTTTCAATCTCGTTCGTTTAATAAAAAAGTAACTTTTTTTTAATTATCTGATTTGACAAGTGAGTTGCAAGGCATCTAAGGTGTATGCAATCGAGGTTAGAGAGAGAGAGAGAGAGAGGATAAAAGGAAAAAAAAAACATATATATATATATATATATATATATTATAAGTATTATATTATATATATATATATATTATATATATATATATATATATATATATATATATATATATATTTTACTTTTTTTTTAGTTTTAAAACATTATATATCTTCACCTAAATCACTGAAGCATAACATTCGATTAACATTAGACGAAAGTTTACTTTTGGTTCCTTAATTTTGGAAGTGTTTTCAATTTCAAAAATTTTCATTTGGACCTTTTAAGTCTTGTTAATTTTCAAATGAACCATTTTGTCCAAATTTGTTAACCTTTCTTCCATTAAGTGTCACGTGTCATCTAACTCAGTATTTTTTATTATTATTTAATTCAATTTCAGCATATTTAATTAAAAAAACAAAGAAATTAAATTTCTAAAAAATAAATTATTAATAATAAAATGAATAAAGAAAAAACTTTTTCTAAAAAATGAAATTTAAAGAAAAAAATTCTTTTTCTAAAAACGTTTTCCTTAAATTTCCTTAAATTAGGGGGGCCAAAATGAAAACACCTCTTAAATTAGTATGCCAAAAGTAGACTTTAGTCTTAATATTAACAAGAAATGTATTTATCATTTAAGTCTAGAGAGAATCTGATGACTAAAAGCTAGCCTTGACCCCTCCAAGCAGCCTTTCCAAGTTGGAAGCGACATAACTTCTGAATTTGCCATTAGATCTTCAATCACATTAAGCTATTATTTATGCCTTCAACATCTTTTAGTGGATGGTACTTTTAGTGGATGGTAGATCCAATTCTTTAAAAGCAGCTTACTAGATGATGTCACACATTTATCAAGAAATTTGTACATTGGGTAGGAAAATAGAAAGCAATAAATATGTAAAGAGTAGAGAATAGAGAGAGTGAAAGCAAAGAGATTTAATTTCTTTTCTATATAATTCTTTCTCAGTATTACAATGAGCTCATAGCAAATTAATTATAAGAGACTAATCCTAGAGTAACTAGAGTTATTAAAGTTGACCTAAACTAGGAATGAGTCTTGATACACTTTAACACATTCCACCTGAAAATCATTAACCACTAAACTTTTAGGGTCTACTTAACTAAGAATTAAAGATAATCTAGGACATCATATGCGAGAGTAGTTTGCTTGAAGCTAAGGAGATGCAGGAACTTGCCTGATGGACCACCATCAGCATTGTTACTGAAAAGCACATAACGCAATATCATGGTGCAGAACACTATCAAGTAAATTATCCCACGAATTAGAAGACCCTTGAAGTATCCCTTTAAGTGAACCAAATTTCTAACTTCGGAAGCATCCAGGAACTCTGTAATTGGCTGCACTGGACTCAAATGCAGCATTGCTAGACCTACAGTGAACAAACTTGATAAGATTATGCATTTATTTGATTTTTTACCATATAAATATGCTTGTCTGTGCCAAAATTGTAAGTACACTTCTCCAATACAACATTCCCAAAGAAAACTCGGGTTTGGAATCTGTGCTCTCATTCCACTTAAGTCACACCCACTGCCCAACTGCTATCCCCTTTATTTAGAATTCACATCTGCACAATTTATACTATTCTCTAGGTTTTAGAGAGCAATAATAAGAGCACTCGTCGCGCTGACGTCAAAGCTAAACCTTTTTTTCTCGACATAATTCCATCAAGAGCAAATATCTAACATAATCTCATATTCACCAAAGTTGAAATCAATGTCAATTATCTTGCAGAACTGTGGCTACAAAACCATTCTTCCTAACTGAGTGTACATTTGGTACAGCTTAAATTTAGGCTTATTTGTAAAAAGTGGGGACCTTCTTTAATAGGTGAGGTTTGAATAAGTTGTACCTAATAAGCCAACCTTATACCAATAGACACACCACAGAAACAACGCAATATTTGTAGAGAGTGTTTGTTTGATTGTGTACATGGAATGCTTAAACAATATACCGCATTCGTATGTAATCTGTGATTCAGAAAAGTTAACACTATTCTGACCTGTGAATGAGTACTTTACTGAGTGCTTTCTGAGCTTCTTTGGACAGCCCTGCAGGAGTCGAATATTTAAGTTTCAAGTACGAAGTTATTTTCATGTAAACTTAAGAAATGGAACTCTGCTCAAATCACAAATATTAGGGCAGGGGAAGACTGGTCACCTCTACTCTCATATATAACTTCTTTGGGCAATACATAAAATCAAATCCCAATGAAAGAATTTAATTTTAATTTTCGAATTTTCTTGAAACTTCATTTTCCTACAAGCTTCACAATGTATCACTTCATTTAGTAATTAACAGAAAAGGAAGAAATGAGATTTGCAAATGCATAGCAAGGAATCAAGACCAAGGGTCATTATATCTTAAGTTAAGAGATGGATCACACAAACATGTTAGATTTGACCTCACCATCACTGGATCCTTCATTTAGTATTCAGCAGACACTTGTTTCCATCTGTTTCAATGGCAAATTTTCACCTTCATTTCCATAAGTTGCACAACACATATTTCTATCTTCCAGAAGTTTGAAGGTCCAATTAACTCAATTCCCCTTAATAAAACCAAAATAGGAATAATATTTTAGATTGCAAGATTTATTTAAATCCTCATTTTGACAAATTTCTACCTTCCCTTCCTTCAATATGTTCATTCTCTTTAACGTGTACAGGTCACTCTCATTGGATCGGCCTTGCGCTAGGCTTTCAACAAAACAATTCAGTTTTTAGGTGCGGCTAACAGCTTTTATCATAGCCACTTTCCATAATTTAGTGAGTTGACTAAATTTTGGCACTAAAATGAGAAATAGAAAACAATTGATGTCAAGACTAGAGAGCCCAACTATAGCTTCATTTGTAAGAAGTGGCAAACACATGATGGATTTGAAAATAAATAAATTTATTTGAAGTCTTCATTATGCAGCATGGAAAACTTACAGAATTTTCACCGCTGGCTTTTGCTTGATCAGATGTCTCCAACTGTTCCATTCACCCAATCACAAAGAACAAAGCAAAAGACAAGTGAACTACAACATATAAAAAATATCATAGCAAACATTTTAATGAGTACTTAATTCGACTAGACTAAATCTTATCCTAACTACCAGCTGTTGGCTAGATCGAACGAGTGCTTATCATAAATTCTCTCTCTCCATGGTAAAAAATTGGCAGATGTTGCAGATGTAAAAACATGGAAAGGGACAGTAAAAGATTGTTGTTTCAGCTATATGCTGATCTTTAAACTCTCCAAAAATATTTAATAAACATTTTTTAATACCAAACTGCCATCTACCAGAGAGGATTTTAGCTACAAAAAGTAGTCAAACAGAATTTGAAACATAGAATGCCCTCATTCTCCCATAAAGACAAATGCAACAGAGGCTTATATAAGTCCAGTCACTCCCTAACCCACGAGCAACAAGCTTTTGAACAGCATCATCAGTCCAACTATTAGATATGCCAAGCTGACCAGAAAGAATAGTTATTATTGCATGCACAAAATCACTCTCTTCAATAGATGAACAAATGGCTCAATTGAGTTTATCAGAATAGGAAACAATAACCAAACTTCTAGAGATTATTAATCCTACTTTGAAAAGAGTTGTAGTGAGTAATGGATATATAAGATGTTGCCAATTAGTTTAGAGGTTGGATGCTCCAATAATCTTAACAATATTGATATTAGAGCTAGGTTACTTTTGTAGGACAAAAAAAAAAAAAAAAAGATCTCATTGCGAATGGTAATTAATTTTGTAGGACAAAAAAAACATAGTGTACATGTTATATGTTCTCTTCATTGTCCTCAAAATTGTGAATCAATATAATTAATTTTGTAGGACAAAAAAAACATAGTGTACATGTTATATGTTCTCTTCATTGTCCTCAAAATTGTGAATCAATAGAAATTCATTCCAATTGAAAGCCTAAGTTGTTTAGATATAAGGTTGTGAATGCAAAATCATTATTAATGACCAATTTTTCCTAACAATTTGATATTTCAATTTTTTTACCATGGTAAATTGTTAACATTGCCCACTCAATCTCACACGTAGCCACACTAAACAATCTCATTCTTAACACCCAAATTAAAATTTGGAATTAGATTTAATTTTCTATTCACCATGTATCATATCGTCCAATGTAAAGTAAATTTTTATTTTATTTTTTTAAGTATAATAAATTTCATCTTTTTGTATTACATTTTACAATTGAACCATAATATTGTATTATCTTTATGAAATTAATTTTCATTTGGTTAGTATTAAATATTAATAGATCAAGTTATTTTTTGAATTAGTCTTTGTATTGGGTGATTTTGTTCTTAAGTGAAGTTGCAATAGTACCTTTGATTAGATTCTATTATTCTATAATTGAAATTTTATTTTATTCTTGTCATATTATCATTTTATATTGTCGATGTTTTATATTATTTGTAAACATTTTAAATTTTTTGAAGTCTATACTTGAAATTTTATTTTATTCTTGTCATATTATCATTTTATATTGTCGATGTTTTATATTATTTGTAAACATTTTAAATTTTTTGAAGTCTATACTTGAAATTTTATTTTATTCTTGTCATATTATCATTTTATATTGTCGATGTTTTATATTATTTGTAAACATTTTAAATTTTTTGAATGTCTATTTGAAAATCTAAATTGGAAATGAATTTCTTTTTTAAATAATTGATTCTCAAATAGGATCTCTTGATAAATTTGTTACTAAAAATATAAAAAATATACAATAGAAAATTTAGATGAAAATCTCATAAACGAATAAAAACTTCATTAAATAAAGTTAGAAGATAATGAAATAATACAATAAAAAAGTTCATAATGAAAACAAATTGTAATGATATTCAAATATGTAATATATCAATTATTGAACATATAAAAAATACTTAATTTGTTTTCAAATACATATATCGCTCCTAGAATTTTACTTGTAATACTTTTTATAGTTGTTTTGGTAGAAATTTTTTTTGTTCAAAATTAAAATTTATAAAGTCATAATTTAGATAAATTAGATTAGGAATATTATCAATTAAGAATGAAATATTAGAAAAACTTCAATACAAAAAAGATAATTAGTAATTTTGCATTTCCATGAGTGAGAATCATTTAAATATTGTGTTGAGATGTAAAATTACTAATCTATACTAATAAATAATAGTCGAGACGACTGCAATAAATTTAACGATGCTCTCATTAGGCCACGCTAGATTTATTATCTTCTCATTAAGTCATGTCATAATTATTATTTTTTCTTCTTTCAAAAAAATTAATTTCCATCACCTCATAATTACGATCTTAATTTCTGTTTACCCTCACCTGACCTCTCTTTCCGATGACATGTGATATCATTGAAGTTGACTCTCCACATATTATAACATAATAAGTATTATAAATGGGTTAGATTCAATTATTCTATGCTTAAAATTTTATTTTATTCTTGTCATATTATCATCATATATTGTAGATTTTTTATTTTAAATGTAAACACTTTTTGATTTTGAATATCTAATTGAAAATATCAATTTGGATATGAATTAAAAAATAATAATAAGTGATTCTTAAATGGGATCTCTTGATAAATTTGTTACTAAAAATATAAAAATTATAAAATAAAAAGTTAACAATGAAAATAATTGTAATGATATTCAAATATTTAATCAATTATTGAATATAGAAAAAATACTTAAATTTGTTTCAAATACATATATCTATCCTAAAATTTTACTCATAATACTTTTTATAGTTGTTTTTGTAGAAATAATTTTTATTCAAAATTAAAATTTATAAAATCATACATTATATCAATTGGATTAGGAATATTATCAATTGAAAATGAGATATTAGAAAAACTTCAATACAAAAAATTATTAATATATAATAGTTGAGACCTTTGCAAGAAATTCAAACCTAATAAAATTAGGTCAAGTTAGATTTGTCATCTTCTCATTAAGTCATATTTTTCTTCTCTCATTTTCTCCTCATTTTTTTTTTCTTTCAAAAAATTAATTTCCATCACCTCTTAATTACAACCGGAATTACCATTTATCTTCACTTCTTTTTCTAATGACATGTCATATCATTGAAGTTGACTCCCCAAATACAATAACATAATAAGTATTATAAATAAATGGGTTATAAGATAATTTCTTACAAAATATTTCAAATGCACTTCGCATTTCAAGTAACATTGTAATCGTGTTACTGATTTTGAAAAAGGTCACGTTTTCACTACTTTTAAGCCAATCATGTTTGAAGAAATAAAAATTACATATTCTCTAATCATAAAATCTGGTGCATTTATATCATACTTTATTTTCATTTTGTAAGCAATTTTTTTAACCTTTATATGCTAAAAGAATGAAAGATTTTTATTAATTAATTTAGTATTTATATAAAATTCATTTTTTATATACTTTTTATATTTTTATGATTTAAGATATTGGAGTAAAATAAATATAAGATTGGGCACTAGGTCTCATTTAAAGTTAACCCCTTAGGACTCAAATTATAATGACTCCGGGCACTAGGTCTCATATAAATATAAGATTGGGCACTAGGTCTCATGTGAGCAAGGTTATTAAAATCAGGATTCTACCTTGAATCGTTGGGAGGGTTTCGCGAATTGAATCGTAGAATCGAATCGTGAATCGTAAGATTCTACTTTCCGTAAATAAAAAATATATAAATAATTATAATTCATAACATAGGTTAAAGAATCATTGAAAAATAAATAAGTTTTGACATAAAATTTATAAAATGCAATAAGTCATCAACTACTAAATATCAAATGACAAATTTCAAACTTCAAACTTTCAAGTTCCAAGTTTTAATACCACATAACCACAAACATACATAATGTTCTAAATAATAATTACTTATTGTTCAATGTAAATAACCAAGATCTAAAAACCAAGATCATCATTGATTTGATGAATGTTGTCCTCTAATGGGAGACCTTCACCATAAATGTCGTTGCTTCCATCTAAATCATCCATGGGAAGATCATCAAAATCTCTTACTTCATTTTCAAGTTCACAATCACTAAGATTATGAATTTCTTTATCTTTATCACCTAGCAAAAAATAACAAAAACAAATTGTATTCAAAATTTTATAAAGATCTAATAAGGAAGTCATAAATCATAACTCACAAGATTTAAAACCTACTTACCATTTTCATCTTCCTCTTGAGCATCCCTATGAAAGACACTTGGCCATTCTTCATTTGGTTTATTTGGACTCTCTTCTGTAGCTATCCACTCATCATCTGAAGAGATGTCCTCCAAAGAAACTTAAGTGGTTCCAGTTGCTTTTTTTGTGGGTTTATTTATCAAGTTCAAGTTGCACATGACAAACACCAAGTCATTCATTTTCTTTTGGAGCAAACGGTTTCTTCTTTTTGTGTCTACCTACAAACACCAAGTTATTAGAATTTATATATTATAGTTAAATTTTTATTATATATTACCATTAACTTTTTACCATATCAAAAAATCAGCCCAATACAAGCTAAATTTTCATTGGAGGCCCAAAAAAAAAAAAAAAAACCAAAAAATCCGAATAAACCTTGTGCAGTAGAATCGTATAGAATCGGAAGCAAATCGGGATTCTATTAAGATTCTACCACCTTTAAGATTCAGTTAAGATTCGAATCATTTTCATAATGTTGAATCATAAAATCGTAAAATTTTAAGATTCGAATCGGGATTTTAATAACCTTGCATGTGAGTATTGCAATATGTAAATTTGCACATGTGCAATTGAAGGAGAAGAATACAATATTATGGCAAATGTGCACCTGGAATAAGATAATTACAACAACATTTCTACCTTGTTAAAGGAGATTGCTTAGACTAAAGCAAATTAATTTATTATTTTGATTTTCACTAAAAAAATTCTTCAGGAAATAGTTCATCCTTGAGTGAAGGAGCTATCCATTGAATCTGAATGTATGTAATCTCCCAGAGATCATCACCTTCCTTCTGCACTAAAATCTCCTTTTCCTTCATCTGTGTAATCATCTTTCTCAACAAGTATGGGATTAGTTCTTCAATTTTTGATGTACCATACTCTCCCAAATCAGCCTTCATACATGTATCCATTCTTCTTAAAACCCCTAGCCAGAATGTCCGAAAGCCAGGGCCCTGTGATATTTGTTTCAAGAACTGCAAGTACACATCTGTCAAGAGCTCCATTCCAATCTCTAGGGTCCGTTCCATACTTCTCATCTCCCTCTCCGAGTTCTCCCTTCTCGAGTATTCCAACATCTTTTCGTGTAAATCATCGATCATTGCAAAAATGACAAGGTTAAAACAATTCATACAGTTGGTTGGGCTGAAATCCAATTCCACAGCTAGTATGAAGCTTTTTTGAAGAGCCATGATTGCATAGTTTCTCATCTCTTCTCGCCGAGCTAAGCTGGACTTTCTAAGTGCTTCCCCTAGTTTAAGAAATAAATTCAAGCCAAAGTTTGAAGAGCCTTGACCTCTTGAATTGTCCTCTGAAGAAGAGTTACTTGAGACACTAAAATTGTTCCCGGATTCTGTGGAATGATTTTTATACCATTGGATCAACGAATTCACAGACTCTGCCATTAGGTCCAGTATCTTCAAATTCTTCTCCAATGGACTGTTCTTGAGTGCAACAAAACTAAATGCACAATCTATACAATAGGCATAGTTTGTCCGTAAAACATGGGTCCCGTCTGACATCAACATGATCAAAGTCTCAACTCCCTGATCATAGGTTTCAGGGTGCCGCCCAGTGACTGATAACAAATGAAGGACTGATTTCCATCCAAGTTGGGTTTGCAAATTTGCAGGATACTCAATAAGAATCTTGCTCACTGATTGTGTTATCAGCTCACAACATGTGTCCAGAATTTCTTTGTCAAGTTTCCACATTAAATTGATGGACTTGAAAATGAGCTCCTCAGGGAGTTTCTCAAGTCGATATGTACCAATGAGCTTAAGACAGACCTTGAAAAGGCCTTGAATGGCCTTCTCTGCGAATGGAATTGGAGAGAACATAGGAAACTGAGCAACTGATAGCATATAATCATGAAAATTAGGCCAAAATGTCTGGAACCTTTGTATGTTGGCCAAAGCAATGGCAATGACCAAGTCCCAACAAAACCCAACAGTTTCTTCTTCTTCAACCTGGTGTGCTGAACTTTTGGCCTTTTCCAGCAGCTGCAAATATCAGAGAGCGCCCAAGATTGAGCAAAGCATCATCAGGCAAGTTTGAACTATTGCTGAAGATATTCCCAATACGGCATTGTTTGATTATCTTCAGATTCTGTTCAAATTCACTTAGGTTTAGGGACAAAGAGTCATCAATGCTCTCTAGTGACAGAAAATGAGAAAATCGAGTAATCGTGCCAGAAGTCTTGCGGCTGCCAAACTTAGGGTCATGAGCAGGGAAGATTATCCCTGATTCAGATTCCTCTGGGATGTCAGATGATGAGGTGGAAGCACTATCAAATTCAATGACAGATTGAGGAAGTAGCTTTAGCCGTTTAAGTTTCAATAAGCAGTCCACAATATTTCTCCATCCCCCACGAATTGATTCCCCAAAGTTGTTGGCGATGGTGAAAACTGCCAGTGTAGCCATTTTTGGCTTCAAATCATTGCTAAAAGCAAACAGGGTTTCTTCTGTAGAGGCATAAGGATTCAGCAGTGTAGTGAATTTACAAAACGAGGCAAGGAGCTCATCTAGAGTGTCTTCTAATCCATACTGAGCTATCCTGGCTATTGAGAACAGCATTTCAGTGCATTCGTGGAGCAATTCTTCTTCATCAGTATGCTCAAAGAATGCAGAAAGAGAAGCAACTGAGGGGCCAGCAATGTAAGCAAACATATCTCTTCCCAACCGACGATCAAAATCACATAGTATGAAAGGCTGTACAAGTTTGGATCGGTTTATCAGCTCAATCCATCTGCTTGGGTTCATTTCTACTGGCACACCAGACTGACCAAAAATGGTGATTGCCTTGTTTGAAATGGAATGAAAAAGCTCAGAGAGATACTCCCTTGGAAGATCCTGCCCTCCATTGATTGCCCTATTGTTCCTGATGAACTCCTCTTCCGTCATCTTCTTCTTCACTTGTGGATTGTGTTGATCAGTATTGAGCATAATGAGGGAGTAGCAAAGAATGAAAACTGCATCCTTGCTTACAAAAACATCCGAGGATTGTTGATCATAAAATTTCTCTGAGAATGCTTCAAGGATCCGCTGGATCTTTTGGGATTCTCCTGGTAACCTAAAAGTTTCTAGATAAGTTCGTAGAGCAAAGTCAAGAATCATGCCTGCAAATTTAAAGGAATCTGTGAATTCTCTAAGAACTTCAATGTGAAACTGATCAGGGTCACCAAGATAATCCCCAATCATATTCTTGTCTAGTCCGGGTGTATAACGGAAGTAGAAAGCATAGGCTTTTGGATCTTGAGGTTCAGAAACCAACTTAGAAAATTTCAGGTACTCCAAACCTTTCTTTTCATCTCTATTGAAATGGTTTGCTGCGATCAATATTTTTTTCTTCTGCGCTTTCCTTATCCTTACAAATTCCACCCATGACTCCAATTCATCTTTGTCTTTCTCCTCCCAAAATGGACTATACTCGGTGATCTCAACCGGGTATGGACCAAAAGGGCCCGAATCACCTTCTTTGTCAATATTATCTGCAATGTTGTGAATCATGGTTGTTAACCCTTCAAAAGCTTGTACTTGTAAAGTGGTGACAGGGCTAGCCATCGGGAATGAGTTCTTGCAAAGTAGCTTTCCAATCTCCTCGAACAGACTTCGACTAAGGGGATCACAATCATAGTTCACGTAGACTTCAATTATAAATGTAGGTTGCCTGCAGAAATTTATGAGTCCTTCAAGTGCAACTTCTTGGAGTGACACTGAGCTTCCACGGGCAGCAACTTTAAGTAATACAAACACAAAGAAAGCTTCGAGTTGGAGACGAATAAACCTGCGAAAACAAACATCATTTTTAGATTCTCCACTATTTCAGTTTCAATTCCAAAACAACATTTATTTTTATTTTTTTTATATAAGCCCTTTGAATCCCAACCTGCGAAGAAAGTGGTAGATATTCAAAACAGTGCTGCAAATCATGGATAAAACGAGAGGGCTCGAACAAGTCCCGTAGTGGATCAAATGGTGAAATAGGTCGTCTTGAATCATCCTCAAAAGCTTGGGGTGCCTCCCAATTTCGTCTCCACTCAATTCAATAGCGGAATTGATCAAAACAAGCGCAAAATGCTGAACTTCTTCATCTGCAGAATGAGAAGTAGAGCCCTCCATCTCCACCACTTCAACAACATTGAGCAGAGAGCACAAGAAATGGAATATATCCACTGCACATCGAATGCCATAGCCAGAATCCAAATTAGCACCAACATCAGCATCATCTGTATCTGATTCAGAATCGTGCCCTTCCTTAACCTCGATATCGGGCAATCGGGAGAATATTATCTGGATTAGCTCGTGCAATGCATATCGAGCATTCCGCTGAAGCAAATCGCCTCTGCTTGACGACTGTTGCACCACCTGAAAGCAAGTATTGACAATTGTGCAAACAGTATGATCGGTGAGCAAAACTGAGGTGCGGTGCTTCATAATTCCAGTCAGAACCTGTAAAATCTTCATCATCACGGCATCCTCAGTAACCGAATCTGTCTTCTCTAACCGACAGCTCGTGATCGCTGTGACAATCGAATTAATAGCATCTTTCGCTCCCTGTGTCTTCTCGTCGAAGATTTCAAGCTTAAGGATCTTCAAAATGGCTGAGAGAGCCACGCATGTCGCGGCTGCAGGAACGTCATCACCTTGTATTACATGGAGGAATGGGGAGAGGTAGATAGAGGGATCAATGTTTCGCCACTCTTGTTGAGGATTGAAGAGTAGAGCTCGAAGCGATTTCAAGGATTGTAAAGTGGCGGAATCGAAATGATCATCCGGGGAGAAGTAGTATTGGGAAGTCGAATCCAGAGGACGGCGAATCACGGCCAGAACGGCGCTCACTTCGGTGTTTAGCATGCAAGAGAGTCCGAGCTCTTTCCTTTTGGCTTTCTTTTTATCCCGGATTGATGCGCCGTCGTTTTCGTCAGTGTTGTGATTTTCATCGCTTGCTGTCTCCATTGTAATAATTTAGTACAGGAAGGAAGATAGAAAGAAAGAAAGAAAGAAAGGATGGAAAACCGTTTGAAATTTAAAAAACGGTTAGGAATGAAAAAGGAGTGGGCATTTTTGGACTGATAGGTTTTCTGTCTTTTGGCTTTGTTAGAGGGAATGAAAATTGGCAAGGAACATGGAAAGGGGCTGTCGGATTATTCTCTAAACAAGAGTTTAGTTTGAATTATCTCGTTTAATTAACTTATGACTTAATTTGTATGGTTAAAAATGAGTATTTGAAGATTTCTACCATTTATAACTCCTGATTTTATTCAGTTCTGTTAGTGATCACAACGGTTGAAGCCTAAAAACCTTTTTTTTTTTTTTATTCACCTGAAAACTTTTTAAACACCCGTGAAAGATAGATTGGCGGAAACTATAAAAGCCAATTTCATATTTGCTATATTTACATCATTATACTATTATAGCTAAACAAGAGGTTGATTTGAATTATCTCGTTTAATATTAACTTATTACTTAATTTGTATGGTTTGAAATGAGTGTTTGAAGATTTCTACCATTTATAACTCCTGATTTTATTCTATTTCGTTAGTGATCACAGCGGTTGAAACCTGGAAACTTTTTAAACACCTGTGGAAGATAGATTGGCAGAAACTATAAAAGCCAATTTCATATTTGCTATATTTACATCATTATACTATTATAGCTAAACAAGAGGTTGATTTAATATTAACTTATTACTTAATTTGTATGGTTGAAAATGAGTGTTTGAAGATTTCTACCATTTATAACTCCTGATTTTATTCAGTCTGTCAGTGCTCACAGCGGTTGAAACCTAAAAACTTTTTAAACACCTGCAGAAACTATAAAAGCCAATGTCATATTGCTATATTTACATCATTATACATTTATACGATTATAGCTGTAAACAAAGCTTTGTAGGTGCCGTTTCGTTTCCTCCAAAAATTTAATATAATTCATTTTAAAACTGGATATTTACAATGCAATATGTCACTCCCACATTTTTTTCTTTTCTTTTCAGTTACCCGATCCATATGAGCTCTTTAGCTCATGCCACAAGCAAAACAACGTATCAATGTCGTCGAAATTACAATCTCGAGTTTGAGAGACTGCCATTAGCATCTTTAACCACTCTTCATTAGTCGAGAACCTTGATCTCTGATCACCTGATATAAACTTTCCAAGTGAATTTTTCATTACTTGGCCAGACTTTGATGCAACTTCAATCACCCGTTCTGGGATTCCAGCCATCAATGCCACTTGCAATCCGTAGCTCTCTGGACATGCTCAAGAGGCAAGCCGGTATAGAAAAACAAGCTCCTGGTCACTTCTAGAATAGCATTCAGATTTCGACTCAAAAGCGCAGGCCATGTGTTGCAGGGTGACATGCGGATGAGAAGCAAATTCATTTGTAAGCAGGTGGTAGTGTGTAGCAACTAGCAAATAGTAGTCGACAGTTAACATTTTCAATCAAATGGCGGAAGACCGAGACAAGTGTTAATGGTTCGCTCCATTGAAATGAACAACACACGTGAAAAGTAAAACATAGTGAGCTATATGGCACATAGACCACTTCTAAATCAAATGGTTAATAACATAGTAGTATATAATTACCTTAGTGGTCTACAAGACCCATAATGTGGGCTGTACAGAATAGGATGGGAATTTCAGATCATTCTAGGTTTAAGCTAATTACATGTTGCCCCAGAAGCTACCATCCCTTATGCAAGACATGTGTATGTGTGCGCCAGTGTGTAGAATAATTCCATTTCAAAGACACAACTTTGTGATGATAGTAATGGTTTCACAAGAAGTCAAGAATACATGTTTGCCAATCTCCACCATGCAACATTAGTTGAAGCACTAAACTGTTTATCATGTACAGAGCAAAAAATTTTATTGTAACAATACAGTATTTTTATCCTTCTCTGTTTTTATTTGGATGAAAAAAGGTGCAATATTTTCAACAAAGCCATTATGTTTTATGTCTGCTTTCTTTCAGTCGTTGCCAGCCCTGATTTAGAATAAACAAGTACTGGAACATTTTATATATGGTTACCCTGATTTAATTTCTTAGGCCCATGATTAGGAAGTCTACAATCAAAATATGCCTAAGTGCACAATACATGCATATATTTATAAGTTTGTAATATATATGTTTAAAGATATTTTTTTATATAAATAAATAGAAGAAGTTATTAAAATCTGAAGAGATTACCCAAGAACCCGGGATATGTACAATGAGTAAAACTACAAACAAGAAAAAAAAAAATTAAAAGGGAAACTACTAAGGATTAAAGAGAGCTCAACGAGTCTAAGAAATCCATAACCCTGTAATAGAGGACATAAGGGTCCATGAAGTCCATTCAGACAAAGACTTCTACAGAAAACATTTCAACTTCGAAACTACAAAGATGTTTAAAGATATTGACATTGGAAGTTTGAAATTTGTATACTAATTTATATGAGGATGAGATGAGAAAACAAACAAAGGCGGCAAAAGACTAGTCATTAAAGAGAAAAATCTCACCGCATATGCAATGGCATATCCATCAAAAGTGCTTGTTCTGTGACCCAGTTGATCAAGAATAACCAACGAATCTAGAGTGGCATTTTGAAGAACTGATGCTGTTTCTGTGCACTCAATAAAGAAGGTACCTACAAAAGATTGAGATTGTTTCCACAATCACACTTCGCAATTTAAGAAGTCCATACGCATAAAAAATCTGTGTCCATGTGTGTGAGAGTGAGTTTCAATCTATGATGCATTAATTTTAAGACCCTCAAAACGAAAGCCCATGCATACGCATGGAAGCCACATTATGAAAGTCCAGCAATTGATTGTTCAGTTTAATAGTATGAATTATTGTACAACCACATTTATACAATCAAATAAAGCAAGCAGCTGTGAAGCATTATTGGTAAAAGTTTTGATGCTATCTCTCCTGCAGTAGCCAAAGCCTTAGCTTTTGGATGGGCTGTGTCCCAAGCCTTGGAATATTATGGAAGCTGTTACCAAGCCCAACAAAAGCCAGGCATGGAAGATTGATCAAATAGTCAGAGATATTAGAGACAAGGTTAGCTCTTCAGTGAACAGCTATTTCTCCTTTTGTTGGATTAGGCGAGACTTTAATGTTGTTGCTGATTTTCTTCCTAAATGGGCTCTGAGATGTAATGTTAATGGTTTTTTGTCTTGAGAGGAATTTCCTCCAAATGGCTAGAGCTGCTTTGGGCAGGGAATCCTAATTTTTTGTTCTGCTTATGTTTGTTTTGAATTTATCTTTCTTTTTGAGCCAAAAAAAAAAAGTTTGATGGTCCTACTGACTTCTACTACAAATTTTTATTTAAAACGTAACTTATGGTACTTCATTAAGCATTCCCGCAGTTTTTTTCCAATGGAATTTGAACCTAAGAAAACCACCTAACTCACACCACCAAAGGTATTTACAGATCTACTGCAGATACCCAGCATGATGGCTGCAGTGGCACTATGACCACTGTACTATCAAAACCCACATACCCACTCCCATTCATAGCATGATAACTATAACAGAGTCCAACAGTTGAATGGTCCATTATGTCAAGTTCTTGCACACAATAAACAACTTCAGATAACAAAGAGTGAAGCAATCAGTAACAATTAACAATTTCATTGGACAAGGAGAACTCAATCTCTCCGGTCATGATTCAATCAGTAGCACAAGTCGTGTCAAGATGATATTTACAAGTGAGAGAACACACATCTCACAGGGCATATAACAGCCCAGCTGCATGTCAGCATAGACTAAAATATGTAGATGAGTTGACCACAAAACAGAACATCCGAGTATTTATGAATATATGAAGATTAATTCCTTCACTAGGACCAAGATCCTAGGTCATAAACAACAAAATTACCCGGAGGGAGTAAAAATAACCTGTGCCAGTATGACAGTTAGACATGTCGCATGCAGGAGAGTTTTCCCACCCATATTTGGTCCAGTCAGTAGCAAAGTTCGGGCATAATAGACATCTGTATCCTCACCTAGGATTATGTCATTTGGGACAGGCAGTGCCCCATTCTCTGCAAGGGCAAATGGATGCCATAGCCCTTGCACTTTAAGTATGGGTCCTCTGGTCTCTTGGCCCAGTCATGTTTTCGGATTGAGGCAAAATAGCAGGTCTGGACATAGGCCCACATGAAAAACTAGCAGTGACTGCAAATGATCTTAGTACATCGATACAATTGATGGCATAAATGACTTCAAACCATTCTGTAGCTTTTTCAATAAATAACTCAACCAGAATAGAGTGTTTCAGCATCAGGATTTGTTATATCATGATTCTGGAAACAAGATAATGTCATTCCAAGTGTTAGCCACAACACTATAAACTCAAACTATTAATCAAGAATAAGAAATTCAGAGAACATACACTAGTAAAGATCATAATACTTCAGTAACTACCAAAATTCGATTTAGTGCATTGCCTGTTAAAACAATCAGCAAACAGGCCTATTCACAAGACAAGAGAAAGGTATTTTAAACAAAGAAATCTATAAGGTAGAAAGAAAGGTTATGGATGCAATAATTTACTCAAAAAATATAATTTTTTTAAGTCCAAGTATGTCCAAACAGAATATGATTCCTGGAAAATATTAACAAGTTGATGGTGGGAGCTAGCAATATGTTGATAATAAGACTTCAAACGATATTTGTGTCATGCACAATATCATCTGACATACAACTGCTAAGGCTCCTACTAAGCTTCACAAGAGACTGAATTTCATTCAACTTTGTTGATTACATGCTTCAACACCTTTTTGCAAAGACAATGAAAAGGCACATAACTTTTTTAATTTTAAAAATCCATACAGAAATAAACCATTGCTAGCCATAGCAGAATGTTGAACTTTGTCACAAGAATCTTCCACCATTAAAAATTGAACAACAAAATTGGAATTTTAGACAACGTTTATAGAGAAATGTATAACCAGAAAGAAACAAAACTGGTAATTCGGGGAAGTCACTATTTACAGCTGCTTCAAATTGGGTAAGGAATTGATCCAGCCCATTACTACCACTTAGCATTTGAAGCTTAAAAACTTTTGATAAAGATGAGATTATATGCCCTTCATTCTGTAATTAAATTAACAAATCCAATCCAATGCGAAGGCCTTTCACAAGGGACCCAAACACTTTAACCTGTACCACACTTAAAACATTAGATTTTTCACCTGAATTATTGAAGCATAATATTCAATTGAAATTAAACAGAAAATGTATCTATCATTTATAGGAAAAGGTAGAGAAGATTTACTCACCGTTTCAAAAGTTTTTTGTCAAACAAGGGCACTAAGAGAGAAGCTGAGGACTGAACGCTAGCCTTAACCCGTCCAAGCAGCCTTTCTAAGTCTGGAGGCTTGTGAAGATATTGAGCAACAAGCTACATAACTTCTGAATGTGCCATTAGATCTTCAACCACAGCCTATCATTTATGCCTTCAATATCTTTTAGTGGATGGCAGATCCAATTCCTTAAAAGCCGCTTTCCGGAAGATGTCACACAGTTACAAAGAAATTATACAATGTACCTGAAAATCAAGAAGCACTAAATTTTTAGGGACTACATAACTAAGAATTAAAGCAAAATCTTGGACATCATATGCCAGGGTAGTTTGCTTGAATGCAGGAACTTGCCTGATGGACCATCAGCATTATTACTGAAAATCTCCAGATTAACCAGTGTCTGTCCATCATATATCTCCATTCTGTAAAACATCATCTAACTGAAATTGAAAGAGGTCAATCATTATAAACAAGTCAATCATTATAAACAACACATAGACGCTCAACCTTTTAAACAAGGATACTAGCAAGCTTACCATCAACCTGGATAGATGACTAATAGTCCACCAAGAGCACATAAGGCAATGTCATGGTGCATCACACTATCAAGTAACTTATCCCACAAATTAGAAGACCCTTTGAAGTATCCGTTCAAGTGAACCAAATTTCTAACTTCAGAAGCATCCAGGAAGTCTGTAATTGGCTGCACTGGACTCGTTTGCAGCGTTGCTGGACCTACAATGAACGAACCGGATAATTCAATTCTACTTATTGTGGGATTCTAAACTGATTATTATGCATCTATTTGATTTATTACCATATAAATATGCATCTTGGTACCAAAATTCTGAATACACTTCTCAAATATGAAATTCCCAAATCCAAACTGGCCCAAGAAAACTCGGGTTTGAAATCTGTGCTCTCATTCCACTTAAGTCACACCCATGATTCAATGTCAGCCCCTTTATTTAGAAATCACTCTACACAATTCATACTATTCTCAAGGTTTCAGAGAACAATAATAAGACCATCTGTCATGCTCAAGTCAAAGCTCTACCTTTTTTCTCAACATAATTCCACCAAGAAAAAAATATCTAACCTAAACTCATTTCACCAAATTTGAAATCAATGTCAATTGTATTGCAAAACTGTGACTACGGAATTATTCTTCCTAACTAAGTGTCCGTTTAGTACGGCTCAAATTTGTGGCTTATTTGGCATATTTTAAAAAGTGGGGCTCGTGTGGGACCCATTTTAATAAGTGAGGTTTGTATATGCTATACCTAATAAGCCGACTTTAAGCTTAGGCAAACAGACAGCAAGTTATACCATACAGCACACATAATTCTTAACACTGATAGGATTATAGACAAATCATGGAAACAACACAATTATTGTAAGTGTGTGTGTTAGTGTGTTTACATGGAATGCTTAAATAATATACAGCATTTGTATGTAATCTGCCATTTAGAAAGCTAACAGTAATCTGACCTGTTAATGAGTACTTTTTGAGTGCATTCTGAGCTTTTTTGGACAGCCCTGCAATAGTTAAATATTTAAGTTTCAAGCATGAATTTATTTTCATGTAAACTTCAGAAATGGAACTCTGCCTAAATCACAAATATTGGGGTAGGGAAGATCAAGAATGTCTACCTCTAGTCTCATATATAACCACTTTGGGTGACACCTAAAATCAAATCACAATGATATAACTATTTTTCTGTTTTTTTTTTTATAAGTAATAAATTTTATTGAAAAAACCAAGTACACTAAACGTATACTAGGTGAAAGAATACAATTAAACTCAAAAAGAACAATAATCTAGAAGTTCAAGCATATTAGAAAAGCTAAATAATCCTGTTGCTTACATTTAATCAAGTAGTGAGCGGTACAATTGTAGCTTCAACTCAACAACACTTAGTTCACAGCCCTCAAAAGTTCTCACATTGCACTCTCTCCAAAGACACCACATCAAGCAATGAGGAATGGCCTTCCAGATCACAAAATTCTGGTGTCGCCCCAAACTCCCTTGCCAACAATTAATTTTTAATTTTCAAATTTGATAGACTTCCCATGAAAACAGATTACTCAAAGGAAACTGTACATTAACCAATCTTCCAACAGTAAAGCCCCTAGAGCAGCACATGACGCATCAACAAATGCAAAAGCCATAAACAACTGAACCATAATCCAGGCCACAATTTCCCAAAAGACAAAAATTAACTAAACATACTGTTAATATATTGGAACAAATTTTTGGTAGATAGCAGCCACAAGATAAACACATAAAACTATTACTGATTCAACCAGCGCAATCTTTATGAAGAAAAGATACATGAGCATGCTATAAAGTCAATTGCCGTATTATATACTATTAAAAGAGATGAAAAAAAAAAAAAAAAATTAATTGTCTCTTTGTCCATTTTAAGGTGCCCATAAAGACTGGAAGAAAAAAATATCAATTTTCAACAAGTTAGGAGCTAGGTTGGATGCTTTCTTCTAACATCACTAATAATTCAGGACTTTTGTAATATACTATAGAGCTTTGAATCATGCATTTTTCAGAAGCATAGAGATGAAGAACAGAAAATATCTCAAGATAAAATCTTTTTCCAACTGTTGACTGTCTTTACTGATAAGATCACACGATGAGCTTGCATCTAAGACGATTTCGGGAATGTGCATTGAAAGATAAATGACAAGCTTATTCCTTCATGTAAACAGTAAATTTAAATTTAGTACACAATCGAAGATTGACATTCTGTTTGTACATAGAAGAACATAACTGACTAGTAGCAAGCAGACCTCTTTTATCGCAAGAAGATGAATAGCATCAGGTCCAATATTACCATCAGTTGTGGTTGATGGTGTGACCACCTGAAACAATTTTCTTTGAATTACCTCTAATACAATGTTTGAAATCAAACCAAGCAACTCAACAGTAATTAAAAATAAATAAATAAAAAACGATATAGAATTATAAACAGCAAAACAAAAGATGCAAAGGAACACAAAGGACATACAATATTAAATAGAAAATTCAAATTATATGCAAGCACACAATAAGAGAAAAAAGAGTAAGAAACCCAAATAGAAAAGTTTCATCACTTTCAAATGACAGAGTAAATAGTGCTAGAACTTTTAGCACAAGTTAAACACCTACAATATTATAATCACTTGATAAGAGGAAGAGGGATCAAATATGAACCACTTGCAATGAGCGACTATCGATTACAACGAAAAGGGATCAATGGGGACAGAGATTCAGACTCTAAACCAACCCTGCCTGGTGCAACTTTTTATCTATTTATTTGCTTTTCTTGAAACTTTTGAGTGACTATGTTCTAGCATTCAATCCTTCCAACAATGCTCCAAAGGAAGAGGACTATCACCTTGTTTATAGTCATTGATTAGAAATCAATCTCGAATAGGAAATTAATAACTTTAGGGCTTATTCATGTCCTGATGCACAATGATAGCTAGAAATAAATGGTTTCAACGAAAAATATCAAGATGTGATAAATAAATAATAATATTAAGAAGTGACCACTTTAAAGAGAAGCACAACATCCATATGTTGACTTTTAACACTCCAATATTGTTTCTGAGATGCTGACATTTTCCTCAAAGCATCCAGTGGTATATAAAGCATCTTCTTGTCATAAAGAGGATCACCAAGCATTTGCCCATTAGCATCCCTGATTCAAGCAGTGTCAAGCCACTCAAACTTGCTCATTGTATCAGATACTCTCATATGATTCTTGTTCAAGGCTGTCGAATCCTGAAGTAGTTTCAGCATTTTGCTTGAATTCAACAATGAACTGTCATTCTTAACCCCAGACTTATGAATACCCTCCTAAAATCGCTTCAAACAAGGAACAAGAGGTTGCATACCGGGTGTTTCTGGGCCGGGAATATCATCATCACTTAGAATATGCAAGACACATCCTTGATCAACTATCCATTGGAATTGAAAACATTACCCATTTTGGGATGTTGGTCAGCCGCATCTTGTTTACAAAAACATTACTGGACAATGCAACACAACCATATACAAATGCAAAGTTACTGTCAGATAATTTCTTGTACTAGCTAATAGCTATGACCCTATGACACATGCAATTCCTGAAATAATTTGTCTATTATGACAAAATCATTAAGCTAAAGGTATCATCAACCAGAAATAATTAAAAGGACATATATTATTCAACTATGAATTTCCAGATCTACTTAAAAACCATATAATATATCCAAATTATTGCTCTACTCTTTCATACATGTATCAAAGTAAAACCCTAATTTTAAATACAAGAAAGAAAAAAATAAATATATTAAATTAAATTAGTTTCGTAGCTCTTGGCTAGGATGCACGGTACGCCATTTTTGGCTGAGTACAGATTTTTTCTCTATCAACAACCTTCAGAAAATTATGCACAATACTCGAGAACATTGAAGAACCTTTGCCGTCCTCATTGCCCGTTGACGTCGCGGGAAAAATCTGGCGTGGCACCTTCTCAGGTGGTGTGTCGGTTCCTCTGATTTCAAAAGACGAGTCCATAACAGTATCATTCACGGCCTAATTGAGAGCGGTGCCGTTTTGTTTCTCTTGCTTCGCCGGAAACTGAGGAACGCGCCGGCTACCGATCACATTTCCGGCACCGGAGCCATTGTTTTCAGGCGAGGGTTTTTGGGAAAAAGGAGAGTACAGATTTTTTGCCATGCATTTTCAGTTAGAGAGAGAGAATGTGAAGTAGTTACAGCCATAGTTATTAAAATCCTGATTCGAATCTTAAAATCTTACGATTTTACGATTCAACATTATGAAAACGATTCGAATCTTAACTGAATCTTAAAGGTGGTAGAATCTTTATAGAATCCCAATTTGAATCTTAAAATCTTTAGAATCTCGATTTGCTTCCGATTCTATACGATTCTATTGCACAAGGTTTATTCGGATTTTTTGAGTTTTTTTTTTGGGCCTCCAATGAAAATTTAGCTTGTATTGGACTGATTTTTACTTTTTAGTATGTTAGTAGCCCGTCCATTTATTTATTTTTTTGATAAAAAGTAGCTCACCCTTATTTTTTTTTTAAGAGAAGCCCACCCATTTTAGTATGTTAATGTTAGTACTTAGTAGCCCACTAGCCCGCCCATTTAATAAAAAGAAAGGCAAACGGCAAACCCTAATCCCCTAAATGATGATCTTGGTTTTTAGATCTTGGTTATTCACATTGAACAATAAGTAATGTATTACTTTTGTCACAAAATCACCATTGTGGAAAATGGTTGGGAAATATTTTGATTTATGTAGTGTTATTATTTAGAACATTATGTATGTTTGTGGTTATGTGGTATTAAAACTTGGAACTTGAAAGTTTGAAGTTTGAAATTTGTCATTTGGTATTTAGTAGTTGATGACTTATTGCATTTTATAAATTTTATGCTAAAACTTATTTATTTTTCAATGATTCTTTAACCTATGTTATGAATTATAATTATTTATATATTATTTATTTATTTTTTATTTACGGAAAGTAGAATCTTACGATTCACGATTCGATTCTACAATTCGATTCGCGAAACCTTCCCAACGATTCAAGGTAGAATCTCGATTTTAATAACCTTGGTTACAGCTGGTATCTAAGATTTTAGAATGTGAAAAATTGGCGCCAATTTTGTAACCACTGTGATTCACTTTCCAAGTTCCCAATATCATGACCTTTTATTTCTAGGTAATTATACTATTAAATGCGTACTCACTCCTCTCATAGAAGTTGTGGATCCCGTTAATTAAATTCATGATAAGATCCACCATTTCTGTGAGAGGAGGGAGTACGTATTTAATTTGCTCCCGAAGTATCTAATAATTTTCCTTATTTCTATTGCATTTTCTGAGGGGTCCGATTCAATGCCCTCACTTCGCGGCAAAAATACTTTACGAGTGAATACATGTCATCTAAAATTTGGTTTATAATATAAAATTTTCTCTCTTTTTGTTGTTCTATTTATTAGAAGACATTTATTATTATTGTTTTAGATATAAAATATATAAAATATATTATAGTATTAAATATTATGATTGTGTTTTATATATAGAACAATATATATTATTTTATTAAAGAAAATATGATATGTCAAGATTCTAATAGAAATGTTTAATTATAGAATAAAATTTAAATTCAATTAAAATATATATATATATTAAAATAATGAGTTATAAAATTATAAGACTTCAAAAGTTTATGTGACGTAATACTATAGGTCAACTAAAAGTCAAATGTTTTTTTTTATGACTTTGCGTATCGGGGCCAACTTACACACTCCTCAACTAATTCTAAAGAGACACGTAACTAAAGTTATGAATATTAAAATTTTAACTATTCCTCTCTTTACTTTTTCTAATGCCATATGTGTGTGTTTTTATTGACATAATTTTTGTTTGCCTTTTGTTTTATTATCTACTATTATTATTATTATTGATGTGATATTATGATCTACTACTATATTAGTTGGAATATGGGTTTATAATTTCAGACTATTAAATTTTTAAAAATAATTATATATATATATATATATATATATATATATATATATATATATTATTATAAAAGTGGTGATCCGAAATGGTACATTGATTAGGTACAAAATTAACAACTTTGTACATAACACCCTACTAACAAAGTGTATCGCGATAGTCGTAAGGCTTTGCCTACTCGAACTAGTGACCATTAGAAGTACACCCAAGGCCGGACCAGTTGAACTACCTATCAAGATTAAAGTCAAACAACTTTGGTTTTACATATAGTACTAAATACTTTTAATGCGCACACATAATAAAGTTCTCACTCAGCACTAAACATAAAATAACTCCTAAATGAAAAATAAATAAATAAAATAATCATAATATTAAAAAGATTCATGCATCAAAAAGCTTGAAGATTATCATCAATACTCAATAAAGTCAATAAATCATAAACTATAAACAAAGAAATTGCATATACATTGAAATTCCCTTAAATTAATAAATAACAACAAACTTGGCTGCTGCGAAATTTCAAATTTCTCCCCTATGCCAACCCAAAACCACAATATCCCTCTTGACCTCCATTTTAATTTCCACATCATTTTATGCTTTACAATTTTCGTTCTGATGGAATTTAAAAAAAGAAAAGATTCAGAAAATATGTTAGATGCATATTGGATATGGTTTCAACTTATCAAATGATTAAGAAAATAGTATAACCTCTCCATTTGAAATAAAATTATTTTATGGTACAAATTAGATATTACAAATTTAAAAATGTATAGAAACAAGTGACATGAGAATATGTAATAATATGAACATTGCTAAATCAAATAAAAAAATCTAAATCCTAAAATGGACTTGAAATGGAGAGGATTTTGTACTTTTAATTTTACATTTTCTTTGACCTAAGGAATGGAGGTACTCCCCGGAATACTATTCTGCATTGAGCCTTGCAAAGGAGGGGTCTTGCGTGTTTGACTCTCTCGAGAAGGAATCCAGGTTGGAGAATTGGGACCAGACGGATTGGTAGTAGCCTTCAGCAGTCTGCGCTGTAAAAATGGAGAGACATCAACACGGCTAGCGACGACAAAGGCCTTTTGACTGATTGTTGAAGAGGGGATCATGTCCCCAGTACCAGTTGTCGGATAGGGCACATAATGGAGAATTCTCCTAGCCTCATGTGCAGGGATGCACATAAGAAAAAGTACCAGAGTCGTGGTAATTAGCATATTTAGAACGTTCATCTCTTTCTACAAGTAGGAGATGGTGTTTAAGAAAAATATGATAAAGAATGGATGGAGCTAGCTAACACCTAAACATATTATTTTTATAACCATAGAAACACGGACAGTACAATTTGGGTTTGGACGTTTTTCGGAGATAGAGCCGAGAAACTTCGGCCCTGAATCACCATCATTGGAAATTGTTTTGAAACAACGCTGTAGGTGCAATTTGAAATCAATTGATTCCACGGATATATATATATATATGTTGAGGAATGGCTAAGAACATGCAAAATTTGCAAATTGCAACAGAGAGTCAAAGTTGAGGGAAAAGATCTACCGACAATATATGCATTGCAAGGTGCAATGGTGCAAGGTGTCAAGGTGAAAGAGGTTGCTTCGCATGGACGGAGAAATTTCTGTTGCAAAAGATGATCGTCTTTGCCTGTATTTTTTATGAGGTTGTCGGGACGTGACCAAGGTTTTTGCCTAGAGTATTCAATTTGAAACTTACAAATACGCGTGGGACATCAAGGCCCTGCAACGGAGAAAGAGTATCTTCCCGATAATAGAATTAAAATAAAAAAAATGAAAAAAAAAAAGATAAAAAAAAAATAAAATAATCTTACAAAAAAAGTAAATAAGTATAAAAAGGCAAAAAATTTTTAATAAAAAACCATAAATAAAAAAATATAAAAAAAAGTAAATATATAAGAAAAAAAAATACTAAATTTAATTTTTTAATCTAAAATAAATCATAATAAATATATGACATCTATCTAATGTAACTTTTGAATTTATCATTGTCCCTTGTCTTTAAACCCACTTGGCCATTTAACAAATTTTTTAAGAAAACTAATGAGGCAACTCAAATTTTTTTAATTGCTATTTTTGTGGGCAAAACCATTAAAAGTTTGGCTAACATATAGGCTAAAAAAGAAAATCCGCCCATGATAATGTGTGGATATTTATGAATGTTAATGTTCACAATTTGTGAATATCTATCCACATCTAGGTAATGTGTGATATGAGTGATGTATAACAATATTTACCCTTTAAATTTTATTTGTTATATATACAATGATGTCATATTATTTAAAAGATTTAAATGATATGACATAAAACACATATTTAAATATTTATTATTTAAAAATACCATAAAATGGATCCCTTTTAATATTTAATTAGTAGGTAACCTGTGCAACGCACGAGAAAGTTTAACATAATGAATTTTTCTCTCTTTTATTTTTTGTCTAAATATGAAAATTGATAATTATGATAATTATTAAAAGATATTTATTATTATTGTGTTTATATATAGAATATATTTAGTATTAGACATTTATTATGATTGTGTTTATATATGGAATAATATATTATTTTATTAAAGAAAATATGATGTGTCAAAGATTCTAATAGAATAAAATATTAAATTCAATTAAAAAATATATATTAAAATTATGAGGTGTAAAATTGTGAGACCTCAAAAGCTTATATGGCGCAATATTATAAAGTCAGCCCAAAGTCAAAAAGAATTCGGTTTTACATTATAGCATAGATAGATACATTACCTTATGATTTTATATCAACAAATTTACCTATATTCTTGTAAAGTACTTACATCACGGTATTCTAGAAGTTATTAATAATTTTCTTATTAAACTAAGCCTAAACATATTAATTACCCTTCATTCGAAGGAAGTTTTAAAGTTAGTAGAAGACAGACAAAAAACTAACTCAATCATAGATTTGCTATATTGTCATCATATTTCGTTAGTACTAAAAAAATTATTTAAATTAAAATTGTTTTATTCTGACATGGGAAAACCCAAAACCCATTATTCTAAGGATCTTTTTTTGTTTGAAATGAAAATGGGAGGGGTTTTGGTGGAGCCAGAGATTTTTCACTCATGGCCATTTTTTGTACCTTCCAAATCTGAAGAAAAACTGGAAGAAAAACACATGGGCTAATCTCAATCAATCGAGACATGCTTCTTAATCGATCAAACTTTTGTTTTTTTAACTTCAATCATCAATCGATAGAAATTTAAATTTTTACGATCGATTGAGACTTTTCTCGATCGATTGAAAAGTGGAAGATGAAAAGTCTTGATCGATTGAAAAATCATTTTTCATCTTCCACCTTTCTTGCATCCAATCGAAATGCGAACAAACCAATTTCCTGAATTAAAAGACTAAACCCTAACTTATATACCAACTTTTATCAAGCTCTAACCAAGTAAAAAAAAAACACCAAAGTTAATGAATTTACAATCAAATACTCATTCCATAACCATTTGAATAGGTTGACCAAGTATGACCATGATTGACCAAAGTTTAAGTGAAAGTTGTCCATAAATTCAAATGTCTGGTAAGGATAAATTGATGTCCACATAAAAGAAAATGAATATACATTTTTATAATAAAATGAATATTCATTTAAAATTATTGCTCACAAGTCAAAGATTTAATTCAAAATGAATGAGATATCGTGAATGATGCAAACCGTGTTACAAATATCAGGTCCACATTGTGATTTCCCCAGGTGAAGTCACTCGCCGATTTCCACGGGGGCCTCCAATGATGCACCACTATTAAGCGAGTTCAAGTTTCCCAATGTGTAAGCCTAGGAGTACGACACAAGCCTAGTAAGTCAGGGCGGAGTAAGGAGTCCCCACTCGATTTTGTTGGGTTGAGAACCACTTTAACCCAATATGGAGAGGAACTAGACTGAATTGAGTCCAAATGTGACTCATCTCTTGAAAAGACAAGTTCTGTGCTAGGACTCGTCTCTTAAAGAGATAAGATATCAAAAAGGCTATATAGTCAAATAACTTTTAAACTGTGCTATTTGGCCAAATAAGTTTTTAAATAGTGTTATTTAACAAAATTGGCCCATGTATCGTTTATAGAATCTTATTGAATATACTTGTTTACATTTTTTTCTACATAAAGAAGTTTTTAAAAATAAAAGTGATAAAATCCTATTTAAGATTGATTGTCACATGAAGATAAAATGGATTAGTCATATTATCAATTGAAAATGAGATGTTAACAAAACCTATACAAAAACTTAATTATTAATTTTGCATCTAAAAAAAATAGGAATAACAGATTTTAAATAAAAGTAATTTATAATATTAAAAATTAAACTAATATTATTTAAATAAATAAATAAAACACTTTAAGTGGTTGCATGACACCTTGATATAAGCTATGCTTGACTACTTGTTACCAGCACAATCTAGGTTGTGGTTTGTGATCCAAACATTATATATAACATGGGGCGGAGAGTGAGTCATGTCGATTGACAATGTCGTGGCATCTGAGGTCGTTTAGTGGGTCATTAAGGATTAGTAAAGTAACACGAGTAAATGCATGACATTACACGGTTATAGTTGTAATGGGAAATAAATCTGGGAACTTTAATAATTTGGAGATAGACCTTTCCTGGTGAAGCTGCTAAGACGACCTTTTGAATGAAAGATAAGCCCTGCACAGAAAGAAATAAGTAAGAAGAGATGATCCCCAGTTTGGAGACCGATCACCCTCTGATGGTAAAGTTAGTAAAGAATTGTTTTAGTGGCAATAGAATAGTATGCTCTGGTACTCTCCTTTTTTCAGTGTATTCTCTTGTGTGTAGTTCTTACCATTTTTTGCCTATTTATAGCCTTTCTCCAGACAGCTCATCTGCCATTTGAATGATTACCTTGTCTCTTGAAAGGGGGATGTCAGCTCTGGATGGGACATAAAGGCACCTGGCTGTCCTGGCTTGCATGGCTTGCCTTGGTGCATTTATGACTTTGTGTGCTTCCCCCCCTCCCCCCCCACCCCGAGGAGTACCATCAGGCAGGTCACCTCGCCGTGTTTTAATTAATGCTATTAACCACCCTTCTAATGGGTATTAAATGCTGAGATCCTTTGAGTCCGCTCAGAGAATTAGCGCGGACCATAGTGAAAATTTCGGTCAGGACCGTGACTGATCCGTGCCGGCCTCCATTTTGGCAAATGACGCCCTACAGGCTTTTTGGCCTCTTTACAACTTTCCTCCTCACAATAGCCCCTCAGTCCGTCCTTCATAGTGCCATACTCATGTGGGACGGACTGTGATGTCCGGTCCAGTTCCCGCCAACCGTGCTAACGGTTCTGATTCGCATGACCTCTCGTGTTCCGTGTTTTTTACAATGATGACTTAGGGGCACCATGCGCTATTATTGTGACGTCATGCCCACACTTAACCGTCGCACTCTTTACGAGGTCATTATGGGATCCATCAATGTGGCTTCTCCCACACGCTTCTTCCCCTAGCCTTTATAAATAGCCCATTTTCTCTTCTAATGGCTCTGTTTGCTGTTTACTCGAACAATCTCTTGCGCTCCTGTCTCTCTCATCTGTCTCACTTTCTTGGCGACTTTGTATCATCCTTGCTCTTACCTGTAAGTCGACCTTTTTGCTCGTATCTCATTTGCTTTCTTTTCAGTCTCTCTCTTCGTTTTGGGATTTTTTGGTTTGAAAACATGGGTAAGAAGAAAACCAGTGAAGCCAGGGGCAAACTGGGCCGTTATGCGGACACGCCTGAGGCTATGGCCGTGTTCCGTCATCTATATGAGGTCCTAGATAATGTGGGGCTGAAGTACGTACACTGGAACGACGCACTCAACTCGGCCACAGGGGATCTCCTTATCCCCATGGTGGCGGTCGTAGAGGGGGGGGGGGTTCGTTTCCCTATAGACCCCCTCCTGGCCGACTTCCTTAGCTACTTTAGCCTAGCCCCCACTCAAGTCAACCCGAATGTCTTTAGGATAGTAATGGGCACCGTCGAGCTGAACAGGAGGCTAGGTTTAGAGCTTAGTACTTATGATATATACAGACCTACATCCTCTATAACAACACCAAAACCGAAGCCTTCTTTCTTCGTCCTAGAGATGTCAATTACACATTGGTGAACGGCTTGCCGGACACTAATCGTGGTGCTACAACTTTAGGATTGCAAACCCAAGTGCAGGTTGTCGCGAAGTAATAATTTCTCGGAAGTCCGAGTGTCGAACCACAGGGATTGGTGGGACAAAGAATACTGGTCAAATGAAATAAAGAAAAAAAATCAATGTAAGCAGAACTAGAAAGTAAAACTAATTGAAGTTTTCCACTAAAAGTGGAGCAATGACTATTTTTTATATTTAGAAGAATGAAGGAAAATACTAAAGAAATACTCAATTAATAAAAAAGGGCCAAGGCATCAGGGATCCACCTAGCAATTCTTTATGTTTTCTTTTTTATTATCATTATCTCAGTTAGAATTAAGTGATGACTTAATCTAATCGGAATGTATAGCATTTACGAACAAGTAAACAATTTCTCACATGGATTAAATATTTTTGGAGAAAACAGAACAATAAAATCCGTATCATCATGCTACAGGGGACTTCATGCATCCTATATAATCGGAGTACATAAAGAATCACAAAACCTTATAAGCATGAAATAATTTCTCAACTAAATATTATCCCACCAAAAGTATTTAATCATAAACATTCAAACCATGATCAGATAATCAAAAGAATAGCATAAACAAATTACTAAACATCACCCCTAGCCTTAGCTAGGTGATTAGCTGCTCATATTCGAGAACAAAGTGTTCCAATTAAATAAACTAATCATCCTTAAATAAGAATTAAAACTAATAAAATAAAACCCCAATTTAAATAAAATGGAAAGGATTCTGAACAAAATGCTTCCAATCACAAGCTGTGGAGTCCAAGAGCAAGAACACCAAGAGAATTCCCAAAACCCAGCCACTGGTGCCGTTTTCTCCCTTTCTTTTCTTTCTCCAGCCCTTGCTAAAAGCCAAAAAGATGATGCCCTAAAACCTCCTTCCTTTCTTCCTTTTATTCCAGCTGTTGCACTTGCTAAAATTTCTGCTTTTTCTTCTCATTTTTCTGCCGTTTCTTTCTTCCTTCTTTTTCTTTCCTTTTTCTCTCCTTTCTTCTTTCCTTTTTCTCCAACTGCTGCCTCCGAAAATCTCTGTTTTTTTCCCATCTTTCTGCCGTTTCTTCTCCTTTTTCTACTCTTCACATGCCGCCTGCCTGCTTTTCCTCTAGGTCCAGCTGCTGCCTTCTTTTTTCTCTAGGTCTTTGTCCTATCCAAGACCAAAGGAAATTCTCATTTTTGCCCTTCACCTTGGTCCTTTTTTTTCCCTTTTTTGTCTTTTCTTCCATCAGGTTCTCTTCTAAGCTTTGATAACATCACCCACCAACCCTTTTAATATTCTTTAATTTCTTCCATTTTGGTCCGTGTATCACAACTTGCTTCATATGGGGATTATTCTCATGTAGTGCATGAACTTAGTGATTGATGTACAAGTGGGCAAATGGCTATAGGATAGTGGACCCTACAAAAATAAATTAAGTATAAGTGAGGCATGTAGAATTTTTAATAAAATAAAACACGTAAATGAATAATTTTCATGTTATGCAATGATGTGGAAAAATTGTCAAACTTTGCGTGTAACTTGGGAATTTTACGTAAGAGAATTCTACTAATGCCTTATGGAAACAATGTCAAAATGTATAAAATCATGACTTATCAAACACCCCCCAACCGGCATTTTGCTAGTCCCTAGCAAAACTAACAACAAGAAAAATAAAACTCTTAACTACACCACTTTCGCTGGCACTCTCGATTGCATTTAGCATATGCAACAAGCTTTTAAACCCCTAGGTGTCCCTAGTGGACAAGTTATAGTCTCGTGAGGGCTTACCAGAACGATACCCACAAACGTTTTGTTACTTCAACAAATATGCTCAGTCTTGACTTTGAATTAAACAAATGCCAACTATGGTATTAATGAGAATAAAATATCACAAAACAATGATTCTCTTTCATTAGTAAGCTTAAAAATAACAACTCCATCTTCAAAATTTTCAGGAAATCCAAACTAAGTCCAAATCACTTATAATCAAATAGTAGAACGTCACAAGTCTCTTTTGGTGTAAAGTGAAATAACACATAATCATGGGGTTTCAAAATAATTCCAATATAAATGATCCAATACTCTAGAATTCATTGGAATCCCTATCAGATGAACTAACCAAGGCATAGACAGCAACAAAGGAAATTTATTATTTTTTTATTTTTATTCGTGTGGACTGTGCAATGTCTAACTCCTTTAAGCTTTCTAATTGACCCATTTATCGAGCGTTAGACCAGTGACTCCCAAACCAGATGGTTTTAGGGCATTAGGTGTAGAGACACCCCTATGGGCTTACTAACTCGAGTCAACAAGGCTACAAAGCTAAACTAGCCACACACAACAATGTCCAACTCCCTTAAGCTTTTTAATTGACCCATTTATCGAGCGTTAGACCAGTGACTCCCAAACCAAATGGCTTTAGGGCACTAGGTGTAGAAACACCCCTATGGGCTTACTAACTCAAGTAAAAAAGGCTACGAAGTTAAATTAGCTACACACAACATTAAACAATTCAAGCTTTTTTTTTTTGGAGTACTAATACCATGCCAAGGTTACTCAACTAACAAGTCAACCAACTAATCTTAAGATACTAACAACATGAATATTTGGTTTCAAATTTCATACCCCACAAACCATATGCTAGTGTGCTTGTGCCAAGTTTCAAAGTGTAACAAGTGAAATTTTCACTATCCAAAAACAAGTGTCAAAGGACAAAATTCAAATTTCCTAATCAAATGATCATGTGTTCATATGTTTAAGCTTGTTAATGAAATTTGAATCAAAGTTAAAGTTCAACAACATTCTCAAAAATAACACAACCAAGCATTCATATTCAACATAATCACCAACTAAGTCAAGACATCATTGCACAAAATCAAGGCATTCAAATTTTTGAATTTTTTTTTTTTACACAAAAGTGGTTCCACTGCAACTTCTAAAAAAAAAAAAACAGCTAAGGATACAATCCTACACCCCCCAACCTAGATTAAACATTGTCCTCAATGTGAAAAAAAAAATGCATATAAAAGATCATGAGAGACATACTAATAGAAGTAAGGCACAAAGAAAGGGAAAGAGGGCACTTGGACAATGATGAATCTCCAAAGCTATTTTCTGCAATTTGTTAGAAACCATTAGACCAAGAAAAAAAAGAAGAAAAGAAAAACAAAATAAAAACTACTAGTATACAATGGTCATTAGAGCATACCAATCAATCTTGATAGAGTGGGTCTTCCAGAGGAATGGACTCTACCTCTGGAATATAGTTTTCCAAGAATGGTTTAAGACGTTGTCCATTAACCTTGAAAATATTACCATTCTGTGGGTTCCCAATTTCTACAGTCCCATAAGGATAAACATTCTTAACAACAAAGGGACCAGTCCATCTTGATCTAAGCTTTCTAGGAAACAAATGCAATCTCGAATTATACAATAGAACTTTTTGTGAAGGTTCAAAAGATTTTCTAAGAATGTTTTTGTCATGAAATACCTTCATTCGTTCCTTGTAAATTCGAGAATTTTCATAAGCCTCATTCCGGATTTCTTCTAACTCATTAAGTTGGAGTTTGCGAAGCGAGCTAGCTTTGTCCAAGTTAAAATTAAATTGCTTTATTGCCGAATAAGCTTTATGTTCCAATTCCACAGGCAAGTGACAAGCTTTTCCAAAAACAAGTCTATAAGGTGACATACCAATCGGAGTTTTAAAAACAGTACGGTATGCCCAAAGCGCATCATTTAGTCGTAAAGACCAATCTTTGTGATTCGGAGTTAATCGTTTTTTCCAAGATATGTTTAATTTCCCGATTTGATACCTCGACTTGTCCACTTGTTTGTGGGTGATAGGCGGTAGCGACTTTATGGGTGATTCCATATTTTTGCATCAATGCCTCAAAAGGCCTATTACAAAAATGTTTACCGCCATCACTGATAATGGCTCGAGGCGTTCCAAATCTAGACAAAATATTTTCTTTCAAAAATTTCAAAACAGTTTTATGATCATTTTTTTTACAAGGAACCGCCTCAATCCATTTGGATACATAATCAACAGCTACCAAAATATACAATTCCCAAAAGAAGAGGGGAATGGTCCCATGAAATCGATGCCCCAACAATCAAATATTTCAATAATCAAAATTGGGTTTAGAGGCATCATATTTTGACGGGTAATTCCTCCTAACTTTTGACAACGCTCGCACGCTTTGCAAAACTCATGGGTGTCCTTAAAAAGAGAAGGCCAATAAAAACCACACTGCAAAATTTTTGCAGCTGTTTTCTTGGCAGAAAAATGACCACCACATGCCTCCAAATGACAAAAGGAGATGACACTAGAGAATTCATCATTGGGCACACATCTCCTAATAATTTGATCCGGACAGTATTTAAAAAGATAAGGGTCATCCCAAAAGAAATTCCTTACCTCAACAAAAAATTTCTTCTTGTCTTGTGCAGTCCAATGAGATGGGATTTGCCCTGTAACAAGAAAATTAACAATGTCAACAAACCAAGGCAAATCAGAAATATTAAAGAGTTGCTCATCCGGGAAAGTGTCCTTGATCGGCATTGTCTCCAAGGAATCTTCGACTACAAGTCTAGACAAGTGGTCAGCTACTAAATTTTCTACTCCCTTCTTATCTTTAATGGAAAGATTAAATTCTTGGACCAGGAGAATCCACCTAATCAATCTAGCCTTTGTATCCTTCTTGGTAAGGAGGTATTTTAAAGCTGCATGGTCAGTGAAGACAACAATAGGTGATCCTACCAAATAAGCCCGAAATTTATCCAAAGCAAATACTACTGCAAGTTCCTTTTCAGTTGTGGAATAATTAATTTGAACACTATCTAAGGTCTTACTTGCATAGTAAATAACATAGGGCTTCTTATCCTTACGTTGCCCCAAAACAGCCCCAACTGCATAGTCACTGGCATCACACATAATTTCAAAGGGCAAACTCCAATCAGGTGGCTGCATAATAGGGGCAGAGGTAAGTGTGCCTTTTAGCTTTTCAAAAGCCTCTTGGCAAGCCTCAGTCCATTCAAAAGGAGTGTCCTTTGATAGGAGGTTACATAATGGTCTAGATATAACACTAAAGTCTTTAATAAACCTCCTATAAAATCCAGCATGTCCTAAAAATGATCTAATATCCTTAATGGTCTTTGGGGTGGGCAATTTGGATATCAATTCAATTTTAGACTTATCCACTTCTATTCCTTGAGAGGAGACAATGTGACCAAGAACAATTCCTTTTGAGACCATGAAGTGGCACTTCTCCTAATTTAGCACAAGGTTCTTCTCTTCACACCTGATCAAGACTTTCTGCAAGTTAGATAAACAATCATCAAATGAATCACCAAAAACAGAAAAGTCATCCATAAAGACTTCAAGAAAACGTTCCACCATATCACTAAAGAGACTAAGCATACATCTTTGGAACGTGGCTGGGGCATTACACAATCCAAATGGCATCCTTCGATAAGCAAAGGTACCAAAGGGACATGTAAAAGTGGTTTTTTCTTGATCCTCAAGTGCAATTTCTATTTGGTTGTACCCAGAGTACCCATCTAGGAAACAATAATACTCATGTCCAGCTACCCTCTCTAGGATTTGATCCATAAAAGGCAAAGGAAGTGGTCTTTACTAGTCACCGAATTAAGTTTCCTATAGTCAATGCACACACGCCAACTAGTAGTAACTCTAGTTGGGATTAATTCATTATTTTCATTCTTGACTACAGCAACTCCAGATTTTTTAGGTACTACTTGGGTAGGGCTCACCCACTTACTATCAGAAATAGGGTAGATGATCCCTACATCCAATAACTTAAGAACTTCAGCCCTCACAACCTCTTTCATATTAGGATTTAGCCTAAGCTGCATCTCCCTAGAAGGTTTTACATTGTCTTCTAAGTAAATTCTATGGGTAAATATCAAGGGACTAATTCCCTTGATGTCAGCAATGGTCCATCCTATTGCACCTTTGTGCATTCTCAAAATTTTCAGCAACTTACTCTCTTTCTCATCATTAAGTTTAGAAGATATTACCACTAGAAAAGTTTCCTCTTGCCCCAAAAATGCATACTTGAGTTCAACGGGCAGCGGCTTCAATTCAAGCTTGGGTGCTTCAACACTTGATGCCACTGGCATAATATTGGGGGGGTGGTAGCTCCTCAAAATTCGATCTCCATGCATTCACCTCTAGTACCTGTGAAGAGTTCAACATAGAACAAATATGTGCTACTTCAGAATCCTCATCATCATCAAAATCCAAAGAATTGACTTAACAAGACTCTAAAGGATCAGAAAAACATGTGAGATTAAATTGATCTTGCACAAGTGTTTCAATTAAATTAACTTCATGAAACCCATCATCATTCCCTGGTTGTTTGCAAATATTAAAAATATTTACTTCCAAAGTCATATTGCCAAAAAAAAGTTTCATTACACCATTCCTACAATTAATCAAAGCATTTGAGGTTGCAAGGAATGGGCGACCTAGGATGATAGGAATTTGAATGTCTACATTTGAAACAGGATGAGTATCCAAAACAATAAAATCAACTGGAAAGTAGAATTTATCTATTTGAACTAACACATCTTCAACAATTCCCTTTGGTGTTTTCACAGAACGGTCCGCAAGCTGAAGTATTATTCCTGTTGGTTTAAGCTCACCTAGACCTAACTGTTCATACACTGAATAAGATAAAAGGTTCACACTGGCCCCAAGGTCAAGCAAAGCTTTCTCTATCCTGAAATTTCCAATAACACATGAAATTGTTGGGCAACCGGGATCCTTATACTTAGGCGGGGTATTATGCTGAATGATGGCACTCACTTGTTCACATAAAAAGGCCTTCTTTTGTACATTAAGCTTATGCTTAACTGTACACAAATCTTTCAAAAATTTGGCATATGATGGAATCTGTTTTATTGCATCTAACAGAGGGATATTGATCTTCACTTGCTTAAAAATTTCAAAACTCTCAGAATTTTGGCTTAACTTTTGAGGTGGTTGCAATCTTTGGGGGAATGGAGCAGGAATGGGACATCTCACAACCTCACTGGACTCAGACTTGTCAAGCTTATCATCACTCTTCGGTTTTGAAAATTCCTCGGCTTTTGGGCCTTCGTTGGAATAGTTTTATCAATAACTTTTCCACTGCGAAGAGTGGTGATAGACTTGACATGTTCATGTTGTGTTCCAGAAGCACTAGAACCACTCACACCAAACTGACCTTGTGGATTTGGTTGTGGTTGAGCCGGAAACTTACCTTTTTCCTGTGTGCTCAATGAAGTGGTCAATTTAGTGAGAGTGCTTCTAATGTCATTTATGGCCTGTGATGTTTGACTATTGATGGTGGATTGCCCTTGCATGAATGTTTGCAATGTGTCCTCAAGAGTCCTCTTATGTGGAGGATTATTAGTAACAGAGTTAGAGGGCCTTTGAGGTGGTGGTGCATTATTTTCATTTCTCCAACTAAAATTGGGGTGATTCCTCCACCCCGGATTATATGTTTCAGCATATGGAGATTGAAAAGGCTTCTTGTAAGTGTTCATGGCATTTGCTTGATCATGTAACACTTCTTTAAAAGCAGGAATTGTTGGACACTCATGTGTTGCGTGTCCCATGATCTCACAAATACCACAAACTTCCTCTTTTTGCATAGGTGTGATTTCATTAACTTTCCTTAATTCCATGGACTCTACTTTTCTAGCCAAACTGGCTATCCTAGCATTCAAATCATCCTCTTCCCTAAGGTGATGCTTACCCCCACCAGATGTGGTGGAAGGCTTGGTCTTACTTGAATTTTCAGAAGGGGCACTAGGGTCCCAAGATTGGGCATTCTCAGCTAGTTGGTCAAAGTATTGCCAAGCCTCATTGGGGTCTTTATTCAAAAATATACCATTGCACATCATTTCTACAAATTGGCGCATTTGGGGTCTCAAACCCTCATAGAAAAAGTTAATGGCATGCCAACTTTCATAGCCATGATGTGGGTAGGAGTTTAATAAATCTTTAAAACGTTCCCAACATTGATAAAAAGTCTCATTTTCTTTTTGAAAAAAACTCATGATTTGTCTCTTAAGAGCATTAGTCCTATGAATTGGAAAGAATTTTTTTAAAAATTCAGTTTGCATCTCTTGCCATGTGCCCACTGACCTAGGTCTTAAAGAATTAAGCCAAGTCTTAGCTTTCTCTTTTAGGGAGAAAGGAAATAATTTCAACCTAACTATTTATTCACTACAGGTTTGGTCATGAAAAGTGGCACATACTTCCTCAAATTCTTTTATGTGCAAATAAGGATTTTTAGATTCTACACCATGGAATTTAGGAAGCAATGGAATCATACTTGGTTTAAAATTAAAATTATTAGCCTGCAGAGGAAAAACAATACAAGAAGGAGCACTATTTCGAGGAGGTTGCAAATATTCACGCAAGGTCTGTATAGGTGGGTCATTTGGACGCTCAATCCTAATCTCATTTTCATTCTCCCCATGATCACTACCATTATCATCCATGGCGCCAAGTATGTGAGAGTGTACAGGAGAGTCAAATAGATTATCAAAGCACAGTTCAAATTCAGTTTTTATCAAACGACCACTTTGATCACGATACCAAGCAATCATACACCAGCAACAGAATATAAGAGAAAAAGGATGGAACGAGTTTACCTAGATTTTCGAAGAATCGCAAATCAAAGCAAACCTCTGTTGCTCTTTGTCAATGCTGCAATCCCCGACAACGGCGCCAAAAACTTGCTACAACTTTAGGATTGCAAACCCAAGTGCAGGTTGTCGCGAAGTAATAATTTCTCGGAAGTCCGAGTGTCAAACCACAGGGATTGGTGGGACAAAGAACACTGGCCAAATGAAATAAAGAAAAAAAAATCAATGTAAGCAGAACTAGAAAGTAAAACTGGTTGAAGTTTTCCACTAAAAGTGGAGCAATGACTATTTTTTATATTTAGAAGAATAAAGGAAAATACTAAAGAAATACTCAATTAATAAAAAAGGGCCAAGGCATTAGGGATCCACCTAGCAATTCTTTATGTTTTCTTTTTTATTATCATTATCTCAGTTAGAATTAAGTGATGACTTAATCTAACCGGAATGTATAGCATTTACGAACAGGTAAACAATTTCTCACATGGATTAAATATTTTTGGAGGAAACAGAACAATAAAATCTGTATTATCATGCTACAGGGGACTTCATACATTCTATATAACCGGAGTACATAAAGAATCACAAAACCTTATAAGCATGAAATAATTTCTCAACTAAATATTATCCCACCAAAAGTATTTAATCATAAACATTCAAACCATGATCAGATAATCAAAAGAATAGCATAAACAAATTACTCAAGCATCACCCCTAGCCTTAGCTAGGTGATTAGCTGCTCATATTCGAGAACAAAATGTTCCAATTAAATAAACTAATCATCCTTAAAGAAGAATTAAAACTAATAAAAATAAAACCCCAATTTAAATAAAATGGAAAGGATTCTGAACAAAATGCTTCCAATCACAAGCTGTGGAGTCTAAGAGCAAGAACACCAAGAGAATTCCTAAAACCCAGCCACTGGTGCCGTTTTCTCCCTTTTCTTTTCTTTCTCCAGCCCTTGCTAAAAGCCAAAAAGATGATGCCCTAAAACCTCCTTCCTTTCTTCCTTTTATTCCAGCTACTGCACTTGCTAAAATTTCTGCTTTTTCTTCTCATTTTTCTACCGTTTCTCTCTTCCTTCTTTTTCTTTCCTTTTTCTCTCCTTTCTTCTTTCCTTTTTCTCCAGCTGCTGCCTCCGAAAATCTCTGCTTTTTTCCCATCTTTCTGCCATTTCTTCTCCTTTTTCTCTTTTCTCTTTTCTTTCCTTTTTCTGCTCTTCACATGCCGCCTACCTACTTTTCCTCTAGGTCTAGCTGCTGCCTCCTTTTTTTCTCTAGGTCTTTGTCCTATCCAAGACCAAAGGAAATTCTCATTTTGCCCTTCACCTTGGTCCTTTTTTTCCTTTTTTGTCTTTTCTTCCATCAGGTTCTCTTCTAGGCTTTGATAACATCACCTACCAACCCTTTTAATATTCTTTAATTTCTTCCATTTTGGTCCATGTATCACAGCTTGCTTCATATGGGGATTATTCTCATGTAGTGCATGAACTTGGTGATTGATGTACAAGTGGGCAAATGGCTATAGGATAGTGGACCCTACAAAAATAAATTAAGTATAAGTGAGGCATGTAGAGTTTTTAATAAAATAAAACACATAAATAAATGATTTTCATGTTATGCAATGATGTGGAAAAATTGTCAAACTTTGCGTGTAACTTGGGAATTTTATGTAAGAGAATTCTATTAATGCCTTATGGAAACGATGTCAAAATGTATAAAATCATGACTTATCACGTGGTTTTGATGAACACTTCCTCATAGTGTCTGGAGAGTGGCACTTGCCCAGACGCAGGTGCCCCACCAAAGAAGGGGTTCTACGTTTGACTCTGTAAACTTGATTTATAGCACGGTCATTAAATGATTTAGTACTGACCTCTCTTTGACTTTTCTTTTTTGGCAGACCCTCGAAGAAGACAATCGTGCAAAAGTTTGATAAAAATAAATAGCCTCCGTCAAGTCTGGAAGAGTGAGTTGTGCACGGATGACTTTGGACAGCTGCGCTTGGCTCCACTACTACTCTGCTACGTGCACGCACTCTCTTACACTACTTGTGTGATATCTCTGCAAATACGCCAACCTTCCCCTGCCCCCTATTGATATCAGGGACGTGTTGGACGTCACGGCGCCAGATATGTCCGGCATCAACTTGAGGAACCTACTCCTTAACCGGGGTGACGAGGGCACTTTGAAAAACGTGCCAGCCTCCTCCCAACTGATTCAACGAAAGAGAGCAAGGGGGGAGAACTCTGCTGGGCCGAGCCGCCCTGTGATCCCTACTCCGCCTCCCATTCCATTGGTCCAAGAGACACCAGGGGTAGACCACCATTTCACCCAACTGGGCAACGTGGTCCGGCTCGAGATGTTGCTACGGTCTCGACTCCCAAACTCGAGGGGGACAGCTCTGTACCCCTGCGGGCACCACAATTGGAGTACTATGGGGGGGACGCCATGACAGAGGCGGACTGCATCCTTCCCGTGGGAGACGGGCGCAGCGCGGCAGTGGCTAGCGCAATTAGTCAGGCAGCCTATCCCCCACTCGATATGGGCAAGTGGAAGAAGTCCTTAGATGACGAGCTAATCAAGAACCTGAGGAGGGGTCTTCTAATGGTGAGCATGCTTTTATTTGTCTATGTAAGTCTTTGTATCTTTTGCTTTGGCTAACACTTTTAACGTTCTACAGGGAGTTCAAGCATCCTTGGAGTTAGAGGACCGCTTCCGGGCCAACAAAGAGCACCTAGCCCATGCCAACAGCCTTGCCACCCGGTACCAGGATACAAAGAAGAAGGCGATAGAAGCTAAGAAATTGGCCGATGCTGCTAATGCAAAAAAGGTGGAGGCTGAGGAGTCTTTTAAGGCCGCACTGGAATCACTGACTAAAGCTGAGGACAAGATCTGGGCGTATGAGTCAGATTTCAAGCAGGTGCTACAACTTTCAGATTGCAAACCCAAGTGCAGGTTGTCGCGAAGTAATAATTTCTCGGAAGTTCGAGTGTCGAACCACAGGGATTGGTGGGACAAAGAACACTGTTAAAATAAAATAAAAATAAAATAAAGAAAAATCAATAATAGTTGAGATGGTTGAGTGATTTTTGTAGAACACAACAGAACGTGTAAAAGAAATAATATTTATGAGAAATACTAAGGCATTGGGGATCCACTTTTAACAAAACTATAATACTTATTCTCCAACCTATTTTATAACTCAATTGAGAATCAACTAAATAGTGTTCTCAACCGGAAAATAGAGCAATGATTATATCAAAGTATATGACCAAAAGATTAATCTTTTAATTGATTGATTCAACTTTGAAAGACTGGCTATTTGATTCGCAGGGAATTCCAAGCATTAATTGTACCCATGGTTAACAATGAATCAAGGAATTTTACAGAATAAAAACCTTTTAAGATTAAATGAAACAATCAATTAGAAAATATTATATATTAAAAACCATAGAAGATTGAAGAATAAATACTACAACTTCATTCAAAGTTTCACCCCTAGCCTTAGCTAGGGTGATTAGCTGCTCATAATGTAGCACAAATAATTCAAATCAAATAAGCTAATCATCCTCTAAAACAAACTGAAAATAAGAAATAAAGAAGAAAACTGAGAATAGAAGAAGAAACCGCCTTCCAAACGTTGCCAAAGAGAGAAACCCAGCCTTGCTACCGTAGTTGTAAAGAAATCTTCTCTCTTTGCAACTCCAGTTCGGACTGTGTTGCTGCCCAAAAGCCCAGAAAAAAAATCCCCTCTTTTCTCACTATGTTCCTACCCTAAAAGCCAAAAAGATGATGATCTCAAACCTCCTTCCTTTCTTCCTTTTATTCCAGCTGCTGACCCCGAAAATTTTTCCCTTTTCTTTTTCTTCATTTTTTTTCCAGCTGCTGCACTTGCTGAAATTTCTGCTCTCTCTTCTCAATTTTCTGCTCTCTCTTCTCAATTTTCTGCCGTTTCTCTCTTCCCTCTTTTTCTTTCCTTTTTCTCTTCTTTCTTCTTTCCTTTTGCTCTAGCTGCCTCCGAAAATCTCTTCCCATCTTTCTGCCGTTTTCTTCTCCTTTTTCTCTTTTATCTTTTCTTTCCTTTTTCTGCTCTTCACATGTCGCCTACCAGCTTTGCTCTAGGTCCAGCTGCTGCCTCCCTTTTTCTCCAGCTTTTTCTTTCCTTTTTTTCTCTACTTTTTCTGCTTGCTGCTTGTCTCTAGGTCTAGCTGCTGCTCCTTATCATATAAGTTATAGAAATAACCTATTTCTCTTTCTTTCTTTAGCCCACGTGCAAACTTGTATGGGCTATCACCTAGCCCTTTTATTTTCTTATTTTTTTTGTCTCTTTTCTTTCATCAGGTGCATGAATTTAGTGATAATGTGTGATTTATGAACAAGTGGGCAATTGGCTAGAGGATAATGGACCCTACATCAATAAATTAAGAATGAGTGAGGCATGTAGAATTTTTAATAAAATAAAACACATAAATGAATAATTTTCATGTTATGCAATGATGTGGAAAAATTGTCAAACTTTGCGTGTAACTTGAGAATTTTACGTAAGAGAATTCTATTAATGCCTTATGGAAACGATGTCAAAATGTATAAAATCATGACTTATCAGCAGGCCAAAAGATATGAGGCCGGAAGCAAGAAAGCTCAGAACGAGATGAACTGTCACCTTCCCGGAGTCTGCAATGAGTTCTACACGGACGGCTGGCATGTAGCCGTTGGTATTTCTAACTCCGGACTGACACCTTTAACTCCAGAGCCACTTTCTCTCACCTTTCCCTAATGCTCGCCTTCCCCCTCCTCCTAAGGCAGGTACGGACGTGGTTGACCTGGAGGACGCTGAGGTGACCTCCATACTGGTCGTAAAGGAGCCCGTTGGTGCTGGCCTTCCACAAGATGATCCTGCCCCAACTGCTGAAGGAGGAAGCACGGCTCCTTTGGACCCCGATTTTGCTAATCTATAATTTTTTGTAAAGAGCTTAAAACTTTTAAATATTAGTGTATTTTTGTAAAACTCTCTTTCTTTTGATAAAATGAAATGTTAGTGTGATTTTTCTTGTTTTTTTGTGTTTTGAATGAATTTTATGGTGAATGATTCATACTGTATTTGCTGTTAGTCTCATTTATACTTATCTTAGTGAGACTGCCTTAGTGCCTTGGACGACCTAGACTCTAAGCCGTTCCACGAATGAGTGACGCTCCGCAATACCATGTAGGGCTTCACGGGAAGTAATTTGTTTAAGTACCTGGCACGGCCAGCGTTTTGTGCCATTCTTCCATACCATGTAAGGTTTACAGGCGGAAAATGGTTAAGTACCTGGCATAGCCAGGGTTTTGTGCTGTTCTGCCATACCATGTTGGGTTTACAGGCAAAAAATGGTTAAGTACCTGGCGCGGCCAGGGTTTTAATGCTGTTCTGCCATACCATGTAGGGTTTACAGGCAGAAAATGGTTAAGTAGCTGATGCGGCCAGGGTTTTAGTGTCGTTCTGTCATACCATGTAGGGTTTACAGGCAGAAATTTGTTAAGTACCTGGCGCGGCCAGGGTTTTAGTGCCGTTCTGCCATACCATGTAGGGTTTATAGGTAGAAAATGGTTAAGTACCTGGCGCGGCTAGGGTTTTAGTGTCGTTCTGCATACAATGTAAGGTTTACAGGCAGAAAATGGTTAAGTGCCTGGCATGGCCAGGGTTTTAGTGCCGTTCTGCCATACCATGTAGGGTTTATAGGCAAAAAATTGTTAAGTACCTGGCGCGGCCAGGGTTTTAGTGCCGTTCTACCATACCATGTAGGGTTTACAAGCAGAAAATTGTTAAGTACCTGGCACGGCGCACGGCAGAAGTTCATGATTTTTTAGGAAAGAGGAAAAAGCATTATTACTATTTCAAACGTTACAGCCTTTGATGATCTTTCTATCGGTAAAACTTCTTCAGGTTGCCTATATTCCAATATTGCTTGAGGGGCTTGCCATCCATCCCTACAAGGTTGAAGGCCCTTAGTCCAGCCTCCGATATAATCTGGTAGAGCCCCTCCCAATTGGCCCCTAGCTTGCCCTGTGTTGGGTCCTTCTTGCTTCATATTACCTTGCACAACACTAAGTCACCCTGCGCGAGGACCCGTTTACTTACATTTTTGCCGAACTTTTTCCTTAAACTGCTATGGTAAGATGACAACCTGATCATGGCAAGGTCTGTGCGTTCTTGAGTCAGTTCCAGATCTTTAGCTAGCGTATGCTCATTATTTTCTAAATCGAACTCCTCTGTACGTAGGGTGGGAAGACCTATCTCAAGTGGGATCACGGCCTCCACCCCATAAGTAAGAGAGAATGAGGTCTCTCCTGTTGAGTTTTGGGGTGTCGTTCTGAATGTCCATAGGACGTTGGGCAGCTCTTCCACCCATTGCCCCTTGGCTTATTCTAACCTTTTCTTGATTCCGTTGAGGATAGTTTTATTGGAAGACTCTGCCTGTCCGTTTCCCTGAGGGTAGGCCGAGCTGGAGAAATAGTTTCTGATTCTAAACTCTGAGCAGAACTCCCTGAATGGTCCACTTTCGAACTGCATACCATTATCAGAGATAAGGCATCTGCGGAGACCGAAGCAAGTTATTATGTTCTTCCAGACGAATTTTCTTGATTCGAAGTTAGTGATTCGTGCGAGAGGCTCCGCCTTGACCCACTTCGTAAAATAGTCGGTTGCCATATTCAACCATTGCCTATTCCCCGTTGCTCAAGGTAGTGGTCCGATCAAGTCCAGCCCCCATTGGGCAAACGGCTATAGACTGGATATAGGGTTAAGTTCAGATCCGGGTTTGTGTATCGCCGGAGCTAATATCTAGCATTTCTCGCAGCGCCTGACATACTGAGCAGTGTCCTTCTACATGTATGGCCACCAGTAGCCTTGGTCGATTGCTCTATGGGCTAACGAGCGTCCTCTAGTATGGCTGCCGCATACACCCTCGTGAATTTCGTACATCAAGTTTTGGACTAGGTCTAGATGTACACAAAGGAGGTAAGGCCCTGTGTAAGATCTTTTGTGCAACCTTCCCTCTCGCGAGACCTAGTACTTCATTGCTATCTTGCGAACCTTAGCTACTTCTTTCGGATCTGCTAGCAATATGTCTTTTGACAAGTAATTCAATATCGGATCCATCCAGCTGGGGCTCGTCTCGATTTGACATACACTATCCTGGCCTTTCTCTACTATGTTAGGGAAGTCTTGTAATCCCACAGTTATAATCCTTCTGAAATCTGGCACCACAGAGGATGCCAGGCCAGCCAGTGAGTTCGCGTGCCTATTGTGTTCTCGGCCCACTCTTTCGATATTAAATTTACTAAAGCTTTTCAAGAGGCTCTAGGCTAACTCCAGATAAACTATCATCCTCTCGTCCTTGGCCATGTATTCTCCGGACAATTGATTGACTATCAGTTGGGAATCGCAGTGTATGGTGAGTGAGTCAGCGCCGAGCCAGCTAGCGGTTTTGAGGCAGTGTAGGAGGGCCTCGTATTCGGCTTCATTGTTTGAGGTGCCGAAATTTAGCCTGACCGCTTGCTCCAATAGTTCTCCCTTCGGCGATATCAGGACTATTCCTAAGCCGGAGCGTCTGGAATTTGCCGCGCCGTCAACATATAATATCCAGCCTGTTACCTCTTGGGTCTGCTCAGCACCCCTAATGTCTTCTTCCTCAGTGAGCGTGTTGTTGTCCTCTGGTGCAAACTCGGCTACAAAGTTGGCCAGTACCTGTCCTTTGATGGCCGTTCTGGGTTTGTACCGCACATCATATGCTCCCAGTTAGGCTCCCCACCTGGATATTTGACCGCTAAAGTCCGAACTTCTGAACAAGGCTTTCAAGGGCAAGGAGGTCAGTACGATCATAGTGTGGGCCTGAAAGTAGTACGAGAGCTTCTTTACCGTTATGAATAGCACGGGGGCCGCTTTCTCTAACGGCAAGTATCTCGTCTCTGGTCCGTTCATGGTTTTGCTGGTATAATAGACCGATCTTTGCACCCTAGCGTCATCTCATATGATTGCCACGCTGACCGCTTTATCTGTGGCTACAAGATAGATGTAGAGTGGTTCCCCTTCTCTGGGTGTGGAGAGCAATGGAGGTACTGACAAGTATTTCTTCAGTTGCTCAAAAGCTTGATCGGACTTTTTGCTCCATGCAAAGTTTTTCCCCTTTTTGATGAGGTCGAAGAACAGTCGGCACTTTTCAACTGACTTAAAGATAAATCGGTTAAGTGCAGCAGCCATGCTTGTCAGTCTCTGTACTTCTCTGACATTTTTAAAGGGCTGCAGCCCTTAGATAACGGCTATCTAATCCGGATTTGCTTTTATGCCGCGCTGGGTTTCCATAAACCCTAAGAACTTACCCGAGCCCACCCCGAATGTGCATTTCGCGGCGTTGAGTTTCAAGTTATGTCTTCTGAGTATATCGAGGACATGCCTCAAATCTTGCACATGGTCTAAGCTTTTGGTACTTTTGACGACCATGTCATAAATATATACTTCAACAGTTTTTCCTAACAGCTCCGAGAACATCTTGGTCACCATTCTTTGGTAAGTGGCCCCGGCATTTTTTAGTCCGAACGGCATCACCTTATAGCAGAATACTTCCTTTGGTGTGATGAATGCGGTTTTCTCTTGGTCCTCTCTTCTTAGGGCGATCTGATGATACCATTGGAAGGCGTCTAAGAAACTCATTCTTTCATGGCTGGCCGTGGAATCTATCAGCTGATCTATCTTTGGGAGCGGGAAATGATCTTTTGGACAGGCTCTGTTTAGATCGGTGAAATCTACGCAGACTCTCCATTTTCCATTTTTCTTCTTCACGACAATAGTGTTGGACAGCCACTGTGGATACAGAACTTCTCAGATCATTCGGATCTTTAAGAATCGGTCCACCTCTTCTCGCACAGCTTTGGCATGCTGTGGAGCTGTCATTCTTGCCTTCTGGACAACTAGCTTATATTTAGGTGAAACATTCAGTTCATGGCAGGTGAATTCTGAGTCTACACCGGGAGCCTCGTATGGGGTCCATGCGAAGACGTCTTGATCTTCTTTAAGCAGAGTCAACAGTAGTGATTTGTGCTCGTCAGAGAGAGAGTCTCCTATCAAGAAATGCTTCTGAGCTTCCCTTTCAGCTACTAGCACTGGTACGAGCTTCTCTGTGCATTTCTTTTAAGGGAGGCGCTCTTCGCGGTCCTCTCAGTTCTGTAACTGCTATTTGCCCTTCATGGTGCCTTCCTTTGGTTCTAGTGGTGGTAGTGTCTTCTGTTTAACTGCTGCTACCAAGCATTGCTTCGCCACCAGTTGTCATAACCCCATTTTTACCCCCGAGATTTTCTCGGATGCCGGCATGCAAAACGAGGCAGTCCGAACCGAGCCGACTTGATCTAACGAGGACTTACCACATCAGAATTACCTCAAAAAGGGGTTTGGGGCATATTTCCCGAAGTTTGACCAAGTTTGACTAGGGTTGACCAAGTTTGACCGGAGTTGACCAAGTTTGACCGAGGTTTGACCAAGCCGTTCTGACCCGACTGGGGTCCACTGTACCCAAAAAACCCTCAAAACATGGTCCGGAATACATTTCCCCGAATATGGAGAGGTTTAACCAATTTTGACCAGGGTTGACTAAGTTTGACCGAGGTTTGACTGAACCGTTGACCAGACCGAAAGCTGGACTGGGATGACCGTCCCCTGACCATTGAATAGATAATGTTGAGAGCTTCGATTCGGTACTTCACGGGTCAAAAACGAACGAAAAATGAGAGAGTTATGGGCAAAACCGTGAAAAATCGGTCCAACACTTAGCCAAATTTTGCTAAGTGTTGTTGACAAAACAACCTATTTAGGGGGCGCGTTTTGCACATGGATTCTTTCCAACCGGCGGCAACTTGGTCCGCAAGCTGAAACCTTTAAGCAAGAGGGTTACTTCAACTACGACGTGCAACTCCCGGATCGCCAAAAGCTCCTCCGGCCAAGCCGGAATCTCAACTAGAAAATGACCCCTTGGCATGAGGAACATTCCAACGACCTCTATTCGCAAGATCATATCTCGCGAACCCAAGTTCCCCTTTGCGCAAGGCCTGTTCGCCTTTGCGCAAGGCCTGTACTTTTAGAAAGAAGGTAACACAAGCTTTTCGGCGACACCAAGATCGTCAAAATCCGACGTCGGGAGTTACATTTACCAAGCACACGAAAACAGGCTAATGAAATAAGGCAGTGTTGAAAATTTCATGACTTTTCCCTCGACGTTACCACGCTTGTGCGCAGAGTTTTCCTGACTCACAACGAGTTGATCCGCAAGCCCGGGTACGTTGAAAAGAGGACATGTTCAGACACAACGTGGAACTCTCGGATCGTCAAAATTTTCTTTGGTCTAGCCGGAATCACGATCGGAAAAATAGTCTCAGACGGACCAAAAACACTCCGGTGGCCTCTGTTCGCGGAACCATATCTCGCGAACCCAAGCTCGGTTTCCTGCAAGTCCAAAACTTTAAGGGAAAGGGTAGCACAAGCTTTCCGACGGTACCAAGAACGTCGAAAACCGACCTCGGGAGCTAGGTCAAATATGCGCGCAAACACAGACAAAAAGTAAGGAAAAACGAGCCAAAGATCTGACGCGTTTTTCTCCCGGACAATCGCCTTCGCGCACAGAGTCTTCCCGACTCGCAACGAGTTGATCCGTGAGCCTGGGTGCGTTGGAAATATGGCGACTCCAGCTACGACGTGCAACTCTCGGTTCACCGGTGGCTTCCCCCATTTGACCGGAATCTTCACCGAAAAAACACGAAAAAACAACTCCGGCACCCCGACCTCCGGGAGTCATAACTCTCCCGTCCAAACTCCGATTCACACAAACTTTATATCGTTGGAAAGTAGACGTCGAGAGCTTTTCGGCGATATGCTTCATGACCCATTTTGAGCACCAGAAGGCCTCCAAAAGTGCCCTCTAAAATCGGGTCAGAAAAAGGTACACGCGCAAAAACCGAGGAGGATTCGGTGGAGGGGTCGCATGGCGGATAAGATCGCCACGTGGCACTTGTATGAACTCGAGTGCCATCATCACGCGCCGCGCGGGATAATGCCGCGTGAGGCGTGCAAGTCCCTCTATAAATAAAGCCTTCCCCCCCAGCTCCGACACGATTTTTGGCTCGGGTTCTAGACCTTCTTGAGCGTAGTTTAGGCAGAAATAGGGGTTTAGGGGTCTACCTTAGGGGGTTTTGGGGTAGTTTTTGGAATGAGAGACTCCTCTATAGGTACTCTCTCTCTCTAAGCTCTTTCTCTCTCCTCTCTCCCCTCTTTTTCTTCCTTTCTAGTGGAGGTGACTAGTAATGATCCCTAAAATGGGAAGGGATTCACAAGGATCCACTTTTATTTATGCTTTTTTAGTTCATTAAATACTTCATTCATATGCTTTTGTTCAATAAATGCTTTAGTTATGTTCTTTGAGTTCATTTCTCACTTTATTTACTTGCCTTAAGTTTATCTATTGCTTTATGTCTTAGATCTATTTATTGCTTCCATACTTGCTTTAAATTCATTTATTGCTTTCCGCATTACTTTAAATACATTTATTGCTTTTATTTACATTTATTATGTACTTGTAAATATCATATTGTGATTATCCCCTTTTCTCGTGTATTTGGGTACGACGATCTGAGTGGCTTTGGTGGATTATATAAGCCCTCTATGAGGCCTTAACAATCATGTTAGCCCACGAGATATTTGACCCAAGAACACATCCCCATGTTTAAATACCGTCATTTACTGCTTTATTACGTTGTGACTATTTATTTTCTTCCCCTTTTTCCCTTATGAAATGGGCGTGATAATCCCAATTGGTCGTGATGGATTATGTAAGACCTCAACGAGGCATTAACCACCACGTAATTCCATAAGGCATTGGACCCACAAAAACCCTTTTTAATTCCATTATTGCTTTAAATACATTTATGGCTTTTATTTGCATTCATTATGTACTTGTGAATATTATATTGTGATTATCCCCTTTCCCCGTGTATTTGGGTACGACGATCCGAGTGGCTTTGGTGGATTATATAAGCCCTCTATGAGGCCTTAACAACCATGTTAGCCCACGAGGTATTTGACCCAAGAACACATCCCCATGTTTAAATACCATCATTTACCACTTTATTACGTTGTGACTATTTATTTTCTTCCCCTTTTTCCCTTAAGAAATGGGCGCGATAATCCCGATTGGTCGTGATGGATTATGTAAGACCTCAACGAGGCATTAACCATCACGTAATTCCATAAGGCATTGGACCCACAAAAACCCTTTTTAATTCCATTATTGCTTTAAATACATTTATGGCTTTTATTTGCATTCATTATGTACTTGTGAACATTATATCGTGATTATTCCCTTCCCCCGTGTATTTGGGTACGACGATCCGAGTGGTTTTGGTGGATTATATAAGCCCTCTATGAGGCCTTAACAACCATGTTAGCGCACGAGGTATTTGACCCAAGAACACGTCTCCATGTTTGAATACCGTCATTTACCGCTTTATTATGTTGTGAATATTTATTTTCTCTCCCTTTTTCCCTTGTGAAATGGGCATGATAATCCCGATTGGTCATGATGGATTATGTAAGACCTCAACGAGGCATTAACCACAACATAATTTCACGAGGCATTGGACCCGTAAAATTCTCAATGTTCCTTTAAAATGATTTTAACATTCATGTAAATCCTAAGGTGGCGTCGAGATTCGAGTAAGCCTATCAATAGCATCGAATCCCGACCCCACGAGGTCTTGACCCTTTCCCTAAAAATTCTCGTGTTGTCATAAATTACATTTTGCCATTGTGATTAAGCATCACATTTACGTCATCTCACACTTATCATTTCCGATATAATGCATATTCATGATTTATGTGCTGCGAACATGCCATGATCATCCTCATTATGATACATCCACTTCGTGTTAGTGATTTATGTGTTGCAAACATGCCGTGATCATTTACTCGAACCCTTTTATGATTTATGTGCTGCAAACATGCCATGATCATTCCATACTCTTTCATTCTTGTGATTTATGTGCTGCGAACATGCCGTGATTGCTTGTCTGAATGTTTTACCATTTCGATGTCATGTTCATTCTAGTAATTTATGTGCTGCGAACATGCCGTGATTACTTGTTTGAGTGTTTATCGCTTTGATATAAAAATGTGATTAAAATACACTTTGCCATGAAAACTTTAAAAAGAGTAAACATGGTAATGTGGGCGTTAGAAACGAAGTTGGTGCAACCCAAGGGCAATGGCTCGCCCTGGCTTTTGGGACACCATGGTATGAGTCCTTTACACGGGGGCGTGGCTGGTACGTGCTTTCGTGTAAGGGATTCTACACGTTCTAACTCCCATAGGATCATGGTCTAAAATTCCCCAAAGTGTGAATTAATCATCCAAAACCCCGCCATTTGACGGACCGCTTTACTCTTGGAAATCAAGGGTAAAGAGATCCCGAATATGGCACCAAAAACATTAATTGTTTGTCCCGGCACTAGGTGTTAGGATTTCAAGTATATCCTACCACCGAAACTGCCCGGAAATTTAAAAGATACAAAGATGAGGGACGGTGAAATAAAGAGTCTAATCAAAACCAAATGAAGTCAAATTGCATTTGCCACTCTTGGTATATTGCACGACGGAATTTGGGACATTTGTACATAATTAAAACCAACAAACCTAGGCTTAGCAAATAAAAGGGAACACTAGAAGGGAGGTAACCGTTTTCTTAAACGGATGTCGTGGGGTGCCTAACACCTTCCCCACGCATAAGCAAACCCCCGAACCCTATCTCTGGTTCAAGACCATTTTGTTGTAAATGTCTAAACAAGATAAAATCTATTAGACATAGGTGCCCAATCACACCTTAAATTTCCCATGATTGGTGGCGACTCCAAACTTGTGCTCACACGCACACACGTGTTCCCACACACACACACACACAACTCATATCTCGAAACTCAAAGAGATAGAGAGATCACACACACTCGCCAAATGGGGGTCGGGATCAAGGAAAAAGAAAAGACCTACTTTAAGGTAAAAGAAGATTTTCCGCCGGTGTTGACACCAGTTGGTCCCCCACAATTTCCATGATGGAGTGTGGAGGGCACTGCGCCCATTTGATGCAGCTTTGGTCTCCCTAAGATTGCATTATAGAGATAGTAAGCATTCAGAACAAAGAACTCGGTTGGAGATGAGATCGTGTCGGCCTTAACGTTGATTGCCACCTTTCCAGATGGCACGACTGTCTCTCCGGAGAAGCCATAGAACGATCTTTCAGCGCGGTTCAAGTCTTTTACCCTGAGGCCCAGTCCTCTAAACAGGGGCTCATACGTGATCTCGGCTGAATTGTTCAGATCTATGAGGATTCTTTTGATGTCGAACTCCCCGATTCGTAAAGTTATCACCAATGCGTCTGAGTGAGGGAGCTATACCCCTTCCAAGTCTTGATTTGTAAATACAATCTGTTCTACTGATTCTATCCTCAAAGGCCTTGGAGCCATCTGGGCCAAGTCTCCTATCTGAAACGTTTCTCGTAGATGCGCTGTTTTTCTCATTTCTCCTTTTTGGTCGCGGTCAGCTGCACCGTAGTGAATTACTTCAATGATCCTTACTGGGGCTGAAGCCTTCACTGTGGTTCTTGGTGCTTCAGCATGCTGGTGTGGACTCTTTGACTCATCCACATATTACTTGAGGTGCCCATTCTTCACTAAGTATTCAAGATGGCTTTTGTAAGCCCGGCATTGCTCAGTTAAGTGCCCGCGCTCCCGGTGATAAACACAATACGGCTTAGATTCTCTTTTGGCAAGGTCGCCACCCATCTTCGGGGGCCACACAAAGTATGGTTTATCCTTGATCTGGGGGAGGATTCAATAGATTGGCTCTTTGAACACTGTGTATACTGCCAGGCACATACTGGTCTTGGGCGGATCTATGGAGCTTCTTGCCTTCACGGCTCGGCTCGACTCGAGTCGGGTCACCTTTTTCTCCGTAGTTGGGGCCACCTCTGCAGTTCTTGCCGAACTTTTCGAGTCATCTTCCATGATGTCGCTCAATAATAAGCGGTACATTGTAGTACATGTAAGGGGTTGTCGATCCTCAGGGAGTTTGTGTTTTCAAAAGACAATGTAATTTAATATGTAAGAAGGGTAAAATAGATTTGGTTTGTGGAAATTTTGTAAAGAATATATGTAAAAAGGCATTAAGGTTTTGAGGTGTTTCTCTATACCAGTATGATTCCTTGTAATCCCGGTTAAAAACCTTGTTCTAATAACAATTTACAAGTTGATTATTTTCCTTTTAAAAAGCTCTTGACATGGTTGAACTAATAAAACTCAGGAACACTATATTATCGGAGAAAATAAAGTGATTAGAGTAATAATTAGAAAGACCTTTCAATTTATAAAACACAAAACCTAATTAAAACCATGCAATATTCCCCCTTAATCATAAGAAAAACATGATTGAACTTATAGAAAGTACGAAATAAAACATATATCAATTAGGAATCAATAAATTAACAATCAACTGTAATTTAACATTAAAATAAAAGGGACTACAAGTATTCATATTCATATCTTTATACAAAAAACATAGCCCCTAGCCCTAGCAAGAGGCTTAGCCAATCATGGCTAAGAAAAAAGAAAACTAGAGAAAATAATTTCTAGGGAGAAAACTAGAAAGAAAACTAAAAAATAATAATAATCCCCCAAAAAATATAATCCCAGGCGGCTCCTCCTCCCAAGTTGCTATCTACGCTTCTTTCATTTAGGGCTCCAATGGAAAAATAATCTAGTGCATCGCGGGAGAAACATGCAATGCAATCCACGGCAAGGAGAAATTCACTTAAGGCTCCAAATGATCCTGTGTAATGCGGGTAAGTGTTGAGGATGTGCAATCCATAGCCAAAGTAAGGCTCCCACATAAACTTCATTAAAGCTCCTTTGAGTAATGATCTTGTGTGATGCGGTAGGAAAGGAAAGTGTGAGCTTGTGGGTTTTGGTGGCCATGTGGGCTTTGTTTTTCTTTTTCTTTTCAAACATTAATTTGCACATCTTTTCTTCTCTTTTGCTCATTCCAGCTTGTTATATCTTACTCCAATCTAATCTAACTTGTGCCTACAATCAAACATAGCCCAAATTAACATATAATGGATTAAATTAATACACTTAAATGCATAAGTCATGTAATTCAATGAATTGAACAACAAACATCCATTTAAGTGTAATTAGACATGAAATGCAACACAACCCCAATAGAATCTCTCTAAAATGCATGTAAATAAGTCATATTTCATGACTTATCATTCCACTCTGATATGCTGCTCCAGACGAGACATAAGGTCCGTCATGTTAGCAATGGGCCTCTTGGTGAGAGACTGCCTAAGTCTGCTGCCTTGGTGCAACCCGAACCTGAATGTCTTCACTGCTAAGTCTTTGTCACATACGTCAATATCGTTGTAAACCTCCCAGTATCGTGTAGTCAATGTTTCTTCAGCTTTCATAGTTAGGGCCAGCAAGGTATCGATTTCCTTAGGCTTCCGGGTATTCGTAATGAACCTTGCAGTGAAAGCTTTGGACATCTCCCTCCACGAGTGGATTAACTCATGCTCTAGATGGTCAAACCATCGTAATCCAACCTCTCCTAGACTGGAAGGGAACACGCGACACATGAGTGCATCATTGTTGCTGTAGAGAGCCATTGCTTGCTTGTAGTGGCTCAGGTGACCCACTGGGTCGCTCTTCTTGTTGTAGACAGTAAGGTTGGGCGAAGTAAACTTGGTTGGGAGCTTCACCTGCTCTATTTTGGCCGAAAAGGGGGAGAACGAGATCTGCTGAAGCTGTCTCCAAATCGGGTTGCGCTCGTGCCCAGGGGGAAATGCTCTAGAGTGGTTGTGCCTGCGTCTTTTGGGGGACACGGTCCTTTAGTGCTCACAGTTTGATCTTCTACCGTGCTCCTTGTGGCTAGGAAAACGGTGTGAGCTTTCACACGAACCCGAGTGACTCTTGGTTCTTCTTCTCCGGTGTTGCTCATCTTTCTTCTCGTCACTTTCCTTTAATAGCCTAAGCTCCCTCTCAAGCTCCTCAATTCTTCTATTCTTCTTGGCCTCTTCGAGGAAGGGGGCTCTCTGGAATGCGAGCGCCGCCTTCCCTCGGTCCTGTTGCCGGAGCGCTCCTCTTGACTTCCCTTCTGCTCGCCGAGAACCTGTACCTCAGATCGTATCCTCCTATAACGAAAGGTTGGTAATCTGGTACCTTCTCGCTCGTTTTCCGAGACAACTACTTCTTCCATCCTACACGGTGGGTTTGTAACCTCCTCCTAAATCGACCTTTCCCACAGACGGCGCCAATTATAACGGAAAATAAATCTGGTAACTTTAATAATTTGGAGAAAGACCTTTCCTGGTGAAGCTGCTAAGACGACCTTTTGAATGAAAGATAAGCCCTGCACAGAAAGAAATAAGTAAGAAGGGATGATCCCCAGTTTGGGGACCGATCACCCTCCGATGGTAAAGTCAGTGAAGAATTGTTTTAGTGGCAATAGAGTAGTATGCTCTGATACTCTCCTTTTTTCAATGTATTCTTGTGTGTGTAATTCTTACCATTTTTTGCCTATTTATAATCTTTCTCCAGACAGCTCATCTGCCACTTGAATGATTATCTTGTCTCCTAAAAAGGGGATGTCAGCTCTGGATAGGACATAAAGGCACCTAGCTGTCTTGGCTTGCGTGGCTTATCTTGGTGCATTTATGACTTTGTGTGCTTCCTCCCTCCTTCCCCCGAGGATTACCGTCAGACAGGTCACCTCGCCGTGTTTTAATTAATGCTCTCAACCACCCTTCTGACGGGTATTAAATGCTGAGATCCCTTGAGTCCGCTCAGAGAATTAGCGCGGACCATAGTGAAGAGTCTGGTCAGGATCGTGATTGATCCGTGCCGTGATAATATATGCCGGCCTCCATTTTGGCAAATGACGCCCTACAAGCTTTTTGGCCTCTTTACAACTTTCCCCTTCACAATAGCAAAGGTATCATCAATTCCCTTAGAAATCATCCAATTGTCAATTTATATTTATTTTTTTATAATTTTCAAATAATTTTCATAATTGTTGATTTATGTGACCATTCTCCTCCGATAAAATATCTAAATAAATAGAATGTGTATCTTAATTTTGTAAATATCTAATAAGGGTAAGGGAAATGAACAATCAACATTCTACTCAATTCTCTCCTCTTCCCTTTGCTCCCCAAACTTCCAAACCAGCTATAAAACAAAAAGGAAGACAAGATATTTATTACTAGATAGTAATCGTACTCGAAGTGTACTAAAAACCTTTGAAACTCGCTCCCACAGACATACAGACTGTGACCCAAATCTAGTAGAATTCTGAAACACCTGATTGTACTGAATAGCGAGTACCTCTTTTTTTTTTTTTTTGTTTAGCGGCAACATTTTCAATTTCTTTCTAAAATTAGCAAGAAATTCAGGACATGGCATCACGATTGTTATCATGTGCAGCCGCAAGCTTCGCCACTCCCCCGAAGCATACTGGATTATCTGATTCTACAACTTGTTACCCTTCACTACTACTGTTGCCTTCAACTTCAACAGTAGCTAAGCTTACGCTTCGAAATGGATCGCTAAAGTGCAAGGCTATAGGAGATCAGAGCTCTCAGACTTCTTTGGACCGCACCGTTTATCAGGGTATTTACGGCCCTTGGACCGTTGATTCCTCCGATGTTCGAGAGGTACACGTTTTATCTTATTTTTCTTTACTACGTTTATATGTGTGTCTCAGTACACGCTCGCTGTTCTATTACTTATTAAGATTGTTTTTCTTCCAAAAAAAAAAAAAAAGGATTGTTAATCATTCGGGTCAAGTATTTTATGGGATATGATAACAAATTAGGGTTGAACAAGAAAGTCTGAGAATTTGTTTATTTCGATTTTTTTGGAATATGCAGTAATGTAAGCTATAAAAGGTTTTATTAATTCATAACTCCTTGGCCTATTTATACAAAATGGTAAAGGGGCTCATAAGATCAAATTGCTAGCTACAAATTGAAGTTCCTATCTGTAAGTTTTTTTTTTTTTTTTTTTTTTTGTGGATAATTTGATGGTTACAACTATGAGAAGTGGGATTCAAACCTTGTTTCTCCTCGTAAAAGATACAGGTAATGTCATTGAGCTACTAGCGTCTGTCTGTTAGTTAACATAAAAATTAAGAACTTAAGGACCATGTCATGCAAGCCAAAAACCTAATAATTGATAAGAAATGTCATAATGGTCTGAATATGGATACTGATATCGGGCCATAGCGCTTTGTTCTTGAGTATCTCGGTGATACTTTGCTTGCCGTGGCAGGTTATTTTATACAGATCAGGATTGGTGACTGCTGCTGCTTCGTTTGTAGTTGCTGCATCAGCTGCTTTTTTTCCTGATAACTCTTTGTTGAGTGATATTATTAAGCAAAATCTTGATCTGTTTTATATGATTGGAGCTGGTGGGTTGGGCTTGTCATTATTTTTGATCCACATCTATGTTACTGAGATTAAGCGCACTCTTCAAGCACTATGGGCACTTGGTGTTGTTGGATCTTTGGCATCCTACACAAGCCTTGCTCGACCAGCTGGTGAAAACTTAATACAATATGTTATCGATAACCCATCAGCTGTCTGGTTTATTGGTCCTCTCTTTGCAGCACTGACAGGACTTGTCTTTAAAGAAGGTAATATTGCAGTCAATTTGTGATTGTAAGCATCTTTTCTGATTTATTTTAATATGTTTTTAAGTTAAAGAAGCCATTATACTGTATTGCAGCCTGCCTCCCAATCTTTGTAATCATTTGATATGTGAAATTGGTCAGGTATTAACTCAATTTGCTTTCAACTGGCAATTTTATTATAATCCTCCATATTATACAATTAATGTACAATATCAAATCCCATGGCCTAGGGAAAGGTCCAGGTTCCGTTTTGAAATGGTTGAAGCAAAAAGGGAAGAGTTTGTGGCCTTAGTATCTCCTTTAGTTGTTTGGAAAGGGCAGAACCATTATCAACATAAAATGGTCTACATTTTGAAATAACCTGTGTTTCTTTGTAACACTTTTGAATCACCTTCATGCTTTTAAACTTCAACAGCAAAAGTTATCATTAGAATCTCTTGATTATGTTCTCCATCATGCCAAAGAAATCCAATTCATTTATTTTTGCTTGAATTTGTTGCACCATTTTCTTTAGTTCTTTGTGTCATTTTTTGTGTTTGACAACTTAGAAATATGAAGAAGGATTAAGATGAAGGGAGGTAGCATTCTGTGTGTTTACTTGTTTGTTTGTTGAGATCAAATTGATGAGGTGGTATCATGTTTTTTTTTTTTTAATCTTATTTATCACAAATGATCCTTTCAATAATAAACAGGTAGTATATGATCGATATTGAGTAAAATATTCATAATTTAATATCAAAGTGAAGTGGTACTTTTGTGATAATGTAAGTTTGTATTTCAGTATACTTTTGTTCGTTTATAATTTCTATGCCTTTTGAAGTTATATTATGGAAAAGATTCAATGGCATGCCATGACTGTTTTAGAAATTTTCTCCAAACAGGCCTCTGCTACGGAAAGCTGGAAGCTGGACTCCTCACATTCATTATACCTATATTGCTTCTTGGGCACCTGGTATTCTTCTTGCAATCTATTCAAAGCAATTCTTTTAACAAGATGATGACAGCACACATATATACAATTATTTTTCAAAGAATTGACATGCACTATGCAACCATGCAGGTACCTCATTTGTAATTAAATAACCAATGTAACATCATGTAAACGTGCTTAAGGTTATTTCAAAAAAAAAAAAAAAAAAAAAAAAACGTGCTTAAGGAATTTGGCTTTTTGCTTGATATGAATTCCCCAGGTGTAGATACTACCATGTTTATCCAGTCTGCCTTATTTATTTATTCTTTTTCTGTGGGGAAAATGTCTGGATAAAGGGTACTGTCATGATTCTCTCTCTCTCCTGGTTGGTATTGACTATTGAGATTTTGTTAAATTCTTGATCATTAATCAAGAGTCCTACAAAATCCTCAGCTTAACCATGGCATAAGTTTATAGGAATTTAACAACTTCATATCAAGCTTTTAAGTTCTGTTTCATTTAGACCTTTAATGGGATGCACTTTACAGACCGGTTTGATGGATGATGGAGTAAAGCTTACTCTTCTGGGTTCATGGATGGCCCTTTTTGTGATATTTGCTGGAAGGAAGTTTACTCAGCCAATTAAGGTAAACTATTAAATGACCTAAATTTATTGTTAATGACTTTCTATTTGATTAGATTTCCTGTGTTTAACATTAATGTCCATGGATTTACGATGCACTCTTGCTTTCAAGGATGATATCGGTGACAAATCCGTTTTCATGTTCAATTCTCTTCTGGAAGATGAGAAGAAGGCATTGCTTGATAAACTTGAGCAACAAAAATTCGGTGAGAAACTTAAGTACGAAGAGATGTGAGTAAAAAATTGCACCATAATTTTAGACAAGATGTGCATGAAATGGATCGATGAGATATTTAGGTAGGTAATTTTAAGTAATTTCTCTGGTCATAGCATGTAATATTCTTTCACTAACTTAAGAATAAATGTTTTATAGAGCTTTTCAATTATTGGTACCTATGTGGTAAAGTAAAGGTTAACATGTTTAACTTGATAGTTTCAACACTTTACAGTCCTTCGGGAACCCACCATGTCAATTTTATGAGCCACAATATTGCTTTTAGCTTCCTTTGCCTACATGATTTGTATTTAGCACCATTGCATACACTGTTCTGTTTTCTTCTTTTCCTTTCTCTAATTCTCCTTGTAACCAGGTATAAGAATATTTCCATATTGAATCAGTCTTGCAATAGAATAACTGATGAATCTAATGTTGTATGAAGAAAACAGTATGGATGGGGTTCAGAATATCTTTCTTTTTTGTTCCCATTTATGTTCTGGAAGATTATATATTTACAAGCCAACAATAATTAAGGCCTGTGCTTGTTACATGTTAACCACTTATACAGATTATACAGTACCATAACACTAATATAAATGCCTTAAGAATGTGAAAGGCTGCACACTCAATATCTTACTTGCAGGTAGAGCTTGTCCGTTTTCCTTTCTTCTTTTTTTCCCTCCTCTCAACGAGAGTTTAACGTTGGACCAATAATATAATACCTGATCCCACTGAACCAAACCCCATAGGAACAAACCTGTGTAATAATCCCTTTTTAACTGTTGCCAATAACACAGAAAAGTTAAATTGAATGGTTGGACATCCCACATCAAATAGCATTTCGGCACTTCAATTGCTTGTTTATGAGGAAGTCATGACTTTTAATTTTATGATTTTGGAATGTCAATTCCAGGATGATCAAATATAAAAAACTGTTTTCTCCCAACAACAAAAAAAATAATCAACTTTTGAGAAAACAGACAAATTACACTTCTCAAATGCTATGTAAAAGATATTTGATGGTTCAGTTTTGCTTGGACAACCAAATGGTTCTCTTAGCATCATCCGGCTGTATCTAGACAATTTCAGAGGAAAAAACCTATTAATCTTTGCGAGTATCCAACCAAGTTCCTAGAATTTCCGACAGCCAGGCATCTTAAAGTCATCTGAAAAGGCTTCGTTGAGAAGTAATGTTGATCAAAATAATAAGATATTGAGGTTTCGAAATGGAGTCATATTTTTAACGATAATATTAGTAATTCATTGAACTGAAATCATTTCCCCTTTTTTTTCCTCAATACTATTACACAATTGTTAGTCAATTTACAGTAGATGCAGTGCTGTCATCATAGCCCAAAAAAACAAAGATGCCAAAGGAAAGATGTAGTTGTATTTATCTCAAGTACAGTGGAGTTGGATTCATTTCAAAAGAACTATGGAGTTGGATTCATTCCAAGTACTATATTACATAGAACATTCAGTGCCTCATTGTTCTGATGATGACAGACCTGCAGCCTGGCAAAAAGCTCTCTGACTGGGCACCTAAGTTACCATGGCAAGGTACGAGAAAAGAATGGGGTGGTGGGTGAGTCTGTGGGTTTAAATCCACTCGGGTGTATGACACTTACATAGCAGAACAAACAAAATAAATAGAATAAACAAAAAAGAATGACAAAAGGCATGATATGAAACTTTCATTGTCCAAAGCAGACTTGATGATTAATCAGCTCATTCGACCACTTGCGTTTTAACTTTAACCCTTTGCTCCTGGGCTTCACTCCAACATCTGAAGTTGATGGGTTGCCTCAGTTGTTGGACTGTTTCTGTTTGCAAGTTTATTTTACTTGGCTCTCTACAACAGAATCTTGTAATTCTTTACTGGCATCTTTTTCAGGTTTAAAAGGATCAACTTCACCTTTTCCATCAGCAACATCAAGTTTCTTACGGGATGGCATGCCCCTCTTTCCACCACGATTTAATGTACGTTTGCCACCACTTGCCTTTTTCAGCTTTTCAGCTTTCAAATTGTTTTCTCCAGCTTCCTCCACAATTTCATTACTCACTTTGACTCCGTCCAGCTTCTCAAGGGTGCCATCAGTTACTTCTCCTGACTCCTCATTTTCCTCTGCAATTTTGCGTTGTAGTGATTCTATCACCTCCATCAATTCTCTGTTAACCTGTGACAGAAACTCAGAGATCATCAATAAGAAATCCTGCAACTCGCAATTTTGATCAGGAATGCAACAAAAGAGATGGGCACAAAATGTGTACTGATCACAATTAACTTATTAGATATAGAAGACTGTTTACATATGGATCCCTGCGTCGTTACACATTTAGGATTACAAGTAGTTTTTTTATCAAAAGAAAAAATGACGTCATCAATATAATAGTTTTACAATAAATAAGTTCGGTAACAAACGACATTTTTCAAAAAAATATGACCACAATTAACTCATAATGCCACATGAACAGAACAAAATGGTTCAACTTCCATGGAAATTCAGATGCACACCCAACTGCACTCTCCCAGGCAACCATATGTAAGATCCATCATATGCACAGCAGTTGGACCTCAAGGCAATTCTTTGTTAAATTCTAAATGTGTAAATATTTGCGTAGCATACCTGGGGATTCTGAAGGAACTCAGCTATGTCAGTTGAACATGAAGGGCATTTCATGATGCTCTTCTGTGCTCGTAAAGTTCGTCTGCCTTCACATGTCCTTTGTCTCATGAAACTTTGACCAGCAAAGGCACCCTCTAGGCAAGCTTTGCAGAAGTTATGAGCACACGGAGTAGTAAGTGGGGAAGTCATCACCTTCCGACAAATGTGGCAGCTAAACTCTGCACGGTCAATTACACAAAAGCACAATTTACCTTGTAAATAGGACATAGGGTGAGTTAAGAGAAGATGACAATGACCACATGAGAATTAGTGATGAACACGCAGGCTGTACATGTGTAGACAAGAATACAAACCTTTTAGAAGTTGCTTTTTTACAGACATATTTTGTGTTTGCCGTTTAACTCTCTTCGTTCTCTTCCCATCTTCCGAATGTCCATTATTGACCCGCTTTCTACTACATGGTGGAGGTCTCTTCCACATCCAGCTACCTTTTTCCTGCTGAGAATCCAAATGGAATATTTTGAGGACATTTGAAAATCAATAACTCAGACAAACCATAAGAGCACAACAGGAAGATTTGGATACTGCTAGGAAACCATATTGTTTACCCAAATAAAACTTCATAGGTATCATGGATGGCAAAAGGAAAGAAGAAATGCAATTAATGGGAAAGAACCCTCTCTGAACACATTAAGGAAAAGAGCATTAGCTTACATCATAGTCCCAGAATGGAGATCCTTTCCTTTCAGTTATGTCAATTGCATCCTCTAACTCCTCAATGACAGGCAGCGGTCTTGGGCGGTCCCCATGATCATCACTGCAGATTCAAGTCCAAAAATTTAGTCACAGTCACAAATCCACATACACTCTTAGAAAGAGAGGGGAATGGAAACAACAGACCTTGTCCATGGGGCAGGATCATTGTCACATCTCACAAAAAGATATCTGCATACCTTATATCCCTATTACAGCAAACACTCATCAATAAACAAGGTCAGCAAGAACACAGCCACAACTGGTAATCTCAATAGTTTTTATTTTAATCACAAGCATCTTCTTCTTTTATGAATAAAAAATTGAAAAATAACTAAAACAAGCATCTCACTTGAATCCCATTTTTCCGCCAGCATTTCTCAATTCTGTAAATCCCATCATAACGTAATCCTTTTTTTTCCGGGGCATAAGAAGAGCGCTTCTCCTTGGAAGACCTGCCCAACAAAAAGAACCAATTAACAAACAAACAAAATCTGATAGAAGTGGAAGGAAGAGCACACCTTCAGAACAACCCCATGCAATAGCAACAAATTTCAAGCCAAAAAAATAATACCCCATAAGGTAAAATGATCTTCACTAAGGAACTGATAATCAATATGACAATTGCTAGTCAGAAGTTAACAAAATTTTGACAAAGTAACAAAAATGGTCTAGTTGGCACAACCTTTTGGAGAACATTTTGCCCAAAAAAAATCTCTGGTTTGAAAGAGGGGAATGGAATAAAATGGAAAGAAAAGAAAAGATATTATATATAATATATATATATATATTCTTTTCATTTTCTCGTTTGGGAGTTTTAACATATTTTTCCCTCATAAGTCATAAGCCCATTTTTTTAATCCCTCCAATTTTGGGAGGAATTGGGGGAATTGAATATATTTTAATAAATTTTTAGTGAAATCCCCATAATACCCCTATTTTTTTCTTGAATGCTTACACCCCCTATTTCTATTTAAAAGAAATGACATAAAGATAATATTTTTATAAAATGATACATTTCTATTCTTTTCCATTTAGCTCCCAAATAAGATTACTTTCCATTCCATTCATTCCTTTCAAACATCTAAACAAGAGAGAGATGAATATTTAATCTATTTCCATTCTATTCATTTCCTTTATAAACTTCCAAACGTAGTGTAACTGCCTATTCAAGGAAAACAAAATATTCATTTTGTACGTGCTAGCAGGCGTAATAGGTTGAAACTATGATTATTGATTATCCTGACTTTGAATCACACACTTAGAAGAATCTATGACTACAATACATTCACATCCAGATCAATGAGCCATTGTATTTCTAAGTTCGTTGCTTAATCAATATAAAATGAAGAAACCAGGATTTGATATTTTATATAGATTCTCCAAATGTAAGAAATTCATTAAAAACTTAACAATTACAGACCCAGGTGCAGTTGCGTACTACCAAAATATCATAAAATTCATTACATGACTCACCTCACCACCCGAACAGGATAACCCATCCGGCAACTTAGTCGTAATGCCTCATTATACTTTCGAAATTGCTGATCAAAAGAATGCTCCTTGTTTGTACGTTTATTGCCACTTAGGTCCTTTCCACCACTGCATTAGAAGGGTGAAGGGGGATCAGAAAAAAGATCAATCACGACGTGTTTAAGAGTTTAGACACAGCAGCGAGGGCATTTTTTTTTTGGGGGGGATTGGGATTTAATATCAATTAATATAACCAAGTGCTAGCATTTCTGTGACCAGACTCTAAAGAAATCTTTATCACATACAAACAAAAAACAACAGCTCCAAACAGATGTAAGAAACTAGTTGAATTAAGGAAATCAATTTTACATTAAGAATTCAGCTCATGAAATTTTCCAGTGAAAAGCAACCCAATTACATAGTAAGACTAGGAATCAAGTAAAAATGTCAATAATGCAGACAAGAACATACCTCCCTGTGTAAAGGAACCACTCGCCATGGTCCTCATCATCTTCATAGCCTCCAGAGAGGACCACAGATTGAGCACCAAAACGCGACTGCCCAGCAATGCCTGAAACATGAGGATTGTGCATACCCCATTGCCTACACTCGATTCTATCTTCCCAAGTCTCCCCTACCAGCACACCCTGATTTCTCTCAGGATCATTTTCTGCAAGGATTGGCCCAAAATGATCTGGAGGGACTGTGACAAAAATCTTTCCACTACATGCATTGGCATTTCCCCCTTTCTTTGCTCGTGCAGTGGTGAATGCTTTATCTGGGCGGTCTTGGTTATGGATAAAATGAGCAACCCTTGACACACCCCTTGAAGCATCGGATTTCGACATCTTTGCCATTCGGATAGCAATGACAAGCGTAGAGTTGATTCGAGGTAGACTTGCCATCTTGGATGGGATTTTACGGCGACAATTTGCACAAGTGCGTTTGCCCTGCCCAATCCATTTCTGGAAGCACTTCAAGCAAAAGTTGTGACCACAAGGAGTCTGAAACAAAGAAACAATGCGACCACGAAGGTGCACCAAAAACATCAAGATCCATCAAAATCCTCTTGCAACCATCGTCCATGACCATTTAATTTTTAACCAAAACACTTTTTTTTTTATATAGGTAATAGGTAAGTGCTATTAGAAAAACAACGCCTTAGTGTGCATAAAGTATGAACATAAAAGCATCAAATAATTATAGTAGGGGAAGTAATAGGAATTAAGACGATGAGGAAATAAAATGCAACACATTAGTACTAGAAGCTAAGAAGCACGAATACGTTTTCAGGTACAAGTATCGATACGATACGGAGGTACGATAGTTCCTAAAAAATTAGGGTATAGGTACAACGGATATATTTATTAAGTATATTTTTCTAGATATATTGTTATGTATATATTTTTCATATCCTTTTAAACATATGTGAATTTAAGAGTAATTATGAATAATAAAGTACATCCAATACCAATAAATGATCGTTAGAGTGCAAACCATGATCTAAAAGAGTATATAAAAGATGTGTTCAACATTAAAACCAAAATAAAATAAAAGATAAATATTCAAGAGACTTAATTGAAGGTAAAACTAGCGAAAGAATATGCATATGTGATGAACTATACAACCTTTTTTTTTTTGGTGCTCTTTTGGGGTACTCATGAAGCAATACCCGAGGGGTATCGGCTACGGGTACTCCATCATTTTAAGAGTATCCGTGCTTTATAAACTAGAAGTAAATCCCCAAGCACAAGATCAATCGAACAGTGACGATACGAAGCATTCTAACAATTGATTCTTAGATTTCACCACATCCTTGCAAGTACATTGATTACGTTCACATCACACCGTCCACATCAAGCACAGAGGTACTAGATAAATGATATTTCACAAGCAGACTTAGGAAAGAAGTAAAATGAAATAATGGATGAAGACAATGATAAATTCAAATATAGAAAAATTATAAAATACTCTCGGAGCACAACGATGTAGTATTCTCTTTTCACATAAATGATAAATCTCATAATAAATTTAATTAATAAGACCTACTATTATAATGTGAGAGGAGAAAAAACCATATCATTGTACTCCCGGTACTTCCGGAGTACTAAATTATTACCCATAAATATAACATAATGATTACAAAGGTAATCTAGAATCTAGATAGATTCATTCTTGAACATTTAATGGACTAAAATAGATATGGCATTGGATGGCTTCATAAAACTTCATTAAAAATAACGTAGGACATCAAAATATGGAAAAGCTTCAGCTTTGTTTAATTACTCCATAAAACCTAGAAATCTACATAACGTTGGGGTTTTCTAGGTATGAATTTCTATTTTAAACGGTGCCCATAAACAAAACCACTATATTAAACTAGTACTAGATTGTCAAAAAAGGTACTCCATATGGAAACCCAACAAAATTCAATTAAATAAAACACTCCAATCATTTCAAACACAGTGTGAATTCTTTAGGGTTAGATATATGTATATATATTTTTTAAAAATTCGAGAGTTGAGCGAGCAAATTTGAATCTTTAAGAGAACACCTGGAGATGTCAACCAGTTAAGCTCTTGTGAATTCTTCAGGTTTATTGAGCAAATTAGCAAAAGAACCAGAAATAGGTGTCAGTATATCTGAATTTCGAGAAATGAACAATTAAAATAGATGGATGTACAAACCGTGACAGGTCTCTCAAGTAACTGCATGCAAAACGAACAGTTCAAACTGCCATCGAGAATACCGAGAAGATCGTTATCACCACCGTTGATCATCTCCTTCTTCGAATCAGACGGTTTCGCGCCTTTACACATCAGTTGCTGACGTCTCTTCGCCTTCTCGCGCTCCGTCAGCGACGAGTCCGACTCGATCGCACGAATCGCCACGATCAGGTCGCCGGAACCCATCGATCCTACTCCGACAGCAGCAGCGACGACCGGTTTCTCGGAGAGGACAGAACAGTCCGGACATTCCCATTGGAGAGCATCAGCAAGGCTCTTTGGGCGAACGGAGAGGCACGTGACGTGCCACGGCGTGACACATGTTTTGCACGTGAGAGTATCGTCAGGTGAGGGCTTGTTCTTGCACACCATGCAAATGCCATCACCGTCACAAGGGAGGTCGCTAACTTGCGCCATGGGAATTGGGGAGTGAACGAAAATTTACGTCAAGGACTGTTTGGAGAGTTCTCGTTAAAAGAAAATGTAATGTGAGTGGTAACTGTTGGAGGAGGTGGGTATTTATAGGAGACTTTTTTTGTTTTTCTTTTGGGGATTGAGGTTTGAAATTTCACTTTTCCCTCTCCTTTCTTGTTTTGCTATAAATGGGAATTTGTCTGGCATGGAAAATTGGGTGTATCGCCTGGCTTACTCACTACTATTGCTTGACCTGTAGTGCATGTAACGTATATGGTTGTTGGGTAAAATGGAAGGTTACAAACCAAGCTTTAAATTAGTTTCCTATATAGCTTGGATTCCTCTCTATCTATCCAGATTGGCATTATTTAATGTTCATTGATGAATCACTAATCTAAATTTTAAAACATTTTATAATTCATTTCAAATGAATCGATCGTTTATTGTTATCGGAAGTCTACAGGTACGTAAAATTTGGGAACAAAATTCACACCCCCTACCACCTCACGCGTATAGCCCCCGGTACGTGATTTGAAGCTTGTCGACAAAATCGCTCAAGGAAGTAATGATGGTCGACTTGTTGATCACTTGTCGGCAACAATGCAGGTGCAACTGATTTGGGTTTGGGAAAAGCTATGGAGTGGTTCATTCGGCCAACCCTAATAGATATAGGGTTTCGGAGAAACTTCGATGGTTGATCTATTTGTCGTCTGCGATGTTAGATCTAAGAGAAACTAGTCTAATTGGTGTGGGTAGATCTATTTGTCGTCAATTTATCTATTGGGTATGAAACCTTGAATAGAAATTTCTCAAATTCTTTAGCCAGGCGTTGGTTTGACTTTGGGAGAATTTTGTTTACTATTTGCAGCACTCAGTTTCATTTTTGGTGGGACATACGCATTAGTTGGTAGGAGGTGTGAATTTTGTTGTCAAAATTTATGTGCCCGTAGACTTCCTGTTATTATTATTTGTGAATTAATGAAAATTAACTAATTGAGGGTTCGGTTTGCAAAGAAACCCTGCTTGACTTTAAATGCCAAGACCTACTAAAGTAGGCAATGATTGATTGATTAACTAAATCCTTCTAATAAAGATTTTTGGTCACGTGTTCAATTTGCGTCCAAATGCTTTTGCATATTAAACACGTTGCGCACATCTAAAAATAGACATAGCACATAAACTCCATGTTTTATGTGCAAAAGCATTAGATTGGTCACTGAAGCCAAATATTTTGATCTCTTTGTCCTTTTTAGTTTTCTTAAGCAACTGAATGTGTTATTTACACTATGTTTGGTTGAATGAGGGGGGAGGGGGAGGGGAAGAGAGAAGAAAAGAGAGGAGAAGGAAATGAGAGTATTGTGTTTAGTTTGTAAGGAGGAAAAGAAGGGAAAAAGAATCTTCATGTGGGTTCTATGTGCATAAGAAAAGTTGATATTTTTCTTTGCTTTGGTATTCTACTTTTATGCCCTAATGAAACAAAGAGTGGGTGTAAGTTCATGACCAAAAATGAAATTTGACACACCATTAAAAAGTATAAAAAGTGGTGCATGACTTGAAATTCATGCTTCTCTCAATTTCCGCCCAAATTTGAGCGAAAAGGGAAATTTGAAAAATTGGTGGGACCAGGGAAAGCTCTTCCCTCCCCCCATCCACTATCTCGTCTCTTTCCTTCTAACCAAACAACAGAAAATAAATTATTTCTCTACTTTTCCTGTCCAATGGTGGGAGGAGGGGAAGAGAGAAGAAAGAAAAGAAGAGAGAAGAAACGAGAGGAGAAGGAAATGAGAGTATTGTGTTTTGTTTGTAAGGAGGAAAGAAGGTAAAAAAAACAATCTTCATGTCACTACAAGAAAATAGGTCTACGGCAACAAAACCTTTTCGTCACACAAAAGTCTCAATTTCGTCGCCTGATGTACTAGGCGACGAAATAGTACATTAGGCGAAAAAAATCATGTAACGCCCCGAAATTTCCAATTCAATAAATCCTTATTTAACTCACAATTAGAAATTTCTAAGACAAATAAGTCTAGTTTCAAAATCAAATCACAAGAAAATTTAACTAGCCTCCAAGAATAGTCAATTAATCCAAACTCCACAAAATTAGATGGAACAAGACCTCAATTAAATCCTCACAAAAACAGTCTCTTTAAATTAAAACTTAGAATCCTCACAAAAGAATTTCCTCAAGATTTGCTAAATGCTGGAGATCTCAATAGCAGTCCACCGATAATAAATGATCACGTACTAACAACCTTTCCTCACTATGGATTTGAGCAGCTAATCTGAAAAATATAATAACAACAGAGATGAGCTAAAAGCCCAATAAGTGGTATTCACACACTACCATCGAGGGGTAACAAAAGGAAGTAGATTTATATGAAGCAAGGAGTAGATGGGATAATAACAGGGGTGGTTAACAATGACTGATAATTCTAGAATATTCCAATATAAGAATTAAGGCAATAAATGAGACATGATAGTTAGAGATATAAATTGACTTAGATTATTAAAAGCATAGCAGGGTATAATCACAATGTCATCATAATTCAAGAAGCCATGTCCTGTGTATTGCCCCCGCAGGAAGGGTCACTCACATGTATTGCCCCCACGGGTAAGGTCACTCCCATGTATTGCCCCCATGGGTAGGGTCACTCAAAATTTGCTCAACATCTCATTCTCCACAACATCAATTTCATAATCTAGATTATGGCCCACATATTGCCCCCATGGACGGGGTCACTGAATTTATTTCATGGCAAGGAATTCAATTAAGGGTACGTACAACATAAACAATTCAATTTGACAAAATCAATAGCTCAAGAGTTATGTAAAAGTAATTTGATATGGTAACGGTCACAAGCTGTCATGATACAATATGAAGAAAGGATCTCAATGAACTACAAGCACTCCAGAAGGTATAAATTTGTCAAGACAGAGAATCCAATGGGTTTGACAATAATTATGGGGAACGTAAGGAGAGTAATGTGTAAAGTCCCACTTACCTCAATGCACAAACCAATAAGCAAATATCACTCTGCACTAGTTTCGTCACCCAAATCCTCGGAACCTAAGTCAAAGAAACATAATATTCCTAATAAGGACATAATTAATTTCAAGGCTACGCCATTTCTCAACAACATAAATACGGTTAACCCGAAGTTCCAATTATTTATTCATCCATTACTCACTTATAAGATTCTTCTGCTCCTAGCCACCAATTTAAAATTCCAACCAAGACCCACCTACACCTTTTACACTAACACAAGCCAGCGTCTACACCATTTACTAATATATAGTCATATATATAATACATCGTCAAGTTATACCGTTGTACTTGTTAAGACAAAAACCTACAAAATTTTCAAGTAGTTAAGCCTAGCCTAGGATGAATGAACGCCACACTGCACGAGGATAATTACTGAAGCATGAAGATACTAACCAAATTGATATGTGCCAAAATTTGAATTGGTCAAAAGTACAATGAACCACGTGGGCATATTAGCAACTATATGAAACAATTGTGACAAAGATAATCTATACCTTCTATGTATGCAATGTATCCCGCCCAAGTTCTTCCTATTCTCTGGTTGTTATTCTTCTTTGTCAATGAAGGTTTGGGACAAAAACTAATGTGGGAGGTAGCCACAAATAAAAGAGAGAGACGGGAAATAGTGTGTAAGGGGGAGAGAGAAGGAGGCTTTAGGGTTTCCACTAACAAAGAGGAACATAGGTTTATATATCCTTTAGGGTGTCTAGGGTTTGATGGGATTATATTAGGAAAAATATAATTATTATTTATCCCTTGTTAAAAATATAAACTTAATTACACTTATTCTATTTTATTTTATTTTATTTTTTTTCGTATATTACATTTCTCCCCCCGTTAAAAAAAAAATTTGGTCCCCAAATTTGACGTACCTAAGTCACGGAATAGATGAGGGTAGCTCGTTCGCATCTCTTCCTCCAACTCCCAAGTGGCCTCCTTAGTACCATGATTCTGCCATAATACTTGAACAAACCGAATTGTCCGTCTACGTAATACTTGCTCCTTACGGTCCAAAATTTTGATGGGTTGCTCATCATAGGTCAAATCTTCTCGAATTTGAATTGGCTGAAAATCGAGTATGTGAGATGGATCCGGGATATACTTCCGAAGAGATGAAACATGGAACACATTATGAATTTTTGACAGTGCAGGTGGTAATGCAATTCTATAGGCAACAAGTCCTACACGCTCGAGTATCTCAAATGGGCCAATGTATCGTGGGCTCAACTTACCCTTATGCCCAAATCTCGTAATTCCCTTCCACGGGCTAACCTTCAAGAAAACATGATCTCCCACAGCAAATTCCAAGTCCCGTCTTCGACGATCTGCATAGCTTTTCTGGCGACTCTGAGCTGTTTGTATACGTTCTCTAATCAATCGAATTTTCTCAGAAGTAATTTGTACGATTTCTGGCCCCACAAGTCTACTTTCCCCAACTTCATCCCAGCATACTGGCGATCTACACTTCCTACCATAAAGTGCCTCATATGGCGCCATGCCAATACTTGCATGGAAGCTATTATTATAAGCAAACTCAATCAACGGTAGGTGTTCTTCCCAACTCCCTTGAAAATTAAGTACACATGCACGTAACATATCCTCTAACGTTTGGATTGTCCTTTCAGTTTGCCCATCAGATTGAGGATGGAAGGCAGTACTAAAACTCAATCATGTACCCATAGCCTGGTGTAATCTGGGCCAAAGGCGCGATGTAAATCGAGGGTCTCTATCTGATAGAATGGATACGGGGGCCCCGTGAAGCCTAACTATCTCATCAACAAACAGCCTTGCTAATCTGCTTAGTGAATAAGTGGTTTTAACAGCTAAAAAGTGCGCAGATTTCGTTAATCGATCAACAATAACCCATATCGAATCATGGTCTCTCCTAGTCCTTGGCAAACCTGATACAAAATCCATGGAAATCTGTTCCCACTTCCATTGTGGGATGGATAATGGTTGCAACAACCCAGAAGGCCTCTGATGCTCAATCTTCACCTGTTGACAAGTTAAACACCTAGCAACAAATTGTGCAATGTCATTCTTCATACCATCCCACCAAAAATGCTCACGCAAATTACGATACATTTTGGTGCTACCCGGATGCATTGTATATGTCGTACAATGAGCCTCCTCTAGAATCTCCTTTCTTAGCTCCCCATCATTGGGAATACATACTCTGTGATCATAAAGCAGAGTTCCATCACTTCGTATGCTAAACTTTGATCTTTCACCCCTCTTGACTGCCTCATTGATTTTAACCAGCTTGTGATCTTTTCCCTGTGCCCCAATAATTCTCTCAAGTAAGGTTGGTCGCAAGTTTAATTGTGCCAATAATGCATCAGAGGTACCCATACGAACCTCAATGTCCATTGACTCCAAATCCTGTAGGATATGTGCCTGGGTAGTAATCAAATGTGCTAGGGTACTCGTACTCTTCCTACTCAAGGCATCAGCCACTACATTAGCCTTACCCGGATGATAATTTATCGTGCAATCATAGTCCTTCACCAACTCTAGCCATCTCCTTTGCCTTAGATTCAATTCTTTTTGTGTAAAAAGATATTTCAGGCTCTTATGATCTGTATATATCTCACACCTCTCCTTCGTAACGATAATGTCTCCAAATCTTCAAAGCAAACACAACTGCTGCTAACTCCAAGTCATGGGTTGGGTAATTCTTTTCGTACTGCTTCAATTGTCTAGAAGCATAAGCCACCACCCTCCCATGTTGCATCAGAACACATCCAAGTCCCACCCTTGAAGCGTCACAGTATATGACAAATCCACCACTACTAGATGGTATGGTGAGCACAGGTGCGGTGACCAACCTTTGTTTCAATTCTTGAAAACTTTCCTCACAAGCATCAGACCATTCGTACTTCACACCTTTTCGTGTTAGATGTGTCAAAGGTGTTGCGATTTGGGAAAAACCTTCAACAAATCTACGATAGTAACTGGCTAGTCCCAAGAAACTTCGAATCTCTGCCACATTAGTTGGGCGACTCCAGTTCAGAACTGCTTCTACTTTATTTGGGTCAACAAGTATTCCTTCACTAGAAACCACGTGTCCTAAGAACACCACTTTTTCCAACCAAAACTCACACTTACTAAACTTTGCATACAACTGTTTCTCCTGTAACGTCTGCAACACAATTCTAAGGTGTCGCTCATGCTCTTCCTGGCTCTTGGAATACACTAGAATGTCATCAATGAAAACAATCACAAATTGATCAAGGTATGGTTGGAACACACGATTCATTAAGTCCATGAATGCAGCCGGAGCATTAGTTAACCCAAAAGGCATGACTAGGAACTCATAGTGCCCATAACGAGTACGAAAAGCTGTTTTAGGAATGTCTTCTTTCTTGATTTTCAATTGGTGATATCCTGAGCGTAAGTCAATCTTAGAAAACACCTTAGCACCTTGGAGTTGGTCAAAAAGATCATCAATGCGAGGCAATGGGTACCTGTTCCTAATAGTGGCACGGTTTAGTTGGCGATAATCAATACAAAGTCTCATGGACCCGTCTTTCTTTTTCACAAAAAGGACAGGTGCTCCCCAAGGTGAAGCACTTGGTCGAATGGAACCCTTTTGCATCAGGTCCTGGAGTTGCTCCTTCAATTCTCTAAGTTCAACTGGGGCCATACGATAAGGAGAGATAGAAATAGGAGCGGTGTCAGGGGCTAAATCAATGGAGAACTCGATTTCCCTATCAGGGGGTAACCCCGGCAATTCCTCAGGAAATACGTCAGGGAATTCACGAACTATGGGAATGTCATCGAGCTTCATCTCACTCTTTTCAGTATCTATGACATAGGCCAAATACCTTTGACATCCTTTCCTTAAGAGAACATTCGCTTCCAACGCGGAGATTATGCAAGGAGGTACCATAATACGATCACCCTTAAAATAAAATTCCGGGTCCCCAGGGATTCGAAAAGTGATTGTCTTATTAAAGCAGTCAACTATTGCATGATATGTTGCCAGCCAATCCATCCCAAGGATCACATCAAAATCTCGAAAATCTAGGTGGACTAAGTCTATCATTAGATTTCTATCACCCACACGAACATCACTAGATCTGAACACTTTATCTGTGAGGATATTATCCCCAATAGGAGTGGCAACAGATAAGCAAAAATCTAATGGTTCTGCAATTTTATTAATCTGACAAGCAAAGTGTGTGGATATAAAAGAATGTGTTGACCCAGTATCAATCAATACACGTGCATCTCTATCAAGAACAACAAGTGTACCTGTCACCACTGTTGGTGTCGCCTCTGCATCACTTTGAGTCAAGGCGAAGACACGACCCTGTACTCATTGTTTCTTAACTTGTCCCCCATCATACTTACTTCCAAAAGTTCCAGTGCGCTGTGTACAATCGCGGGCAAAATGACCGATTTGGCCACAATGAAAACAAGCTCCTGTAGTCATAGGACATTGACGTCCATGGTGGCTCCTACCGCAACGGTGACAAACATCACTAACCCCCTCAGTGAAAGTCCCAAAAGTTCGCCCATTATCATTGCCAGCTGGTTTACCTACTGGTCCCAAGCTTCCATTGGCATCCCTCTTCGTGTGTCCATATATAGGTCCATTAACATTATGTCCAATGTGGCCTTGTCCTGTGCCTTTTTGAAAATGTTGTCCTCTAGACTGGCCTCTGAAATCTTGATCTCCTCTCTGAACGGTAGGTGTTTCTCTTGCCCTTTTCATTTCTCGAACTTCTCGGGTCCGTTCACAGTCCCTCTCAACCACCTTAGCTCGCTCAACAAGCTTATGATAGTCTCTCAACATTAAAGGGATGAGTCTTGATCTGATATCACCCCTTAAACCCTCAAGAAATCTGCGACATTTACTAGGTCCATCTACTACGATATGGGGGGCATACCGTACTAGCTCAGTAAACCTTACCTCGTATTGTGTAACTGTTTTGTTCCCTTGTGTAAATCTTAAAAATTCTGATTCTAGTTGCTCTCTGGTACTTGCAGGAAAGTAGTGTTCATAAAAAGTCTCCAAGAATACCTCCCAAGTAATCTGTCTACTAGTCCCACATAACAATCTTTGCTCCTCAGTCCACCAAACATCAGCCTCTCCTTCCAACATAAATGCCGCAAAGGTCACACGTTGATCATCAGTGCATCCCATGGTAGTGAAGAGCTTCTCCATTCTATTAACCCATGCTTCAGCCTCAAAAGGATCAGTAGCGCCTTTAAACACAGGTGGACCCAATTTTCGAAAAGTGTTCAAGTGAAATCAAAGTTGAATCCTTATGTGCTTGTTGGTAAGGGGCGGCTGTTGGCTGGGCTTGTTGCTGCTCTACAACTCGGGCTTGCTGCTCAGAAGCTCGAGCTTGTTGCTCAGCAGTTCATGCTTGTTGCTCAGATACACGTGCCTGTTGCTCTGCCACTCGTGTTAAAGTAGCAAGCATTTGGCGAATTTCACCAAGACCAGCATCATCAATAGGGACATCATGCTCGCGCCCTCTAGGTTGCCTTGGTCCAACCATCACGATCTCCTAAATCAACAACAATGACTCAGTATCTTTAAGAATATTAAATCCTTGATCTAGGATATAGATGCTAGAATAATGAGGAAACACCATGACACTAGATAGCCACTACAAAATCTAGTTACCCACAAAGAAACAATAAGTTAACCTACAATTCCACCACTTGGGCGGATAAGTCTACAGAATCTCAAACCTAGGCTCTGATACCACAATGTAACGCCCCGAAATTTCCAATTCAATAAATCCTTATTTAACTCACAATTAGAAATTTCTAAGACAAATAAGTCTAGTTTCAAAATCAAATCACAAGAAAATTTAACTAGCCTCCAAGAATAGTCAATTAATCCAAACTCCACAAAATTAGATGGAACAAGACCTCAATTAAATCCTCACAAAAACAGTCTCTTTAAATTAAAACTTAGAATCCTCACAAAAGAATTTCCTCAAGATTTGCTAAATGCTGGAGATCTCAATAGCAGTCCACCGATAATAAATGATCACGTACTAACAACCTTTCCTTATTATGGATTTGAGCAGCTAATCTATTATTTATCCCTTGTTAAAAATATAAACTTAATTGCACTTATTCTATTTTATTTTATTTTATTTTTTTCGTATATTACAAATCATTTCATCGACTAATGCTGGTCGCCAAATAGTCCTGGCGACGAAATATTTTTGTTGCCTAATACTTTCAACATTTAGCAACGAATTTTTTCGTCGCCTAAATAGTATTTGGCAACAAATTTCTTTTTGTCGCCTAAAGTTCTTTTGTCAACGAAACATGGTTCGTCGCCCAAAAAACTATAGGCGACGAAACTTATTTTTGTAGCCAAATATTCTTTACGCGAGGAAATTTATATCCTCGCCTATTGAATTTCAGGCAACAAAACATTTCGTCACCTATTGTTTTTTTTTTCCAAGCTATTAGGCGACGAAAATGTGGGTCGCCAAATGATATATATATATATATATATATATATATATATATATATATATATATATATATATATATATATTAAATTAGGTTTTTGCATTTTTAATATTTTATACCTACTCATTACAACCTGTCATTAACAAATCAATTCATTTTCAACAAAATATCCATAAACAAATCTTCCATACATTCCAAAAGTAAATAATATTTAAATTTAAAATTATCATAAATACAATCAATACAACAATTAATAGAAATGAAAAAAAAAAATGTCATCTAACAATACCAAAAAAAAAAAAAAACATTAAGACTAAAGAGCAAAAACATTATTTCTATAAGAAATATGAGAAACATTTTTAAGCATATGTAAAACTAATGACACCATTTTTGTAAATTCATATGTGTTACTTTGGACCCAAAGATCGTGTTTATGTAGGTCCACAGGCTATTCCTGTGGTCACTTTATATTTTTTACCCTTTGGGAACTCATTCTAACCTTAATTTTTATTAAACATGCATTCACAAACAAATAAATTTGACCTGTTTTAACCTTAGTAGTCAGATTTGACCCGTTTTCTTGTAAATTCACAAACAAATATCAAACGATGGTATTTTCTTATGAAATTTAATAAAAATATACTAGACACATGATATAACAATCCACAACAAACCGTTTTAGCATATCTATTTTCAATAAAATTAGAATTGCAATTTAAATTTATTGTTCACGCAGCAGCAGAAAATTCAGCAACAAATTTGATTCACTTTTAATAACTTAATAAATATTCATATATATGACACCAATTTCACCAAATCTCAACAATTTATAATAGATAACATATTTCTTAATTCCAATTTCAAGAATCCTTACAAATCAAATTAGCAAATTGATTTTCCCCAAACTAGAACCCAAATACTCAAATCAATCTTGATTTATTTATCCACAAATCTCACCAACTAATGATTACTTTCAAAATGAAATTTAGCTCATCTTTTTTCTCATCATAAAGTTTTGATAAACTAATATAACAATCCTTAAAAAAACACAAACCCAAATGTGTAGGTAAAAATAAAAAATCAAAATCAAAACTTTTTAACAAATAAATGTTAACATAGATAGAGAGAGATTGAAAAATGAGGAGAAAATTAAGAAGGAACCTTGAATGTGATGGAAAATGAGGACTAAAGGATTACTTGAGAGAGATTTGCTGAGAGAGAGAGAGAGAGAGAGAGAGAAAGGAGGAAGGAGACTTATGAAATAAAAGAGTTTTGATGTTTAAAGTTTAAACACACATAATAGGCGACAAAATATTTCGTCGCCAAAAGATCTCACTTTTCATCGCCAAATGTTTTTACAATTTAGGCTCCAACATATTTCAGAACCGGCGCCCATTTTTTTGGGAACATAGGCGACGAAAATTGGTTTTGTCGCCCAATGTTATCATCGGCGACGAACCTATTCGTTGCCAAATAGGTTCCTAATACGCGATGATATATTTTGTTGCCAAAAGGTCACATTTTTCGTCGCCGAATATTTCACAAATTAGGCTCCAAAATATTTCAGTATTGGCGCCTATTTTTTTGGGAATATAGGCGACGAAACTTGGTTTTGTCACCCAAGGTTAAGTGACAAAAAAGTTCGTCGCCAAATAGATCCTACTAATTTTGTTTTCAAAAAATTTAATTTGCACTTCTTCCTTTTTTAACTTTAGAGTATTTGTATTGGATTAACCAAAATTTTATTCAAATTATACAATTAGAACCTACTTTTTTTTTAGCTAATCATTTTTCAAAACACCCTACATCCGATTCTCTATTCTGTAGTAATCTAAAATTAATAAAACGAAAAAAATTGTGTTGTTTTCTGCAACATAATGTGGTCTCACTTTGAAATATGATAGTGTTTTATTTTCTATTTTTAATAAATGTGAGCAATGAAAGATGAGTTTTTAACGGACTCATTGAAAGAGAAATTGCTGTGACGTTTAGTACGGATTCAATCATATATGATTTCAATAATTTAAAAACACGTAAAGTTTCATTTTATTAGATAATTCTATTGTAATGTATTAAAAAATAGTTATTATGTGTCTTTTCAGTTGTTAATATTTTGGTCATACTAAATGGATAATACTTTAAATTTTCATGAAAAAACAATTGTTCATATATCGGCCTACACTCTATTAAAATCTTGGCTTTGTCCTTTCCTACAATTGGAGCAGCGACATCTAAATCGGAGCGGGAGCTTGAGGGAGGCAAGAGAGAGATAGAGAGGTTAAAATTGGTGAGGGCAAGGCTGGCTCCACCCTATAGGCAATTTAAAGCGCCCAATGGGTTTTCCGTAATGCTAAAACAATTGCGAATGCATCTATTGTCATTAATGCATAAATAAAGCTTTTACAAATTAAAATACATGTTACAGTTATTTTGCCCAAAAAAAAAAAAAGTTTTTACAAATTACATTTAATTAAATCCTATCTAAAATCGACTATGTTACAAGAAAAGATTAAGTAGATTAGTCATTGTATCAATTGAAAAAGAGATGTTGGTAGAACTTGAATACGAAAATGATTAATATATAATATTTTGAAATAAAATAAAATATATCTACTAGTAGTTAGGTGTGTACTATCAAAATGTCAAAATATATGAGTTTTCACATTCATATCAAAATGTCACCAAGTGGGCTGGGCCAGTGGACTACCGGGTCGGGCCATGGGCTTTTTTGGTGATACTTACATTGGGTTAACAGTCGCAACCGAGCATATGACATTACCTTTTTATGAAGATAAACATTGGTTTCCTAAGCATATGACACGTACTAAGTACTTCAAAGTTAGAATTTCAATCACGTAGTGAATAATTGTATGTATTTTCTCCATATATAATCAAAATGTAAACACAAATTACAATAATATTTTTGGGCGACAATAACAAATTTTGTTGCTAAATTGTAAAAACAAATTACTTTGGGCAACGAAAAATTATTTTTCGTCGCCTAAATCTTATAAAAAAGAGGTAAACTAAAATTTTTGGCGACGAAATTTACTTTTTGTCGCCAAATTGTAAATTCTAATTACAATAGGCGACAAAAATCAATTTTCGTCGCCTAAATGTTTAAAGCAAAAACCTAGGAGACTAACGTTTTTGGCACCATATTCATTACATTCGGCGACGAAAATCAAATTTCGTCGCCAAAAGTGTAAATTCAAGTGATATTAGGCGACAAAAATTGAGTTTCGTCGCCGAATTGTAATTACAAATAACATTGGGCGACGAAACTTGATTTTTCGTCACCTAAATCTTAAACAAGGCATACATTAGGCAACGAAAATTGATTTTCGTCGCCTAAATGTTTAAAGAAAAAACCGGGAGACTAACATTTTTGGCACCATATTCATTACATTCGGCGACGAAAATCAAATTTTGTTGCCAAAGTGTAAATTCAAGTGATATTAGGCGACGAAAATTGAGTTTCGTCGCCGAATTGTAATTACAAATAACATTGGACGACGAAACTTGATTTTTGTTGCCTAAATCTTAAAAAAGGCATACATTAGGCGACGAAAATCAAAATGTTTAAAGAAGACTAACATTTTTAGCACCATATTCATTACATTCGGCGACGAAAATCAAATTTCGTCGCCAAAAATGTAAATTCAAGTGATATTAGGCGACGAAAATTGAGTTTCGTCGCCAAATTGTAATTACAAATAACATTGGGCGATGAAATTTGATTTTCGTCGCCTAAATCTTAAAAAAGGCATATATTAGGCGACAAAAAAAGTTATTTGTCGCCCAATGTAATCAATGTTTTGGAATGTAGCGACGAAATATAAATTTTGATGCCTAAGATTTATATTTGGCGACAAATAAAATATTTCGTTGCCTAAGATAGATATTGGGCGACAAAAAAAAATTTCATCGCTAGATTTCATCACCAAATAAGCATATTGTTGTGGGTCTCATGTGCATAAGAAAAGTTAATATTTTTCTTTGCTTTGGTATTTTACTTTTATGCCCTAATGAAACAAAGAGTGGATGTAAGTTCATGGCCAAAAATATAATTATTTGACACACCATTAAAAAGTAAAAAAAGTGATGCACGTCTTGAAATCCGTGCTTCTCTCCATTTCCACCCAAATTAGACAAAAAGAAAAATCTGAAAAATTGGTGTGCTCTTCCCTCCTTCCATCCATTCTCTCCTCTCTTTCGTTCTAACCAAACAACAGAAAATGCATCATTTCTTTTCTCTTCCGTCCAACCAAACATAGCGTTAATTATTGTCTGATATAGTAGTTGTTATATTTTTTTTTCTTGCTTTTCACATTAACAAGTGGTGATTCGTGTATTATAGTATAGTTCAATTCAAAACTTTTTTTAGAGTAAAGGAAAAACATTAATTTTGTTGAGAAAGTATGGCTACAATATTTGATTGCAGCATGCATGTGTCCAAACTTATGCAGAACCATCCAAGTGCCCTTTGCTAAAAGGTGATAAACTTAACATTCTTATAGCCTAATAGTTCTCGTATCAGATATTGGTTTTTGCTGGGCAATTCTTCAAACACATTGTAAGTGGGTCTCCTCACTCCCATAGTGGTTGGGCTTTTTCTGCTCTACATGCTATGGCTTGTTGATACTCGAGTAGCTGTCTCTGAATCATCCAAAATTTGTGATGGGTAAGTCTGGTCCCCAGCATGAAGGAACTCATTCTGAGCATGCCATATTGACCACTTCGTGGTTGCCCAAACCTCGCACTCATCCTTTGACAGGACATTAAACAATATCTGGGATAGAATAAGGAAATCCTCGGCTGATATCAATCGTTTTTTAATCTGTCAAGGGATGAGTGCCCAAACATTACATGCAACCAAACATTCCCAAAGGATGTGTGTTACAAACTCCTCGTCGCCCTTGCATAACAAACACTTCGACTCCCTCAAGATTATGCGTTTGTGTAGATTGATTGGTAGGTATAGCATTATTGAACGTCTTCCATACAAAATGCTTAACCTAGTTTGACACTCTCAATTTCCACATCGTCATCACAATGCCCGATTGGTTACCTTAGGGGAGCATTCCCTTGCCTAATGAGCTTTGGACCATCTCATTGTTAGTTTATATGTCGTATTAATCGTAAATATATCATTTGATGATTCACACCAAAATGAGTCTATCTTGGGAGTCCAAGTTGATTAAGGACATCTTTTTCACCTTTGTCACGCTTTTCTTGCCAAAATTTTTGTCAACCAATCTCATATTCCATCATCTACTCTCCTCATCAATTAACTCATGCACCCATTGCACCTCTCTTGTATTATGCTTCTGTTCAATGCCATAGGGAACCATTTATCTTCCCACGTACTTAACAAAATGTAAATCTAATTAGAATGCTAATGATTCATCAACACATTATATAAAAGATTGTTTATGTAAATTTGTTATAATATATGTGTTTCTAATTGGTATGATTTAATTACAATTGCATAAAAAATAAAAATAAAAACAATTCTGTTAATATTTGATGCTCAACTTTCCAAATATAACATAAACGACACATTTTAACATAATGAACTATGATTAGTAGATAACTAGAAAAATATAAAATCTTATTTTGAAGATAGTATACAGGTAAATTTGGAACAATTCAAACAATAATTTTCGTTAATGATGTCATTAATGATTCATTATAGAGTTTAGATTCCAAATATGATCATTTGATGCCAAAATTCATGCAGGATTGTTTGCGCTGTTTAATGAGCTAATTTGAGGTGGCGGCTGAGTAAGATTTATCCAAAATGATGTTATTAATGTATAATTTGATGAATCCTACTACTAATTTTAAAAATTTGTAGAATATTTTTTTCATGACAGTCAGTTTTCTTTAATAATATTTGTAAATTAATGAAACTAATCGATAGAGTTTCCAACTTTCAAAAGAACACTAGTTTTTTTTTGAGAAGAAAGATAATTTATTTTTTAAAGCAGGGAAAAGTCCTTACAAAGGATGGGGAAAATATCTGGGGGAACAGTCTCCAACCAGATCTCAAGGGGTTTGCTATTCTTTTCTTTCTTAGCAAGAGCGTGTGCAACAGAGTTGCCATCACGTTTTACATGCTTAAAACTAACAAGATCCATACATTGAGCTATCTTTTTTGTATCTTCAATCAGGTGACCAAAAAGTGCTAGGCAGGGGCTCGGGTCCAGAAGAGCTGCTACAATTCCAGAAGAATCTCCCTCAAAAGAACACTAGTTGGTATTAAACATGCACGAAATCCAACTAAAATAGGCAATAATTAATTTATAATCTAAATGTTTGGATATAAATAATTTTTTCGGTACAACATTAAACATGCCATGCACGTAGAAATGACATATGGTGTATCCACAATAGAAAAGGCCTTTTTAAACTCAAACTCTTGAATTATTTTATTAGTAAACTCATACCCGACCCTATTAATTTTTAAGAATTTTATTCCAAACCCTAAATTTGCAACGATGGCCTTGTTGAGATCATAGGATCATCTTAAATGTGTACTACAAAGATTCATTCATAGTTTAAATTAGGTTTAAAAACAAAGAATAAATTACAAATTACACCTTCTAAGTTTGGGGTAATTTTTATGTTTTATCTAAAGTTTAAAAATTTAGAATTTGCACCATAACATTATATTCTATTTTGATTCAAGCTCCTCTATCCATGTTAGTTATTGAAGTGGTCGTTATGCCACCTAAGCTACGTCATTTTGAACCATGTTTCAGTTGATTCACCATTCTATTTTTTTATATGTATAATTATTATTTTCCCCCTTATTTCTTTCCACCACAACCCATTGTTGATCTATTTCTCCCCCACCATCGTATTAGAAGATGCAAGATCAATCCCCAACTCAGTTTATTAGCAAGAGGAAGATTAATGCTGCCATGTTATCGAAGAACAAGAAAGGATAAGCATTGCGCATCAAACTCACTATTTCATTAAACAAAGTGTTAGTCGCAGCACAAAATGTATCATTTCATTCAATTTTATTTTTTGGCTTTTACAAGCAACATGTGTAAGGCTCTAATTGGCCACTCTAATTATTAGCGGAGTTAGTGTCAATGGGTTAGTTACAAAAATGTGAGTTGTTTAATGAAAAAGTTTAGCAAGTTAGACTCTCTGTTTTTGGTATAAAACCAGAGCAGCATGTACAATGATCAATTTAATGAATGATCAATAGTTTCAGCTTCTTCCTTTTAATACATCGTAACCCACTCCGTGGCTAACTTGACGTGGCAGCCAAGAAAGTTGTTGACTGTGCTTTGTAGCCTGCGATGTAAGCCGATATGGTTTGTGCAAATCTCAATGGTAGAGTAGTTGATGACGGACATCTCAATATTCTGGGGATTGGTTATTGAAAATTTTCTTATTTTGATTCTTCAATGGTAAACATGGATTTTTGAGATAATCTTTATGAGGTCAGAGCCATGTTTTTATGGAAAAGTGAATTTTTAACTTAGTCAATTAAATATATGGTTGTGGTGATTGGTTATTGAATTTTGTTGTCTTATTTTCCTTTTCTTTCGATATTTGGAAGTTTGATTTGTACTATTTGAATTGAGAAAAGTTTGCTTTTGTTGTGAAAATGAAAGAGAAGTCATTGTGAAGCTTTACGGGTCTTAATGTGGTGAACAAGAAAGCTAACCATGAAAGGAATGTTTCAAGTCACTGTCAATATATAGAACTCTAGGGTTGCTAATTTTTATTAAGTAGGGCTGACCCTAGACAAGTTGGGGCCTAAAGCGACAAGTCTAAATAAGACATTTTTTGTTTTTACTTTTTGTCATAAGTAGATGGCCAATATTGGTATTATAATTTTTTAGGCTTAATTATTATTTTGGTCCTCAATTGATAGCCTGTGTCAAAAATAGTCATCAACCTTTCACATTTTTGTTAAAATGGTCATTAATTTTAAGTGATGGATGAAAAATATTGGCGTGACTAATCGTTTTATTGAAATAATAAAAAATGTTGACATGGCATGATAACTGAAAAAAAAAATAAAAAAATAAATAAAAATCACTGCTTTTAGATTGTGACAATCCGTGAGATCTAAGATTACCAAATTTTTGACATGGTCAAATCTCCTGTTTTTTCTCTATGTTGCTCAAACGCATTGGGCTAGCTCAAGCCACGAGTGTTCCACAGGGCAGCCATAGTAGCCTTAAACCAGGTATAAACAAAATGTAACAAACTTGAATGCGATGACAACTAGGCATAAAAGAAGAAGAAGATGTTGGGTTCATTTAACCATAGCAGAAGAAAAACCTCTTCAAGCTGCATGATAGATTGTGAAGCCCCAGTTGAATCCAAAGTAAGGATGTTATACAGTGCATAAATTTTTGTCTTTTCTTGGCTAGTTTCAGGACAAATTAAATTATCAATGATTATTAATTGGACAAACCTCAAGAGCAATTTCTTCCACTTTCTCAATCTTATTAACTGCACATTACACTTTAAAAAGCACTCCAGTTGTTTGGTAAGCTTTTCCCAGTTGGGCTTTGTCAAGAATTTGGAACTAAAAATTCAATAAGCATATTATGCTATTTGATGAAATATACAAGAGAAAACAAAACAACCAAAAAAGAAAACAATCATTTAAATACTTTTCTATTGCTTATAAAAGCTTTCAATTTACCTTGTATTTGTCTTCTTCACCCGAGAGCCAAGACTAGAACTATTGTCCTGAGTCAAAGTGGTGATCTCTTTGTTTCTTTATGATGCAAAATTACCAATTCAAGTTTTTCTAACATAACCTTCTCAATTGATAGTATGACTAATTCACTTAATTTTTCTTGTATCATAGTCAATCTTAGGTATGTTTTTTTTTTTTTTTTTTTATCAATTTAAATTTTGAGAAACTTTTTTACTGCAAAAGTCATCAATAATATTCTATAAGCAATGCATGCATTTGAAAAAGACTCTAATCTATTTATATAATTTAATACCTCAAGTGGAGTATTCTTTAGTTTGTGAAATTGTTTTTAAAATTTTTAATTATGAAAACAAATCTTAACCATCAATATCAGAAGAATTCCATCATCTTTTAGAAGAAGAAAAAAAAATCGAGATTAGTACAACGCGTTTCCAAACTCATCTAGCACTACAAAAAAAACGACTTTTTACGAGGGTCAAAACTCTCGAAATAAGTATTAAAAACCTTCGAGGGTCAAAACTATAGTAATCTTAATTTTTTTTGAGATTAAATAGAAAACCAAAAATATTTTCATATGTTTCAAATTGTTCAGACCTACTCTGAAGTGAAGAAATAGCTTAATTAACCTACTATGTATATAAAATAATTAACAATAAAAGACTCTTCAACATATTGTATTGTCTCATCATTGATATTCTCATCAAAATGTTTCTTTCTATGTATAACATGTTTTTCACAAATAGAGGTTCTATTTCCATTCTAGTTGCAATCTCTTTAGATGAAATCATAGCAAATATAAATCCATTTTCTCCATATTTTTCTAAAAAAGATATGAGACATTTCAATTGTTCTATAACAATATCAATACACGTGTCTTTGATTGTAAATTTTTACTAACAAAGTTGAATGAAAAATAAAATAGCATATCAAATATTCACGCCCAATTAGAATTCAAAGTTCTCAAGCTCATATGTTGCTAAACGGTTAGTTTCACTTTTTATTTTGGAATCTTCACTAGTATTTGCTAATTTGTTATAAAGCATCTCTTATCTGTCTCGTTTGAAATCTTATTGCTTTATCACTTTCAATGCAGTTCTCTCAACGTATTTGTGACAATGATTTAAGAGTTAAACCTTGTATATTATCTTGTAAAAAATTTCATCGCTTTGAAGAAAAAGCAAATAATGAATATATACGTTGTATTTGTACCACTCCAAAAAAAGATACAGCCGTAGGACAAGAGTTAACCATATCAGAAAGTACTAGGTTTAGACTATGGCAACCACATGGTATATAAAATGCTCTACGATTAATATCTATAAGCCTTTTTGAGTACCACTTGGTGTTTTCCTTTCATATTAGACCCATTATCATATCTTTGTCCTTGTATATCATTAATATCAAGTTCAATATTTCTTATTGCGTTTATAGTTTCATTTAAAAGGCATTTTCCAGTAGAATCATCTATGGTTAGAAATTCTACAAAATGTTCTTTTATTTTTATTAGACACACAGAAGCATTCACACATTGTAGTATGAGAGACATTTGTTCTTGATGAAATGCATCTGGGTACAATCAAGTATAATTGAAAATATATTTCTTCTTTAATCTTTTTAATAATTTTACTTTTAATTTCATTTGCTAACAAATGTATCAATTCATTTTGGATATTATGCCCAAGATAATGATTATGAAGTCCATCATGCTGAATACGCCAAATATGTTTGATAAGTCATGAAATATGACTTATTTACATGCATTCTAGAGAGATTTTACTGGGATTGTGTTGCATTACATATCTAATTACACTTAAATGGATGTTTGTTGTTCAATTCATTGAATTACATGACTTATGCATTTAAGTATATTAATTTAATCCTTTAGATGTTAATTTGGGTTATTCTTGATTGTAGGATACAAGCTGGATCAGATTGGAGTAGATAGCACAAGGTTGGAAGGAGCAGAAGAGAAGAAAAGAGTGATAAAGCACATTTCAGGTGACTGGATTGGGACATCCAGGCGACTGGATGAGGCTCCAAGTGACTGCATCTTTAGGCGTGAACTCCAGAATTCAAAATCAAGAAGGATCCAGTCGACTGGATTGGATCCAGGCAACTGGATTAATTGTCCAGAATCAGGCAGAAACTCCAGACCTCGAGAATCCAGGCGACTGGATTGGATCCAACCGACTGGATTAATTAATCCAAATCAAGCATAAACTCCAAACTTCTTGGATCCGGGTGACTGGATTCGCGCGAATTCAATTTTAATGAAGGCCCATTTGTGTTTTAAAGCGCTCTGAATTCAAGGCCCATTGGACCCAATTTGTTTAGACTCTGAAGTCCGAATTAGAGAAAAGGATTAGGGTTTATATAAGGTTTAGATTAGACGACTTAGAGTTAGACAGACTTACTCTTTCTCTCTCTCTCTCCAAAGCTTAGGTTTTCACTCCCATGACCGCCTAAGCCCCTTGCTAGGGCTAGGGGCTATGTTTTCTGTATAACGGTATGAGTACTTTGTAGTCCCTTTGATTTTTAATGTTAAATTACAGTTGATTGTTAATTTATTGATTCCTAATTGATGTATGTTTTATTCCGTACTTCTATAAGTTCAATCATGTTTTTCTTATGATTAAGGGGGAATATTGCATGGTTTTAATTAGGTCTCATGTTTTATAAATTGAAAGGTTTTTCTAAATATTACTCTAGCCACTTGATTTTCTTCGGTTATATAATGTTCCTGAGTTCTCTTAGTTCAACCATGTCAAAAGCTTTTTAACAGGAAAATAATCAATTGTATACTGTTATTAGAACAAGGGTTTTAATCGGGATTACAAGGGAATCATATCGGTATAGGGAAACACCCCGAAACCCTAGTGCCTTTTACATATATTTCTCACAAAATTTCCATAAACCAAATCCATTTTACCCTTTTAAATATTGATTTATATTGTCTTTTGAAAACACAACTCCCTGAGGATCGACAACCCTTTACACGTACTACAAGGTACCACTTATTATTGAGCGACATCAATTTTTTCGCCGTTGTCAGGGAGTTTCGGCTTATTCAAGAGACAATTTCGTGGGACAAGGTTATCGGTGGATCACTCTATTGGTAACTTCGTTCTATTCTCTCTTAATTCTGTTTTTTTTTTTTCTTTTATTTGTTTATTTTGTTGCTTTGATCTATTTTGTTTTATTGTGCATGAGCGTTTGGGTTAGAAACAGTAAAGGCAGATTGGAAACTTCTGAGACACTCTTTGGAAGTCTTTTTGATACATCTACAAGTTTATCCACATCTTCTATCATGGTTGAAGAAAGAGTAGTTCAACCTAAGGCACCTAGGATGACCATGTATCAACTGTTACACCCTACTCAGAGCTCTATTTCTTCATGCATCATGTTTCCTCCAAATGCACCTCATGTGGAGATCAAACAAGGGCTGATGGCCATACTTTCTGATTTTAGGGGATTAGAGAGTAAGAATCCATATGTGCATGTGAGAGCGTTTGAAGAGGTAATTGGCAGCTTCTATGCACAAAATGTTATTGAGACAGCCAAGTTGAGGTTCTTCCCATTCTCACTCAAGGACAAAGCTAAGGGTTGGTTGTACACAGTGAAGTCTAGGTCTATAGGAAATTGGGGGGAGATGACCCAAGAGTTCTACAAGAAATTTTTCCCTCCCCACAAAGTCCAACAAGTAAAGAGAAAAATCTCTAATTTCGTCCAAGGAAATGATGAGACACTATTCATGGCTTGGGAAAGATTCAAGGGCACTTATAACTTTTGCCCAACACATGGATATGACACTTGGAGGTTGGTAAGTTATTTCTATGAGGGACTCCAACCTAGAGATCGCCAGTTCGTTCAAGTTGCATGTGGAGGTGAATTCTTACAGAAGGAGCTTGAAGATGCTATGGATTACTTGGATGAGATAGCTGAGAATTCTAATACCTGGAATGGACCAAGTCCCTTGGATTCCACAGATAGGAATAAAGTAGTACTACCACATCTAGTGGCAGTGTTTTCAGACTAAGGGAAGAGGACAACATAAGTGCCAAGATCAGTTTATTGACTAAGGAGATAGAGGCATTCAAGTTGAGGGGAAATAGAGGTGTAAATGCTGTGTACAGAGAGGAACCTATGGAGGCATGCCGGATTTGCCAAGAGATAGACCATACCACAAGTGATTGTAAGTCTCTATCTCAGTTCCTAAATGTGCCTGAAGAATAAGTGTGCGCATTCAACCAGTAGAGGCCAAATAATTCTTCATATTCGAACAATTATACTCCAAGTATGAGAAATCATCCATATTTGAGTTATAAGAGTGGCAATGTGTTGAATCCCACTGGTCCAAGGAATTTTGACACCTCACATACCACTTCATCATCATCTAGACCACCTTTGGAGGATGTGCTTTACACTTTCATACAAAAGCAAGGTGAACAGAATCAAAGATTTGAGACCATGTTCACAAGAATAGATGAAGAGATGAGAGAAACCAAGAGCCAAATAGCTAGACTCACAGAAGCATTGAGTAGGACTGAAAGAGGGAAGCTTCCTTCTCAAACTTAACCTAATCCCAATAATTAGAGTTTAAAGGTTGTCAACACTAACAAATTTGAGAAAGTTAAGTCTATTATCATTTTGAGAAGTGGTAAGGAAATTGGAAATGGTGCTCCTGAAGCTAATGAGAAATGTAAGGAGACCCCAACTGAAAAGGATGAGAGTGGGATAGCTAAATCCAATGACATCGAAAAGTGTCCATTCCCTGCACCATTCCCACAAGCCCTGAAATTACTAAAGAATTTGGATGTCACCAGTGAGAATTTGTATCCAGTTAAGGTTAACTTGCCTCTATTGCATCTCATCAAGCAAATGCCTCTCTATGCCAAGGTAATTAAGAACTTATTCATTGTCAAGAGAAATCATCATGTGAAGAAGACCGCATTCTTGACAGAACAGGTAAGTACAAGGATTTGGGCTACCCTACTATCTCTTGTACTATTGGAGATTACATTATTGAGCATGCATTGCTAAACCTTGGGGCTAGTGTAAATTTGCTTCCTTTTTCTGTCTATCTACAACTCGGGTTAGGTGAGTTAAAACCCACCTTTGTTACTTTACAGTTAGCAGACCGCTCTGTAAAGAAGCCGACGAGGGTGGTTGAGGATGTACTGGTAAAGGTTGAGAATTTCTATTATCCTATTGATTTTATTATTTTGGATATTTAACCTACTTTACATCCTAGTGCTAATATTCCTATCATCTTAGGTAGACCTTTCCTTGCTACTGCTAATGCTTTGATTAATTGCAGGAATGGAAGAATGAAGATCACTTTGGTTCTATGACTGCTGAGCTCAACATTTTCAATTGAACCCACAACAATTGGTGGATGAAGAGTGTGAATATGTGAACTTCATTGAGGCAGCACCTCAAGAAGAGTTTAATAAAAATTGTTTTTCTAACTCTTTTGAAACTCTTCCTGTTAATTCTATTGTTTTCTAATGAATTAAAACCTGCTGCTCAAATTATCTTGACTTTTCTTCTTTGTTGGAATTCTTCTGCAGATTGTTGGAAGAAGAACAAGTAGTGGTAGCTAAGAAGCCTCCAAGAAGTAAGAAGAAGTCCTTACTTGCATACCTCAGATGCACCCAAGTTAAAGTTGAAGCAACCACCAAGAGATTTACCATGTGCATCCATTGAACCACATGCCACTTACTACTGTGGAAGTTCCTTCAAAGATGAGTGTGGAAATTGAGAAGGAAGGTGAGAAAATCAAGACCTTTGAGAGGCACAAAACGAAGAGGAAAGTATTTCAAGATACAAGACTTTCAAAGAAATTGCTGAATAGTTCCAAAGGAGTGGCTTTGCATGTTGCCAGGATGAAGAGTGTCAGAGGAAGCAACTATTCCTTTGGAGGATCACGTTCAGGGGGATGAATTTTTCTGTTTCTACCTTGTAATTGTACATTATTAGTTTATTTTATTTTGTTTTTTATTTTTATTTTTATTTGTTTTGTTTTGGGTTATCTAACCATTTTGCAGGAAATAGCTTGAGGAGTTCATCATCATATCAGGTGCTTTCTTTCCTTTTCCCTTGTTCTTTCATTTCAAGACTTGTCTTTGATTCTCACATACATTTGTTTGAACATTGAGGACAATGTCAACTTTAAGTTGGGGGGAGTATTGATTGTTTGTTTGATTGTGTGATGAACTTTGTGTTGCTTCTTGTTGATTAGTTTAGAAACCATTTGTGTATTTATTAAAAAAAAAAAAAACAGAAAATTGAGAAAAAAAGAAAAAAAAAAAAATTGTTTGGTTTGCAATGATGTCTTTGATTTATGCTATATTCACATGCATCTTTGTTATCTTTGAGAATCTTGTTGAACTTTGAACTTTGGTTTGAAGTCATTAGTGAGCTTAAGCATATGATCACATGATTATTTGATTGAGATATTTGAACATGGCCATCTATTGCTTGCTTTTAAGTATTAAGTGTTACACTTGTACACCTTAAACTAAGCACTAGCACACTAATATGTAATCTGTGGGAAATGAGATATGCATCCAATTGTTACTAAATTAAAAGTGGTTGACTTGTTAGTTGATTAGCCTTGGCATAAAGAAGAAAGAAAAAGAAAGAAAAAAAAAATTGAAATAGCCTAACCTATGAGAGCCTATGTCAAAAGAGGTAAACAATTCACATGGTTGAGATATGAGTGACTAGTATAAGTTTCGTAGCCTTTTTTGACTCGAGTAAGTAAACTCTTAGGGGTGTCTCTACACCTAGCCCCTTGCCCTGGTTTGGGAGTCTTGTCTAACAGCATGGGTCAATTAGAAACTTAATGAAGTTAGACATTGTAAAAAATTGACATGGTCATTGGTCTAACACTTCGAGTAATAAACTCTTAGGGGTGTCTCTACACCTAGGCCCCTTGAGCCAACTGGTTCGGGAGATTGGTCTAACACTGATAATGGGTCAATTAGAAAGCTTAATGAAGTTGGACATTGCACAGTCCTCACATAAAAAATAAAAAAATAAAAAGAAAAGAAAAGAAAAAGCTTCTATGCCTTGGTTGATTATTCTAATGAGAATTCCATTGTCCTTCATGATTATATTGGAAAGATATTGAAGTCCCATGATTCTAAAGTTAGTTCACTTCACACATCAAGGAACTTGTGTAGCTTTTAATGCTTAATTTCAAGTGATTGTGGCCTAGTTAGAATTCTAAAGATTTGAAATTGAGGTTGACTTGTTTAAGCTTGCTAATGATTGAAAACCATTGTTTGTGTGACACTTTATTCTCATTTGATAGCATGATGTTGTATGTGTTTATTGTGAATCAAGACTGAGCATTTGATAGCGTTTGTGGGTATCACTTCTGGTAAACCCTCACGAGACTATAACTCGTCCACTAGGGACACCTAGGGGTTTAAAGGCTTATTGCATATGCTAAATGCAATCGAGAGTGTCAGCGAAAGTGGCTTTGTTAGTTTGTTTTCATTTGTGTTTTGTTGTTTTCATTGTTTTTAGTTTGCTAGGGACTAGCAAAATTCAGGTTGGGGGGTGTGATAAGTCATGAAATATGACTTATTTACATGCATTTTAGAGAGATTTTATTGGGATTGTGTTGCATTACATGTCTAATTACACTTAAATGGATGTTTGTTGTTCAATTCATTGAATTACATGATTTATGCATTTAAGTGTATTAATTTAATCTCTTATATGTTAATTTGGGCTATGCTTGATTGTAGGCACAAGCTAGATCAGATTGGAAGTTAAATATCACAAGTTGAAAGGAGCAAAAGAGAAGAAAAGAGTGATAAAGCACAATTCAGGCGACTAGATTGGGACATCCAGGCGACTGGATGAGGCTCCAAGTGACTGCACCTTTAGGCAGGAACTCCAGAATTCAAAATCAAGAAGGATCTAGTTGATTGGATTGGATCCAGGCGATTGGATTAATTGTCCAAAATCAGGTAGAAACTCTAGACCTCGAGAATCCAGGTGATTGGATTGAATCCAGTCAACTAGATTAATTAATCCAATGGAGCCCTAAACTTCGAGAATCTAGGCAAGCGTGGATTTAGCGAATTCAGTTTTAAAGAAGGCCCATTTGTGTTTTAAAGCGCTTCGAATTCAAGGTCCATTGGATCTAATTTGTTTAGGCTCTGAAGTCTGAATTAGAGAAGAGAATTAGGTTTCTCTAGTTTAGATTAGACCTTAGAGTTAGACAAATTATCTTTCTCTCCCAATTTTTCTTTTTCCTTAGCCATGATTGGCTAAGCCTCTTTGCTAGGGCTAGGGGCTATGTTTTCTGTATAAAGGTATGAATACTTGTAGTCCCTTCTATTTTTAATGTTAAATTACAGTTGATTGTTAATTTATTGATTCCTAATTAATGTATGTTTTATTCCGTACTTTCTATAAGTTCAATCATGTTTTTCTTATGATTAAGGGGGAATATTGCATGGTTTTAATTAGGTTTCGTGTTATATAAATTGAAAGGTCTAAATTTCTCTGTTTTATAAATTAATTTTTCTTATTACTCTAGCCACTTTATTTTCTCCGGTAATATAGTGTTCCTGAGTTTTATTAGTTCAACCATGTCAAGAGCTTTTTAAAAGGAAAATAATCAACTTGTAAACTGTTATTAGAACAAGAGTTTTAACTGGGATTACAAGGAATCATACTGATATACAGAAACACCCTGAAACCTTAGTGCCTTTTTACATATATTCTCTTACAAAATTTCCACAAACCAAATTTATTTTACTCTTTTTGCATATTGAATTACATTGTCTTTTGAAAACACAACTTCCTGAGGATCGACAACCCTTTACACATATTACAAGGTACCGTTTATTATTGAGCGATATCAATGTTTTTGTAGTACGGATCAAATTCTACAATCATTTCAAGTAGACTTAAAAAAAATCAATTATTTTCTTGATAGATCTTTTAATTTTAATTTTCCTCAAAATTCCAAATTATTTTTATCACGAGTTTTTACAACAGAATTAATTCTCAATAATACTTTTTATTTTATTTTTTCAATCTCTCTCTCTCTCTCTCTCTCTCTCTCAGGCAACGAACTCAACACTCATCTGTGTATGGTTCAAATTACCTCTTAAAAATAAAATGCATTAATAAATGATATATGCCCAATAACAATTAATTGAATTCAAATTCACCAATTGAATAACAATTTAACAATTTTTTAACAATATTAATTCTAGAGAAGTATCGAACTGCTCAACCCAAGTGGACACATCCATGTCCTTCATGTACAATGGAAAGTAATATGTTACTTACTTGTTTCATGGACCCCCTGGCTTTTAAGCTCAGCATAACACTAAAATTTCTCCAGTCTCTAGTTCCTTTATTGGCTAGTTTACTTCTACTATGATTGGAATCAAACAATTTACATTAATAAAAAAAAAAATCAAGCAATTTACAACAAAAACAAAATACACTATTCAATTTTTTGAATACACTAGCCATCTAATATCATGCTTCTCCCTAATTGATAATATTTGAGTATAAAGTAGAAAAATGTGTAGAATCTTTAGGAGAATTTATATCATTATCTGATTGTACTATTTTTTACTTATAATTCTCTTACTGTGTGTTTGGTTAGAGTATTTGGGGCTTGAATTTGGGGAAACGTCAGAATTTGAGAAGGCATTTGTCAAAGGACAGCGTTTGGCTACAAGTTGATTTGTAACTAGCTTGCTACAACCTACTACGTGACAACTAATAAGATCATCTACATATAAATAAGTCATGTGACTATTTTAAATAATACATGTAGATGGTCTTATAAAGCTTGTCACATAGTGGGTTGTAACAAACTAGCTACAAACCTTGTCCTTTATCAAATGCTTCGTTTGGGTTGATTATTACATAATGTTAGGTGTTCAAATCAAATTTTATAAACTTTTTTTTTTTGAGGAAAAAAAAAAATGTTATAAACTTGAGAGCTTAAAAAAATCAAAATGACCCCGAACTCTTAAAGAAGCGATTTATAGTATAGTTGAAAAAAAAAAATTAAAAAAAAAAATCCTATTTTAAGATAAAAAAGAAGAAGAAGAGAAAGACCGAAAAGAGAGAAGGAATGAAAACAAACAGCATATTGGAGCGAATGAAAAAAATGTAATATTTGGTTCCAGACGGGGCTTTTAAAACGGTCCCCTCAAACCACTACCCTTTTAAAACCCTAGTGATAACCCCCCACAAAATAAAGTGTCGCTGGGTTCGTAATCGTATGCCATCAATTCCACCTCTCATCATATCCTCATCAGCTTCCACTGGTCACAAATTCCTCTCATTTCTCCGCTGTAGATACTCAACGCTATCCCACGCCTTCACGCGCCGATCGATTCCAATGGCAGCCTCCGAGGAGATTCTCCGCGTATCCCTAGCCGAGAAACTATCAGCTGTGGAAGCCCAAGGAAACGCCGTTCGTGCGCTCAAAGCTGCCCGTGCTGCTAAGACTGAAATCGACGCCGCAATCGAAGCCCTGAACGGGTTGAAGCTCGAGAAGGCTTCGATCGAGAAGGAGCTCCAAGCTGCCGTTACCGGCGCTGACGGCTCGCTTAACAGGGAAACGTTTCGTCAAACGGTGGGCAACACTCTAGAACGCCGCTTGTTCTACATTCCGTCCTTCAAAATTTATCGTGGCGTTGCTGGGCTTTACGATTATGGGCCGCCGGGTTGTGCCGTCAAGTCTAACGTCCTGGCTTTCTGGCGCCAGGTCAGCCAAAATTCTCTTACATCAAGAAATTGATTACTTCTGTCTTTATATATATATATATATATAAGATATAGCATGTGATGCATGCATTGAGAGAACCTTGATAAGATTTGGGGTTATAATGTAGAAGACAGGAATTAATGTGATAGATGTGTTGGCTTACAAGATTTTTACATTTCCATGATATTTAATTATTCATTACTTCAACCACAAGGTATAACAATTTTTTAAGTTTTTGCTCCTAGGCATGAACATTAACCGCTTAGCCTGGTTCTGGCAGGTGGGGTCAGTTGCCTCTAGATTTTACGGCCTAGAGTCGAGTCCAAAAGGTTCTTTTTTAGAAAGGTTCCCTACGTTATCAAAAAAAAAAAAAATTTAAGTTTTTGTCGTGGTGTGCTTTCTGTAGGTTGTGTAGTGATGGTGTATGTGTTGGTGGCGCTGCTCCCATTATGCAATTGATGGTGACCAATCAAATCCAATATAATAGTGTTTATGAATATTAATGGAGCATGGTAATTCATATAAGTTAGGAGTAAAATAATGGGGGAGTACAAGTTAGTGGCTGGGTGGCTGTAGTAAGGCTTGGGGATTAGTTGATAGAGTATTTGAAAGGGTTGGGGGAGTGAGTGTTAAAACATTATTATGGTTTTGTAGGACAGCCAACATGGTTCTGTTTTGAAATCTTAAGCAAGGGGAGAGAAGAAGAGCATGCAATATTGTAATTTGCTTTGTCTACATGGGTCTTCAAACTTATAAATCATCATTTTCATTTTATGACCTCGGCGCATCATTTCAAGTTACTGGAAATGATGGAACAGTTTTGCTAGCAATTGTTCTAGATTTGGTTAAGATTTCATTAATTAACCAGTGCAAATGATGAAAAAGTTAGAAGTTGTGCATTTATGTCAACATTAAACATTCCCAGTACCAAATTAGCTCGTTCATTTTTTATTTTATTTTTGGGTTTTTGCAGCATTTTGTGCTTGAGGAGAACATGTTGGAAGTTGATTGCCCATGTGTTACACCTGAGGTTGTCCTGAAGGCATCTGGGCATGTTGATAAATTTACTGACCTTATGGTCAAGGATGAGAAAACTGGTACCTGCTACCGTGCTGACCACTTGGTCAAGGACTTTTGCAACGAAAAGCTTCAGAAAGACCTTAGCATAACTGCAGAGAAGGCAGCTGAACTGAAACATGTACTTGCAGTCTTGGACGATCTCTCATCTGAAGAGCTGGGTGCAAAGATCAAGGACTATGGCATTACAGCTCCAGACACAAAGAATCCACTGTCTGATCCTTATCCATTCAATTTAATGTTTCAAACGTCAATAGGTCCATCTGGCTTGAGTCCTGGGTGAGTATTTTTAGACATACTTGTGTTTTTAAGAATTGTTTTGTTCTAACCAAATAAGTGGGGTTGATAATGTTATGCTCACAATGAGGTCTTTATTTTGTTTGGGGGTAGGGGTACATCTGATTGTATTAAACTCTTCAGACTCTTTTGATTCACTTAGTTTATCTCTTGAAATTGTATGCAGCATTATGCGTGCTTACCATTGGAAGCAGAATTATTAATTATATCATTTTCTGCAGTTATATGCGTCCTGAAACTGCACAAGGCATATTTGTTAATTTTAAAGACTTGTACTATTACAATGGGAACAAGCTCCCCTTTGCTGCAGCTCAAATTGGTCAGGCTTTCAGAAATGAGGTAAATCCTCTCCTTAAAAGTGAAAAATTGTTTCTGTGCATGTTGTGATGTGGCTTTAAACTATTACTTATTTATGGAAATGACTATACTGTGTGGAACTGAGAATCTTTCTCAACTCATGTTGCCTGGATTTTGAGAGAGAGAGAGAGCTAATGTGATTTCTCATATGCGCAGATATCGCCTCGCCAAGGCCTTCTGAGAGTCCGTGAGTTCACCCTAGCAGAGATTGAGCACTTTGTTGATCCAGAAAACAAGTCCCACCCGAAATTTTCAGAAGTTGCTAACTTGGAGTTTCTAATGTTCCCAAGAGAAGAACAAATGTCTGGCCATTCAGCAAAGAAAATTCCATTGGGCGAAGCAGTTTCCAGGGTTGGTTTGAGGAATATCTGCTTTTATTAATTTTTTTCCTATCTTTTGGTTTGGTTTTGCTTCTCCTCTCGCTTGGTTGCTCTTTTTTTTTGTGACGATGCTGTGGTTAAATGTTTCTAGGGAATTGTCAACAATGAAACTCTTGGCTACTTTATTGGGAGAGTATATCTGTTCTTAACTCGCCTCGGCGTAGACGAAAACCGTTTACGATTCCGGCAGCATCTTGCAAATGAAATGGCCCACTATGCGGCTGACTGTTGGGATGCTGAGATTGAGTGTTCCTATGGGTGGATTGAATGTGTTGGTATTGCAGATAGGTCTGCGTTTGACTTGCGCGCTCACTCGGTGAGAATTTCATTGATATTATTTCAGGATTCTTACAATTAGGCGTAAGCACTTGATGGTTTTTAAAAAATTATTTGCTCCAATCACGTTTATGATGAGATGCCATGATTCCTAAGAATAAAATGGATAGTTTAATTTCATTTAGCCACATTGTTGTACAGAAAGCTTGCTAATGTGATATAAACCTCCATTGTTATCATAACAAGCAAGACAATGCTTTTGTCTGCAAGCTGCTGACAACATATCTGCTATTGTATCAAGACATTGAACGATTGCAACATAGAAGAGAGTGCTAATATATCTACTTTACTATAAAAAAAAATAGTGATACTATGTACTTATGGAGTATTGATTTATTGATCTATGACAGGATAAAAGTGGTGTTGCTCTTGTGGCTCAAGAAAAATTCCCGGAACCTAGAGAAGTGGAGGTAATCCTTCTTTTTGTTAACCATACCCATCATAGTCATAATTAGTACTATAAACATGGGTGCATTACTTATCTCACAACACAACAAGAAGCTCTTGAGTCCACCTGCTTGAAAATCTCTTAACTGATGGTGTTTAATTTCAGAAACTAGTCATCAATACAGTGAAAAAAGAGCTGGGCCTTGCATTCAAGGCGAACCAAAGGATGGTGGTTGAAGCTTTGGAGGTAAACCATCCAATAGCCCATCTTTGGTCTTGGATGCCATGATTTCCATAAACTGTAGTGTGGTAGTGCTTGCATTAATGTTGAACTATTATTTGTTGTTTTGTTTGTTTGTTTGTTTGTTTGTTTGTTTTTTTTTGTGTGTTAGGCAATGGATGAAAAAGAAGCTTTGGAAATGAAGGCCAATTTAGAATCCAAGGGAGAGACTGAGTTTCTTGTGTGCACTCTTGGGAAAAATGTAACTATTAAGAAGAGCATGGTCACAATTTCAAAGGAGATTAAGAAAGAACACCACAGAGTTTTCACACCATCTGTGATCGAGCCTTCTTTTGGCATTGGGAGGATAATATATTGCCTCTTTGAACACTCGTTCTACATGAGGCCAAGTAAAGCTGTGGATGCGCAGTTAAATGTTTTCCGTTTCCCACCTCTTATTGCACCTATCAAATGCACAGTTTTCCCACTCGTTCAGGATCAACAGTTTGAGGAAGTTGCTAAAGTCATTTCTCAATCGTTGACTACAGCTGGAATCTCACATAAGATTGACATTACAGGTATTTCATCTTTCCACTACTTTTTGAAGATGGACATTGGTATAAGCATGTTGTTCTCATTTCTTTACTCTGTTTTGCTATAACGTCAATTTGCAATAGAAAGGTAATTGTTTGTCTCAGAAAATTATGAGATGGAAAATGCTGCCTAATGCGTGTATATGTGGATTGTTACTGATTGTCTGAATGTTTGAATGATGTTTACAGGGACAACAATTGGTAAACGATATGCAAGGACTGATGAACTTGGTGTACCCTTTGCAATCACTGTTGATTCAACATCTTCAGTGACAATCCGGGAGAGGGACAGCAAGGATCAGGTCCGTGTTAACGTGGAACAGACAGCATCAGTCATTAAGGACGTAACTGATGGACGGAGGACATGGGCCGACGTGTGGTCTACTTTCCCCCATCATTCCTCTGTATCTGCAGATGATGAAATATGAGGGCTGGAATGTCCAATTGAGTTGTCTCAGTCTTTTTTATTTAAAAAAAAAAAATTTGGCTCAAAATCTTTTTTTCTTTTTTGGCAAGTGGAGTTGTCTACCTGTCTTACATTAAAAAACCTATAATGTTGTTTTGTTACAAGCAATCAACGTGATATACCTTTGTGTTTTAATTGTATTCAGCTAGACAATTACACGTTGTAGCTGCTCCTGGAATACCTTTTTATTTTGGACTAATGTTATAGACACAAACATATTTTATTTTATTTTTTTTATTAGAGATAAACATATTTCACAACAAACCTAATTGTGAAGCTGACATTTTTTTTATTAGTTCTTATTTAGATCTATCATTGACATATTATTTATTATTCACATTTTGACACAAGAATTTATAAAAAAAATTAATGAAATTTTGTGTATCTTTGAACTTATTGTTTGTTTTTTATTTTTCGGCATTGGGATGAACAATTATAAGGTTATAAAAAATAAAGGTATCTTTGTTTGTTAGTATTCACATCGCAAATTTTAGCATAAGAAGCTATTTTTTGTGTTTTAGTTACCCACTTTCAAAGCATCACACATTCAATTATCTATTTTATGGTTTTTGTATTTTCAAAAGTTTCATTTTGGTTCATAAGTTTTCAACTCGATTCCATTTTGGTCTTTGTTGTTAGCTCAGCGACGAAAATTGCTTACATGTTATTTAATTGTATTAAATAATTATTTAAATAATATTTAAAAATCTCATGTCAACACTTAAATTATATATATATATAAAAGCCACATCAACATTAAAAATAGTTTTTGTGTGTCGTCAAAATCTAAATTACACCCTCTTAAGTCTAGGTAAAGGTAAATTGTTATTTTCGTTCATAAAATTTACCTTTTGTATCTAGGTGTGTTTGTTTAAAATTCTTGTCAAAGTTGGGTTTTTCATCCAATACTATATATATGTGATACACTGGACTTAACAACAATTTTATAAATGAAAATGGACAAAAATAGTGACTAAAATTAAATTTTAGAGATGAAAATAATAAGTTATCAAATTTAAAAGCTGTAATTTATTATTTTTTTTTTTTCCTAATTAGTAGAAAATTTGTGCTCCAATATATATAAATTCCAATACGACCATAAAACGACGTCGTGTTAATTCTAGCAATATTGTGTCTTCTCTAGGTTCCCCCTGAACAGATTAGTTACCATAATTAATCTTAGAGAGACAATCTTTATTCCCCCCTCCGCTCTCTCTCGCTTCAAGGGAAACCTAGCCAACCACCACCACCAAATCAAAAGATGCTTAGAGTTGCAGGGAGGAGGCTCTCATCTCTGGCGTGGAGGCCGTCGCAGACAACCCCAGCCTTCCTCTCTCGCAGCACCCATAATCCCTTTATTAATGACAACGACTCATCCTCCGATCAATCTTCCAGATCCATCATCCCCTCCCATCGTTTTTCGGATCTCATCAGAGGTCAGATTTTTATTTTTTTTTATTTTTTATTTTATACCTTTGACCGTGATTTTGTTTGACTCCATTAGGTTTCCTTTTGGTTGCTGTGAAAACGTAGAAAATGATAAGAACAACAATGTTGATAAATTTAAAAGTTTTAGGTTTTTTAGTTTTATCGTTTAAGTTCCGTTTGAGAGATTCATTTCCGAACCAGAAATGTTGGCAACGATAAATTTTTGCTATTACATTTCTTATTGGATAGAGGTGCACAATTACAATAATTAGTTTAGGTACATTAGGTTCCTAAACTTAGCTACAATTCCTTAGATTAGGTACATTATTAGGTTCCCAATTGAATTCAAATACATAGTTGCATTAACCAATGAAATACAAACAATGTTATTTTTTTAAGAATATTTAAATTCAAATGTATTTGAATTCAACTAGGAACCTAATGTACTTGACCTAAAGAACTGTACCTAAGTTTTACTCTTTGGAATTTAGGATTTTACTATTTCACTTGGATATGTTATGTTAGTATGAAAGAAACTTTGAAAAAACAAATATGCTTGAGATTGGTTGGATGTTTTAGGTAAAAAAAAAAAATTTGATTTTATGTTTCTATGCCTAAAATATATATCATTCTAGATTGAGATTAGCTTTCGTTCATTTATCCAACCCGTTAGGCGAATTTTGAACCAATTTTACAGATTTTCATTTGATTTAAATAGCATATGTGCACGAATATGCTTGATTTTTCATGATTATCCTTACATTCTTATGGAAACATTTTGGCAAAAACCGTCTTGTTTTTGGATGAATAAGTAATTTATTCAAACCAGAAGAGACTTGCAAGCAGGTTACCAGAAGAAACAGCAAGCCTTGACACTCAATACAGCTCCACAAACTTCAAACAAAAATCACTAATATACATTAGACTCCACAAAGCAAGGACCATTTTGTTATGCTAATGATTACATATATGCTCATTTTGATGTGAACTCTTAGGGGATTGAGATTTTCATGATGTTTTCTTATCAAGTTGGCAATCAAAAATGTTTCTATGGGACTCGATAGTGTGTGAGACGGTGTTTCCTACTTGTCTTAATTGTTTGGTTTATTTTTCCAGGGTTTTCTACTGAAACCCTTGTCCCAGGACAGGATGTGGGCATGATCTCAGAACTCCCAGCCACTGTGGCAGCTGTGAAGAACCCTAGTTCAAAAATTGTATATGATGAGTACAACCATGAACGCTATCCACCTGGTGACCCCAGCAAGCGTGCATTTACCTATTTTGTATTGACAGGTGGCAGGTTCGTGTATGCCTCTGTGATCCGTCTGCTAGTTCTTAAGTTTGTTCTTAGCATGTCTGCCAGCAAAGATGTCCTTGCCCTTGCTTCCCTTGAGGTTGACTTATCTAGCATTGAGCCTGGAACCACTGTTACGGTGAAGTGGCGTGGGAAGCCAGTTTTCATTAGGCGTCGAACCGAAGATGACATCAAATTGGCTAATAGTGTAGATGTTGGTTCTCTTCGAGACCCACAAGAGGACGCGGTGAGGGTTAAGGATCCAGAGTGGCTTGTTGTTGTTGGGGTCTGTACTCATTTAGGTTGCATTCCCTTGCCCAATGCTGGTGACTTTGGTGGTTGGTTTTGCCCATGCCATGGTTCACACTATGATATTATCTGGCAGGATTCGCAAGGGGCCAGCACCATACAATTTGGAGGTACCCACATACAGCTTCTTGACTGAAAACAAGTTAATGATTGGGTGAGAATTCATAAGGGAGTTACTTCTTTTGAGTAGAATTGTTACTGCAAGATCTCATAAAGATAATTTCCTCTTATTTGAGGAAGTCTGATGACTTAATTGGAAACGGATTTTCTTTTTCTTTTTGTTTGTTCAGTTATGCATTTTATACTTTAACATTGTATCTGCTGCCAGAAATGGACAAGGTTCCGGTGTTTTGAATAATACAGCTGGATTTTTGTTGAAATTTTTTAGTTCTAATGGTATTTCCAATTTCATTCTGGTGAAGAAAATAAATTGTGCGTGCTGTTGGTGAAGCGTTATTTTTCTTCTTCTTGTCTGTTCAGATATGCCTGATATACTGTAACTTTGAATCTGCTACTAGTTATGAACAAGGTCCCAGTGTCCTGAAAATACAGCTGAATTCTTGTTGATTTTTCTAGTTGTAATGGTATTTCCAATTCATTCTATTGAAGAAAATAAATGGATAAATTAAAAAACCTCCCTTGAAATCTAGTGGAATGACACTCCCCCCTAAACCTTTGCCAAAATGAGGCTACTCCCTTAAGATTTGACATAAACCTACAAGTTAGTCCTGGCCCTCTAACGCCGGTACTAATTCTAATGGAATATTCCATTGTTTAGCAAAAATTCTTACATTTACTTAACTATTCTATTAACCTTAGATAAATCTAATCAACTAAACAAACATCTCTTTACTTTACCAGCTTCCTCTCACCTAGCCCGCCCATTACTCTCTTGTTCTCTACATTGTTATGAAAATGATTTAATTTTGGTAATTTGTTCAAATTTGACACCGAATGGTGCAAAGTTATAGTAAAACCAATAAAATTTGGAAGCTTAGTTGGACAATCAAATTTGGAAGCCTAGTTCGATGTTCATACCGAGAATTAAAAAAAGCAACCCAAGGTTACAAAGAACTCCTCTGTAAATCCGAACCTCTTTAAATCTAACCAACTTTGTCTCCCGCTCTAAATTTATCCAGTCTTAAAGGTTGGTGTAATTTATCCAAAACAAATTGTGCGTGCTATTGGTGAAGCATTTTATGGTTATACATTTGTGCCATTGGATGATCTCCATTCAATGTTGTTAAAGGCACACTCAAAGTTCAAAGTCCCAAGGTTGCGCTTCGCTTGGTAAAGTGGAGCTCATTTAATGAAGCGAGCATGGTTTTAAAAACCAGATTAGACAAGTCGGTTCAATCAGTCCTGGTTAAACTGGTGATTGACCAGTATTCCGGTTCGATTATATAAAAAAATTGAAAAATTATTCAACACCGTAAAAAAGGGCAATCAGAGATTTAACTGGGAAAATCGGGGAATCTGGTAGGTTCGATTGGATTCCAACAATACTAGAATGTGTAAGAAGGATGCATGGGCATTGTTTCCAATGGAGCAAAAATGTCAAAATCGCCTTAGTCTCCTTTCAATGCCATCAACATTGTTGGGGTGCAAGACACCAAAGAGTTCTAGCCCACCTTATTGAAGCTCATTGAATGAGTGTGTCCTTGAAGGTTACGTTTTTTGTCTTCTAGTTCAAATGGAATAGAAGACTTGGCTGAGGCGGTTTTTAACTTTTTTTTTTTTTTTTTGATAAGTAAAAAAAAGGGACTCGTAAGTACGGTTATTGTCCTGACCCACTTGAACCCGAATTTGACATGGTGTGGAGCACATCTGGGCAATAATGGGGCTTATCACTACTCGAACCCACAACTCTCGGACTCGCAGGTGTAATGGGTCACGAAGGGTTTCCTACCATTAAGTTACCTCCCCCAGAAGGCAGTGGTGGGATTCGAACCCCTGCCCACGTAGTTAGCACCTAAGGTGCTAACCAGTGAGGCGGTTTTTAACTATTGCTATTTAAGCAAAATTTGTGTGAATTAAAAGGGAGCAGCATCAAGTGGAAAAAAGGTGCCGTTTGGGAAATTAAGAGAGCAATCCAAATTCAGAATTGCGTGAGAAGATAGTGCCGCAATATTGAGAGAAGCAGTTTAGAGAGAATTGCGTGCTAGGTGTGTGCAATGAAGTGTGTGAGAGCAAAAAAAACTAGGAGAATTTTTCTTTAGCAGGGTTTCCACAAGAGAATTTGTCGAGTGTTAATTCCTAGGGAGATATTATTGTATTTGGTGAGGACCTCAAGTTAGGCATAAAACTTGAGAAGAACTATTGTAATTATTTTCTATAATAGTGGAATTATTCGGAGTTTGTCATATGGTTTTTCCCGTCAAGTAGATAAAGGGTTTTTCACGTAAATTGTTGTCTTATGCTTGTTCAATATTTTAGCATCCCACTGGTTTTAGGAAATAAGATTTTATTCCCAACAAACATCTCCCAGCTCCTCACCTTGTGCTCACCCCTCACCTCAAAGGGTGTGATGAAATTGCAGATTATGAAGATGGGGTTTGGGCCGCTTGGTTGCCTGCAAAGAATAAGAGGAAGTTCTCTTCGATTGTTTGAGTTAGAGAAAAGTAGGATGTGAAGATCTCATCCAAGAATAGAGTTAAAGTGTTGTACCGTTTGAGTGTCTCCCTGTTACAAACTTATTATAGGAATTGAGATTCAAAGATTGAGACGGTATTTGTTGAAAACCCAAGAAGTATGACAAAATAATGATTAAAACAAAAAGAACCTAGGAAGTATGAAACAACTACGTAATTCTATTTTCGACTCATACCGCTCCTCGTTGGATTCTTTTTCTTTGTTCGAGCATCTCATCCCTTCTTCCACTCCGCCCTGATTAGCTAATATACAAAATATATTATTATTTTTCGTTTATTAATTTTTTTATTATTATGTCATGAATCTTTCCATTAAAGGTTATTATATATAATATTTGAAAAATGTGTATTTTACTTTAATCAGGAGTACACTTGCACTTGTGCTTCATGCTTAAGCTCCAAGAGCTGTCTCCATATAGTATTTTTGATTCTGGTTCATATGCCACAAGCCAAATTCCTACTCCATCTGTACGTGCTTGAAATATTTGGGGTCAAGGTATTTCCTGAAATGAGTGTTATTATACATGCATTTCTGGAATCACCTATTCCATCAGTGCAGGCCAAAATAATAGTGGCTCTTGACCAGCATGGGAGGCGCTTCAAGCATATTGTAGTCGTGCTCAATGCAAAACTCCATGTTGGAGTACAGGGCATGCTTATCAACTACCTTAATGTAATGAATTTGTCATGCTATAATGGAAAGACTTGTCATGACCCGTATTTGATAAAATTCTAAATTGGCTGACACCTTTTCATTTCGAGAACTTGTGTTCATGAGATAGACAATTTTGCAATCGCATTTCACATTTTAATGCGACCTAGGTCCAATGCTGGATTTAAAAGATTACAAGTATTTTTAGTTAAAGGGAGAGAGGGGGGTTCTTTTTAACATAGTTGCAACAAGTAAAAGAGTACCGTGTAAAATCTCATATAATAGTGTAACCGTATGCCTTCTAGAGTAGGAATGTCGCAAAATATGCAGATTTTCCGCTTCTATGGTGTGTCTAATCTTCTAAGCCTACTGGCAGTAGAGAAGAAATAGAAACTCCACATGCCATGGATCAAATAAATTAGTTGTCCTGGATAGGGACCAATTGTAGTTGGCCTCCATATGTATCTGGCAGCTGGCTCTCCTCAATGTCACTCAGCAATGTGGATCTTAGCTTTTTGTTCTCAACAAAAATTATCTGCAAAAACATTGTAGACGTGTAAGTTAAATTAGTTGATCAAAAACACACCAACACTTTACCCGACATGTACCATTCTAGTGTGCATGCACAGTGCATTTTGGATAACCTGTGTCTCTTAAACATTTAAAGACCAATTGTAGAACTTTTAACTTTTTGATAATAAGGAGCAATGCTGAAATTTTTTATACTTTGATTAATCATTCAACTTTAACCATTCAAAAAACTATATATATAATTTTCCATTAGAATCATAATTTATTGTTGTTTTAGTTTCTAAACATAATTGCTTCTTTGTCTTGGGGTTAATTACATGCTTGAATGTGTATTTCTTGCAATGAAAGACATCTCATACTTTACCTTCTTTTTGGTTTTACTGTCAATAAATGGGTAAACCATCTTCCACGCAGTCATGAATATGTAAGGCACATGGACTATATATAGCTTGCCTAGCCTCTCTGGGTAGCAATCCTGTCATTAAAAAATCAAATTATTGATCATAAGCTGCTCTGGTGTAACTCTGTTTTGTATGACTAGAAGCATAAGTCCCACAAATAGATTGGCAAACTCATGGACTCCAATTGCATTGGTTCATTTAGTTGAGTTATACCAGTCAATATGGCATCTTAGATATAGGAGTAGATCAAACCTGCAAGATAGAGAGAGCTGCTAGGTATCCCCGAATGTCACTGTTTGAGTATCCCCATCCTCTAAGATCTCCAATGCACACAAACTTTTCTTGCCCTCTTGGCATTCTGAAAGACCAAGACATCATACACATGCATAAGCTACAGCTTATTAAAAGATCGGTGTCTATGAAATAAGATTGACTATTTATTCATCAAATATAGGACATATAAAAGATAAGTCTAGGGTCTACATGGCTTAGAAAACAAAAGGCATAGGAAATGTTGTATAGAATCACACCAACATCTTGCTCAAACCCACAACAATCAATCCTGTAAATTATCATGTATACAGTCTAGCATCCTCCAAATGTAGGAAAGTTTTGAAAATTAAATTTAGGGAGGCTGCTTTCTAGGAGATAGATGGGTTGGCACTTATATCGTATATGATGATATAACCTCAAATTAACACAGAAATAACGATTCCTCAAAGAAAAATACCCCTCTGCAGGGATATCTTCCACTGATAAAAATTGAGAAACAGGCGTTTATTGTCTTAAAAGAGACGAGAGAGCAAGTTACCTAGAACATATTTTGTCTAGACTGTAGACAACAAAACCTGCAAAAAGTAAAGACATGTCCATTTAGCTAAGCACCAGGACCTATTTGCAGCAGGGAGATTGCAACAAGTAAAAACAGTTTTTGCAATGCTTCATGTAAAATCCAATATTCAAGAGGATAGAAAATTTTAAAAATATATATAGTTTTGAAGTCATAACATACGCTTGAACTCCTCTAAGTTGTTCTGCTTATGCCTGCCACCAAAGCAAACCACTATCGGGCGTCCCATCTTATCCAGGCCTTGCATAAACAACTTGTTATGGGCTAGTTCATTTGGTATCTCCGATGTGGCTATGGAGCCACTAGGAACAAATGCACGCCTCCAGCCCAGGTACTTCAAAAATAGGTTAGAAGCCTTCTCGATGTCTAGATCACGAGCCCGCAGAAATCTCCGAATCATCAAATTATCCACTTCCTGCATAACAAAGTAAAACACACACAACACTAGATAATCCTGCAATACGAATTGTGTACAAATACATATTAAACACATTGTAACATGCCTATACATGAGCTTTTAGATACAAACTAGCTCTCCTTATGAGAACCTAAGGTTACCAAATATAACTAAAGGAATGTGTCCGCCACTTTGTTTTCGTTGAGCCGAGATTCACAAATACAGAAATTGTGGTTAAATTTTGCAATGATAGTTACACTTTTAATGGACATTTCCCCCTATGGAAATTCAAAGTCCACGCCTGCAATTGCAACCATTATATTACAATTTTTGCAGTTAATGTAGTCCATTAGATTAACATGAAATGGCTAAGAAAAAAAAACTGAAAGTAATTGATTTTACACTTCAATTTTAGCCCAACGCAACCTAATTTCAAAAGAAGAAACTTATTTATTTAATTTTTGGATAATATGGTAAAAGGGTGAAACAAATTTCGTGCCTTATTTAGCATATAATAATACATTAATTTAACACGCGAGGTTGTTGAGAGATATAGGCATGATATTCTAAAATTTGTTTATCCATCATCATAGATCATAATTGGCACAACCCCCATGAACACAGAAATCATTTAGCTTAAACAGATGAAATACAATTATCATAATTGAAAAAAAAAAAAAAAGTATAAAGAGAACCTTGGCAGAGGAATCTTCTCTTTCGACGAGGGCTCTCATGATACCGATTTTGCTTTGCTCAATCTCATGATTCTCATTCTCATTGCTTTCCATTCCCAACTCCAACCTCCTATCTTCTTCTGCTTCCTTTGCTTCCACTCCATTTTTCAACTCCTTCTCCATTATCAACTATTTTTCCTTCAATCAAAAGCCAACTCCACAAAAATACAAATCTCTCTCTCTCTCTCTCTCTTCTTTCTCTCTCTAAAATTAAAGAGAGAAAAGAACGAAACGAAGACTTCTTTTTTTTGCTGAATCCAAACGAAGACTTCAATGCATGCAGTTGAGCTGATGTAGATGTGCTGTGCTGTGCTGCTCACTAATGACTCGCGGGATCTAACGGAGTTAAGAGTTTCCGTTAAGTAAACCCCTTAATGTTTCTTTTTTTTTTTTTTTTAGAACAACCCCTCAATGTTTCGAGAGGCTATTACTAGCTTATTTATTCAAGCAATATCTTGTTGTATAATGGGAAAGAGATATGTTACTAGACTTAACAAATATATTCTATAGTTTCACAATAATTTTATAATGATACTGAATTGTTAAGTTATAAATAATAAATAATAAAATGATATAAGTGAAAAATCTAAATAAAAATTAATAAAAATCAGATAATTCAATACTATTATGAAAATGTTGTATTTTCTGTATGGACCGTTCAATACTAATTTTATACAAACATTTCCTGTTTTAGCAAGTCATTTTTATTCTTTTCATAACAAAATAGTCTTTTTATATTCTTGACTATATGCGGATAACGTCGCTATTAGATTGGTTGAATTGAAAATTGAGAGCTCCAATATTGAATGTTGATTTGACTTTTAGTATTTTTTAATTGAACTCAAATAGTTTGGGTGGTTTCGAATTTGCTCCTTTAAAATTCCAAGTTTTAGATTTTACCTGTAACATTTTATAGCGTTTTGATTCGAATCCTTTTGTTTAAACCCATTAATGAGTTGGCCTTCAAAATGATGCAATTTTTTATTAATTAAAATTACGTTGTTTGGAACCATATTTAAGCTATATCGGCCTCTTATTTATTTATTAATCCACATCATTTATTTGTTTTATTTTATTTATTTATTTCTTCTATTTTCTTTTACTTTTTTCCATTATCTTCAAATACAAGCCTTAATTTGTCGGAGAATCACAAGGCCTTCCACAACAATTCCATAGTTGGAGGCTCATAAGCACATTTCTGTTTGGTGTTTGATTGATCCTCCAAAGGTAGAGATTGTGGCAGCTCCATGGATCCTCTCAATTATGCTTACTCCAATTCTATATACAGGCATCTTTAAGTCTAGAATTTATAACTTCCTTTATATTTTCTTTCAGGATTGGTTTTGATTTTTTTTTTCCCTATCTAATTAGTTTTTTTTTTTTTTTTCAATTGACTGGGATTTGGAATATTTTATTTAATAGAACCTGAAAGTGAAAAAAATAATACTCTATCTAAGATTCTTAGTAATTAGTGCATGGTTTCTAATTCATGCTATATATGGGAAACGAGATTTGCAGTCATATTAATTAGGTTTAAAAAATGTGGATTCTTATTTGATTTGAGGTTTAAGTTTGTGGGTTCTTTCGAATGCTCAATTGCATCGGAATTTTAGGTACGATTGTGATGTTGGGCTCCTAGGTCTTGATTGAGTTTTTTTTTTTTTTTTGAGAAAATGGTTTTAATGTTTTTAATTGGTTTTGGGTTTTTCATTTTCCATTCCGAATCTTGTCATTAAAAAAAATAAAAGAAAAACCTTGAATTAAAGTTTGTGTTTGGACAATGTATTATGGGCTTGATGTTAAGCCTAGTGAGATTTTATTTCTATTCTATTTGACAAATGGGGCTACTCTTGTTTTGATGAATATGAGTCAGAAATTAGGGTTATGCTGGCGGATCCAATGTGTGACCAGGGTGGGCACTCAAATTAAAAAAAAAAAAAAAAAAAAAAAAAAAAAAAAAAAAAAGTAGGTATATATAAATTCAAAAAATATGGATTTGCTAAAGTGTCCACCCTCATTTTCATTTTAAATCCTCATTTTCGTTTTAGAAAAAAAAAAATTAAGGAAGATAAATCTATTAAAATTACAGCAAATAACCCAAACAATCCAAAATTACAACATTCACCACAAATAACAAACAACCAAATAACACAAAAAAGCCCAAATAACACAAAGAAAATCCAAATAACACAAGAAAAAGGCCCAATAATATCCTCAAAAGCCCAAAAATGAAATTACAACAACAAATCAGTCCAAATAAAAACAAATCAGCCCAACACAGAGTGATTTTAGTTCTATTATTATTATTATTATTATTTTTTAAACCCTAACTTTAATCCTCCTTTGCCGCTTGCCCCATTGCCCACTTAGGCACTTACCGATTACCATTCGAAAGAGAGAGAGAGAGCGAACGTGGAGTGAAGAAACTAAGATGGAGAGTCATTTTGGGTTTCATTGCGAGTGTGGAGTGAAGAAGGGGTGTATAGTGAAGATGATATTTTTGAACAAAAAGAAGAGGTTGTACTCTAAAGGTGTAAGAGATGACATGGTGTGAGATGTTTGGGCCCCACTTGTTTCAGAATTGGACACGTGGTGATATGCTAGCCATGAGTATTGAGGATTCTTAGTTTGATGGGAAGTCTAATGTCTTCATCTATTCACAGTCAATTTTTATCCGGATTGCATTGGATTTTTAAAATAAACATTATGGTAGTTCCAAATATGGATGATATATTTGTAGCTCGAGGGCGATCAAGGCGTTACACTGATGAAATGACAAACTTACATTATTCTCGTGTCGAGCTATTTTATGCTATTATAGATATGCAACTCTAAGAGCTAAATAATCGTTTTACGGAGTCGAATACTGAATTGTTTCTTTGTGTGTCATGCTTGAGTCCATCTGATTTTTTTGCTACTTTCGATAAACAAAAACTTATTCGCCTTACCCAATTTTATCCAAAAGATTTTTCTTCATTGAAGCTCATGATACTTTCTGATTAGCTTGATAATTATATTTTTGATGTACGCTCTAACATTGAGTTTTCAAAACTGGAAGGGATTTGTGATCTTGCTCAAAAAATGGTTGAGACTAAAAAAAATGTGGTCTATCCATTAGTTTACTTATTGGTGACTTTAGCATTAACTTTACTAGTTGCGACTGTCACTGTGGAAAGAACATTTTCTACTATGAAGATTGTGAAGAATCGATTGCGTAGTCGAATGAGTGATCAGTGGATGAATGACAGCTTGATTGTCTACATAGAGAAAGACATTTTTCATAGCATTGATAATGAAGCTATCATGCAATGGTTTCAGAATATGAAGATACGTCGAAATCAATTGTAAAAGGCTATGATAAGTTTCTTGTTTGTTACTTTTTATTTATATAAACAATGTATTTCGGCTTTTGGCCTTTTTTTTGTATTATATGTATTAAAGTTTGAAATCAAAAGACAAAAGGTGCCCACTCTGAATGAAATTCCTGAATCCACCCTTGGTTATGGTTATGGTTGTTTCTTGATATTATGGGTTGATATGATCACTTGGTGCTTTGATATTTCAAATATATTTTTTCTGATTTGAAAGTGTGTTTTTTTTCTTCGCGGAAACTTAAAATGTGTCTTTATGTGTTTTATGTTTGGAATGTGGATTGGTTGTTGTTTGAGGGTGGCAAAGGCATGGCTATGCAATGGTGGTTTGGCTGTGGGATGTCTTGATGGAGGTGTGAGAAAGTGGCTATCAACGGTAGTGGTGGTGAAGGAAAAAAACAAGGATGAAGAAAAAACTCAAAAAATATTTTACAACTTTATTTAAAAAATTAGTTTTTGGTGATTAAAAAAAAAAGGTTTAACAATAATAAAAACACTATTTTTCAGAATAATGTATTCTCTTAGAATTCATTGGGCTAGAATTTAAAATTTATTTACAAATACAACAATCTCACCAAATAGCCCTTTAGGCTTTAATCACATTGCACAAGGCTGATTCCAATAACAACATATAAAAATAAGCTCAAAATATACTTTGAGCTATATATTTTGATTTTCTTAAAACAAAATTTACCTCCAAACCAGTTACGTGGCGATTTAAATGACTATCTACGTTTATTTTTAATCATACGATTTATTTTTTGGATAATATGATTTGTTTAAATAATATATTTTAATAATTTAATAAATAATCAAATAATAGGTTGGAGAAGATTTCATCTATCTAATTTGAAAAAGTAAACTCTATCTATTATTTTTTGGGCCACACTATTTTAAGGTTAAGAATACTCTTTTTAGATAAAGTATTCTTGGACCGTCCAAGTAAAATTGTATCGGACCTCGGTACCTATGAATTTACTTGCCCATCAAATAAGAAAAAGAGACGGAGAAAGAATGACGTATGAAAGTTGCCACCTATTTCGAGAAAATCGACTAATCCTATACCCTATACCTCTTGGCTCTTGGCTCTTGCCACTGCCACACGTAAAGTATTTGACCATGACTAGTCCATGGTATCAGCCTCATCTATCTACTTACTTCCATGTGAACCACATCTTTTTTTAATTGTGAAAAACAAAAAAGTATTTTTCACATTAATAGACAATTTATTTATCTGGTGGGTTTTTGCCAAACCTTGACAGGTGAGATGTGCCTGACTGCCTGTCACCATTGAATTTAAATTTGGGAAAAAAAAAAAAAAAAAAAAAATTCAATTCCATTGTTTTTAACGTGAGTTTTGAGTCTAGATGGAGGGGGAAGTCAGATTTGCATTCCAATTCCAAATTGCCTCTTATATATGTAGTAACGTTGCATACACTTTTCTTAATTTAATTTCTTCTATTGAAATTAACCCTTTGATAGTTTGAACTTGGTTCATATATTTAACTGGGGGGACATGATAAACCTTTGACATTGAAGCTCACATAGAAATGATAGAATCCACAATATTGCCTTAAATCAGAATGAAATATATGTTTTTTTATTTCATTTTTTTTCCCTTTTAACCAATGGTTGGGTAACAACAGTGTAGCGCTCTTCACATCAACAAAGTGAACAATTGGTTGGCTCGCTTTGCTTTTGCAATGTAGTGATAAGCAAATGGTTTGGTTTGAAGAGTGTCTGATTTTCTTGCTCCGATGGCCACTCAAAGATGTACATCCAATGTAAATTTGTTTCTATATTCAATAAAATTTCCATGTTTATTTAAAAAAAAAAAAAAAAAAGTTAACCAGTAATATTTTACTATTATATGTGTGTGGCAGTGGCTCAGATTGATTAGTATTCTGATTAATATTCATATATTAAATAAATAAAATATTTCACAAATGTTATCGAAATTAAACAGTGAAATAATTAATAAAAAATGTTAGATTGAGTCATCGAAGGGAACTCTATCATATCATGTAAGATCAAATTTTTTTTATTTTTTCAAAATTAAAAATTATGATAAATGATTAAAAAAATTTAAAATAAAATAATGTAATTTCTTATAAACTTTTGCAAACTTTTATTATATAATGCAATTTCTTTTTAAGTTAATAAAAAAAATTAGTAAAATAGAATTTTTATCCATGTAATAATTCAAATGGTGAAATTCTAAGACAGATTCTGACAATATCTCATGTTTGAATGTATGATATACATGAAGCAGCACCAAAATCTCAGTTCTCCAAGGTGTGTGCTTAGCTTCGTGCTTTGATGCGTATTATGCATACAAATTTAAACTTATGAGCTAAGTAAAGCTAACTAACGTGGGTAGGGGCAATAACACAAGTGACTCAATGCATCGATTATGCTCTCAAGTCTCAAGACATGTGCTTTTGCTTTCAGCTCTCGCTTTGGGCATATACATAATAAACCTTGAGGTCGATATGCATGTTCTAAGTGGTCCTCTTAGGGGTCCCTCCACCTTAAGTATGTATATCTCTCCTTCTATGCATGTTCAATGTTTTGATCTACTATTGCAAAATAATATATTGACTTTGTATTTTGCAGAAAGTAAAAAAAAAAATTGCAATAAAGACAACCAACTTGGCTCCTTTAGAAAATCAAAGTATCAGTGGTGGGCGATTTCTTTTCAAATTATTTTTCCTAAGACAACAAAAATATCATATTTTGAATTTGGTATGTTTGGCTTGATTTTGGGGTCCATGAATTTAATTGATTTGAGTCATGCACAACTTGTTGTCAACAAATTTCATCATTCTCAATTTCACAAAATTTAGCATACAAAGTCTTTTACAAAATCTTTTCTAAAAAATATGTCATTTCCAAAAACGTTTTCTTTGAACCAAACGCAGCAGCGTTATAGTATAAAGATTCCTAGTGATATGCTCTTCTCCTCTTCTTTCTTACTCCATCTTCCCCATCCAAATATAAGATTAAAGTCATATAAGTAAGTAAAGGGGCTCAATCTTGAACTTAAAAAATTGTTAATTCTTTGAATAATGGAGACCAGGAGGGTCAACAACCAACCAATAAATGTACTTATAAGTAGTTATAAGTTATAACAACTTCGTTATTCAGAGAAAAAACTTCTTTATAAAATCAACTAAAATGTGAACGATTATGAAAATATACACTCAAGATTCAAGAAACAAAAAGAAATATACATGAATCAAGATGAGGCGATATTGTCCGTTGAGCTCATCTCTGTTAACCATTCAATCATTGTACACTCCATGAATCCTGTCACAGTCAACGAGCAACATAATGCACTACTTTCTTTTTTTAATATATATATATATATATACACACAAATTTTTTTTTTATTGTTTATTTCTATAGATATATTGGTTTTAAAAAATAGATATCAGATTACATTGTTTGTCCATAAAGTTTAAGAAATGAGTCTCGTTGGTCCCTTTATACATTTCCGTTAACTTAATGATGGCGTGACCAAACTAAAAACTGACACATCATAACTCTATTAGACACTAAGGGATCATAAGTGCTATTTTTTTTGAAATTTTAAGAGCTAAAAACGCTCATTTAAAATTTTAAGGACTAAAAGTGCAAAATATATTTTGTTAAATTGAGAGAATATTCATTAATAAAAAAGAAACAACAAATAAATCTCTCAACCAAGTCTTTTTAACACAGGGATGAAAAGTATCCTTATTATAACAAAAGAGAGAGCTATAAGGTAAATCAAACTTGGCTAACATATGGTATTTCTCTCTTAGCCCAATTGAAGGAACAAGAAACAAAATTAATAAGTGAACTTTATGGGAGAGTTTGGTATGGGAAATCCATATTATCCTTTGAAATCCAGATTTTTCATTTTTGGGAATGTGATGTCTCAGAATTTGGATGCTCAGGAATGTAACTATTTCCATATTTGGTTTGATTAGAAATCTATTAAGATTCCCAAGAATATGATATTATCATATTTGGTTTATTCTTAAAAATCTTATATAAAATAATTTATTCTCTCCAAAATATCCTTAGATTTATAAACACAATATTAGTGTTTCTCATCATTTTTTTTGGTATCTTCTAAATAATAAGAAAAGTAATATAAACTTTAAATCAAAAATAATTATTTGTAATTCTTATTCTTCATGGCATGTCAAGACATCGTATCATATTAGTAAAAGTAATTAATTTTTCTGCCTTTTCAATAAAAAATAATAATGCAAATTTATTTTCTTATAGTGTTATCTCTATTTTTTGGTTAAAAGATGAGATGCTATAGATGGTAAAGAGATAAATAAGATTTTATTTATTTTTTATTTGTTAAAGTTTGGTCTCTTTTGGTTAGATTCATGGGATAATTTTTCTTATAAATGAGAACGTAGATTCTTACATTTTTTTAGGAAATGTAGATATTTTAGGTATCTAGATTCTCTAGGGTGATTTTCAACTAAAAATAAAAATGTTATGAATTTTAATAACATTTAGAAGAATCTTAAAAGATTAATCTAGAGAGGAACATTGTATATTAATAAAAAAATAAAATAAACAAAAATATAAGTATACTTACAAAAATAAAATTATAAAAAATTAATAAACTAAAAAACAATTGACAAACGAGGCATTGTGAGTGGGTGAAGAATATTTATTAAAGGTCGAATTTTTTATAAAAAAACAAAAAAGATTACAGAACAGCTTGACTTATTTATCAGCCTATGAGATGGACTTGTTATCAAACCGGCAAAACAAACACAGCTTTCAGTAACCCCCATAGATATGTACGTGTTTGCTGCAATTTCGTCACAAAGGAAAGAATGCACCTTCTCTGTTTCTTCAAGCAATTCCTCTTTGTATTCGCTGTCAATCTCTACCTGAAAACTTCCATTTTTTATTCACTCTCACAAGCCTAAACTCTAAGAAACCTCTTCAACTACCACCCATACGACGTTCCAACCATATACCCTGTTTTCATATATACTGAGCCTTTTTTCCCTTCTCTTTCAACGAAACCCCCAAGACCCATCTGCATTTTCTTCATTTTTTGGCCTCAGAGTTTGCATTGCAGGTAGCAAAATGAGGATTTGGGTGTGGGTTTTTACTGTTTTTATCGTTTGTGGTTTTGTTTGGAGGATTAATGCTGACCAGTCTGCTCGTACAGAGCGAATTTCAGGTGATTTCACTTGTAGGATTGATTTAACTGGAATTCTAAGCTGTTCTCTTTTGCTTAGTTTATGCTTAAGCTGTTTATGTTGTTTCTATGCTTCTACTTTAAGTTGAAGTGTTGAAACTTGGTAATTTTGTACTTCTGCTTCATGGGGATTTTGGCATTTGAATGATTAATTACATTGGTGATTTGTTAGTTCCACACTAGTTAGTGATATATCTTTAGGGGCTAATTTGAGAAGAGTATGTTTGATTTTCCTTAAAAGTAGTTTGCTAAGATAAATTTGTGACCCCAACATTATTGATTTTATGCTCTGAACTCATTAACCAAGAATTGTGTATTCACATTGTTGTCCAAAGTCTTGGATCAAAGTATCCATTGACTCAACTTGTGAACCACTTCTAAAATGCATGCACTAGACTGCTAAATAATTTGAGAGAAAAGCTACAAAAATTTGATTTGAATTCTTGCTGCTGGACACTGTTTATATTTATGCACATTCTCAGAATCAGTTGTTTGCTGTTTCTGTTGATTAAATTAAGGCATGCCACCTTTAATTTGATAAATTTCATGCTCCAGCACCCTATGACCATGTTGCTTGATAAACCCAAAAACCTTCGTACTTCTGAACATATATATTTTAGGCATAAATAGCTTCTTTTTTGTTGGTCTTGATTTTAGAAAGATTGGCAAGGCATGATTTCACAAATTGTGGATCTGTATCTTTCCATTTTTCTTTTCTGCAGAAACTGATCTGATTTCGTTGGTGTGTGGAAAAGTTGAATAAGTCGAGATTTAGTAGAGCAGATTGACTTAGTTGGACTTTGAAGCATGAATCTTATCTGTGTTTGGTCTTAATGATGCAGGAAGTGCTGGTGACGTCTTGGAAGATGATCCAGTAGGAAGGTTGAAAGTTTATGTATATGAGCTTCCAAGCAAATACAACAAGAAGCTGCTTCAGAAGGACCCAAGATGTCTGACTCATATGTTTGCTGCTGAGATCTTTATGCATAGGTTCCTCTTATCCAGTCCTGTTCGAACCCTCAATCCCAAAGAAGCAGATTGGTTTTATACACCAATATACATCACTTGTGACCTTACACCTACTGGCTTGCCATTGCCCTTCAAGTCTCCACGGATGATGAGAAGTGCAATACAGCTCATCTCTTCAAAGTGGCCTTATTGGAATCGGACAGAAGGGGCTGATCACTTCTTTGTTGTGCCCCATGACTTTGGAGCCTGCTTTCATTATCAGGTAAGAACCTGTATTTCCTTAATACTGAAAACCATAGCTTTAGTTGGGCTGGATACAAGGATGCTATGTATGTTGGGAATCCTCTTCAGGTGCATAATAGACATGGAAGATAGATATGTCTGGTTTAGTTGGTCAAGTGAGAAATTATGAAATTTTATTAGATTGGAGATAATATTAAACTTATCTGCTTAGTATTGTAGCTTAGGTTATGTTGTGTCAGCTTTGGCGTCAATCTTCCACTTCCATTAGTATTGTAGCCTAGACTGTGTCATTTCACCAAAAGGAAGGTGTCTGGATATCCCTTGGCTTTCTAAGCGAGACACTGAAATTTTTTTCCTTGAATTATGAATTAGAATGGTGAAATGAAGGACAAGGAAATGTAAGATGTTCATTTTGAGAGGAAGAGACTGGTCATATTTATAATCATTTAAGAATAGGTCAGTTATTGTATATGTCAAATCATCTGAGTAGCTTTCAACTCTTTAAGCCTTGACCATAGCTGGGTCTACCCTTGCTCATGTTGGGGCTAGTATGGCTTTGGTAACATGATATCAGGTTTTGGTGTGGGTATGCAGGATAACTGTTGTAACAATCAAAACAAACCTGCCCTTATATAAGGCCATGACTCCTCTCATTCCACTTTCCGGGTGCACTTTTGTTATTTGCATGTGAAGTCATCTTAATTGCAGGATCTAAAGTACTGGTCATGATTAATGTAAGGTTTACTTCTGGTTTGTTCTGTGTAGGAAGAAAAAGCTATTGAACGGGGCATTCTTCCATTACTCCAACGTGCTACCTTGGTTCAGACTTTTGGACAACGGAACCATGTGTGCCTAAATGAGGGTTCAATCACTATTCCTCCATTTGCTCCCCCTCAGAAAATGCAAGCGCACTTGATTCCCCAAGACACTCCACGGTCCATCTTCGTCTACTTCCGTGGGTTGTTCTATGATGTTAATAATGACCCTGAAGGTGGTTATTATGCTAGGTATGCTCATACTTAACTTTTACAAGTAGTTTGTTGTAACTAGGTCTGAAGACTTTGGTCAGGCGTACTTTCATCATCAACCATAACTATCCTAAGCTGCCTAAATATTACACCAAAACATGAGATATCATTAACAACCTGCTTGAGAGTTCACAAATTAATGGAATATTAAAATAACAACAGAATGGAAAGGAATGGAACATAAAATAACCTTATTTGGAAGTAATATAAAAAGGAATGGAAAGAATCAATTTATAACAACATAACTATTATGTCCTTAAATAAATTACATTTTTTAATATTATTATATTATTAATATCATATTGAGAAGAAAATAATTTCCTTAACCAAATAAACATTTTAACTATGTAAATATTATTAAATTATATAATATTAAAATGTCATTTTTATTTTATTTGTATTTAATGTAAAAGATTTATTATATATTTATTTCAATTGATATAATATGATATTTATTTTTATTTACTATAATATTATTTAATGTTATAATGGGAAGAAGCGAAATGATATGTCTAATATGTCAAATTGGTGAGTATTTTCCAATAATTAAAAAAAAACTTCATTTTAGTCTTTTTCCCTTATGGCATCTACTCACTACTAAGATGACAAAATTAGCTGATGTGGCACAATTTAAAACCAAAAAGACAGCAAAACTTATGAATGTCAAATGTGGCTCATTGATACCTTTTCTCTCCCATAATGTGCTCTGATTACTTTTTAGCTTCTTCTTCGTTTTTTTTTCTTAAAAAAAAATTTGAAATTTTGTGCCATGTCAACCTATTCCATCATTTTAGTAAATGGTGAATGAGAAAAAGAGTACAAATGAAGTTTTTTGAAAAAAAAAAAAAGGACAGGACCGATTTGACACATGAAATTTTCAAGAGACGAACTTGAAATTTTAGTACTACAGGAACAAAACATATACTTTAACCTTATTTTTAAAAGTCTTTGGTGTGTTAGACTTCATGTGAACTCTAGATATCTAATGTACCTGAAAAATCATTTTAGGAATGCTCATTTTTATGTTTCTTCAATTTGCATAGAATATATAATGTTATTTGTAATGCTATTAATCTAGAATTGGGTTCAGCCTTAATTTCAAGAATGTGATAACCGTATCTCTGAGGTTTTTGGGTCAATTTGTGTCCTTTTTTGACACTTTCTTTTGACTGCAGAGGTGCAAGGGCAGCAGTTTGGGAGAATTTTAAGGACAATGCGCTTTTTGACATCTCAACTGACCATCCAACCACCTATTATGAAGACATGCAACGAGCTATATTTTGTTTGTGCCCTCTGGGTTGGGCTCCATGGAGTCCTAGGCTTGTTGAAGCAGTGGTATTTGGTTGTATTCCTATTATCATAGCAGACGATATTGTTTTACCCTTCGCTGATGCTATCCCATGGGAGGACATTGGAGTGTTTGTAGCAGAAGAAGATGTCCCTAACCTGGATACAATTCTTACATCTATACCACCAGAAGTAATACTAAGGAAACAGAGGTTGCTTGCAAATCCTTCAATGAAATGGGCAATGATGTTCCCGCAACCTGCACAACAAGGAGACGCTTTCCATCAGATACTGAATGGACTGGCTCGCAAGTTGCCTCATAAAAAGAACATTTACTTGAGGCATGGTGAAAAGATTTTGAATTGGACTGCTGGACCTGTAGGGGACCTGAAACCTTGGTAGTGAAAGTGGTTAGGAATTGTAGCATGTCGAGAAATGTATTGACCTATACCAGAAATGTATTTCCCTTTTTGGGAACTTTAATTTTGTAAAAATGGTATTTTCTTGAAATCCCAGAAGGTAATGTGTATTTTTCCCTGTCCAGCAGCTAATTCAAAAAATATTCATTTTGGTTTTTGGTATAAAATTTCAGTAAATTTTAAGTACTTTTAAGAATGATTGGTGGACTATTGTTTCTTTTTCCTGAATTGGTGTACTAAATACTTGATCAATCCATGGATGGTAACTTCTCTCTCCCTCTAGCTTATTTGTATGCCTTAGGGAGTGATTCGCTGCGGAATCCCATGGCTTTTGAAGTCTTGCCCCAGTCCTCAGATTCTTTGTTTTTGTTTTCCTTTGGCTTTGCTTACACAATAGTGTGTGAAGTGTTAGGGACAAGAGGCATGAACATCTCCTCTACTTGCCCCATTTGTGGATTGGCTGCGTAATCCATTATTCATGCCCTTTGAGATTGTCCCTTTGTGAGATCCTTTGAGAGTAAAATGAATATTCCTAACACTATGCTCAATTCCTTTAGTCTACCTTTCGTCAATTGGCTTAAAGGAAATTGACATTACTCCTCCCTTTACCATAAATTTCATTTGCCTTGGAGATCTTATTCCCAATAGGAGTTTGGCACCTTTGGCTACAAAGGATTAACTTAGTGTTTCAATGCGGAGTCTCAACCCTTCTATCCTTGAAGTTTGTTTCAAAAAGTCAGTGAAATTCTTTTTTGTAGCTCTTATTAACTTCTCCCAAGCCGAATAGGACAACCATCTCTCTAAAATGGTGTAAACCTTTGGTGGGGTGGTTTAAACTTAATACGGATGGCTCTTCTTTTGGAAATCCTGGGGAGGTCTTCTTAGAGATAGTGAAGGAAATTGATTAAGGGATTTATCAAGATCAATTGGTTCAGCTACTGGCATTTTAGCTGAATTATTGGCCTTGCAAAATGGACTCCTTTTAGCTTTAGAGTTTGGTGCTGCATGTTGAGCTTGAAGCAAATTTTATTGTTAACCTCTTTGGTGGAAACTTTTGATTTAACAGGTTGATGGAACATCTTCTCTCTGTTAACCTCTAGATCAATAGTAATGTTATTGTTAACCTCTTTGTTGAAGATTTTAACTCGACCATAAATTATACCATGTTCATTGTGAGACTAATCAATGTGTTGACTGTTGACTCCTTAGCTAAGATGGGTGTACAACAAATTTCTACTTTTGTTTTGCATGATAAACCATCGGCTGTGGTGGAATCACTGCTAGCCTCTTATAAGGCTGAACTATTTTGTACTCGTACTATTTGTTTTTAATGCTATTTTAACTGAGTCTTTTAAAAGAACACAAAACAAAACAAACAGATTTGTTGATGGTGAATACTGAAATACTTTTTTCACTTTTTATTTTTATTTTTTTATGAGAAGGAAGCAAATACCAATAACATGTACATAATTACATATCAACCCCTCGGATTCTTTATCCAGGCTTGAGAAGTCACTTAGAGAGCAATATCTTAACATCCTTAACCTTGAGGAGGATTTTTGGGCTCTAAAGTCTAGAGTTGGTTGGGTGGTTGAAGGGGATAGGAACACGAAATTTTTTCACACTTCCACTATTGCACGTAGAAGCCACAATAAGATTGTTAGAATTCGTAATAGTGTGGGGGATTGGATCACTGAGTCAGCTCTCATTAGCCAACACATTCAAAATGGTTTTTCAGAATTATTTACAATTTCTCATGTTTCATCCTTGGATGGAATTTGCCTTCCTCTTTGGGCTCCTAGAATTTCGGATACTGAGGCATTGGTTCTCCTTGCTCCTATTACTGCTAGTGAAGTGAGAAATAGTCTTTGGTCCCTTAAGCCTTTTAAGGCCCCGGGACCGGATGGACTACATCCGGGGTTTTTCCAACAGTGTTGGCCCCAAGTTGGGGATTCAGTAGTCAAGGAAGTTTGTCAAATTTTTTCTAGTGGTAAAATGCCTGAATACTTGAACAAAACCTTGATATCCTTAATTCCTAAGTGCATTGGTCCTGAAACTCTTAGCCAATTTAGACCCATTAGCCTTTGCAATACCGTTTACAAAGTTGTCACTAAGATCATTGTGAATAGGATTAGACCTCTTCTTAGTAATCTTGTCTCCCCCTTCCAAGCAGCTTTTGTTCCAGGAAGAAGGGGTGTGGATAATGTTATTATTGCACAAGAGCTCATACATTCTCTTCATAAGAAGAAAGGTAGGAAAGGCCAATTTATCCTTAAGGTTGATCTTGAAAAAGCCTATGATAGGCTTGAATGGAGCTTCATACGTGAGGTTCTCTTGTTCTTTAACTTCCCTGCTAGGTTAGTTGACCTTATTCTTGAATGTGTCTCTTCATCTTCTATTTCCATTCTTTTTAATGGTGGGCAGCTGGAGGTTTTTAAACCCTCTAGGGGTATTAGACAGGGTGATCTGCTATCTCCCTATCTATTTATCCTTTGCATGGAATATCTTAGCCTTAAGATCTCTGCCGCTTGCATTGATAAGAGTTGGAAACCTATTAAAGCCTCTAGGAGTGGTCCTACATTCTCTCATCTATTTTTTAGATGATCTTTTGCTTTGTGCTGAAGCCTCTACTAGTTGTTGCCACACAATAGCTAGAGTCCTTGCTGATTTTTGCTCTCATTCTAGGCAAAAGATCAACCTAGCTAGTCTAAAGCCTTTTTCTCCCCTAATGTCACTCCCCACATACGTCATCATCTTTGTGATATTCTTGGGGTGTCTAGCACCCCGGATCTTGGTAAATATCTGGGGTTTCCTCTTCGGATTCATGGTCGCAATGCTAGAGACTTTAGGTTCATTGTCGAGAAAGTTCAGGCTAAACTTTCTAGTTGGAAATCTAAGCTTCTTTCTCCAGCAGGTAGGGTGGTGTTAATTCAAGCAGTGACCTCTGCTATTCCTGCCTATTATATGCAAAATGCTGCTCTTCCTAGTAGTATTTGCTCTGAGCTTGATAAACTCAATAGGAATTTTCTTTGGGGGTCTTCTGAGGATAGGAAAAAAATGCACATGGTTGGTTGGGATAAGATTTGTCAACCAAAAAAAGATGGAGGATTGGGCCTTTACTCCTCCAAACCTAGGAACCTTGCATTATTGGCTAAGCTTAATTGGAGGCTTATTGATGAAAAAGACTCCTTATGGGCTAAAACCTTGTTAGCCAAGTATTGTCCCAGTGGTCCCTTGGAGTTTAAAGAGGTATTACGTAAGAGTGGTTCTAGTAATTGGAAAGGTTTGAAAATGGGTAATGACGTCTTCCTAAAAGGGATTCGTTGGGTTGTTAGTAATGGGCATTCGGTTTCTTTTTGGCATGATATTTGGGTTGGTAATAGAGCTCTTAGGGAAGTGATCCATAGTCCTATTCCTCCTTTTGAGGAGTCTTTCTGTGTGGTTGATGTCATTGAAGGGGTGGGGGTTTGGGATTTCTCTAAAATTTCATTTACTCTACCTAAGGACATTTGTGATGCAATTAGGGCTGTTAGTGTGTGCTCACTTAGCACTCAAGAGGACTGCCTTGCTTGGGATTCTTCTGATGGAGGGTTTAATCTTGGTATGGCTTATCATTTAGCATGCAAACCTTCCAATGTGATTAATGGAAACTCTTGATTCTTCTTGTCCTAGATGCTTGGGGGCCAATGAGACTTTGATTCATTGTCTCCGTGACTGCCCTGATTCAGTAGCCTTTTGGCAAGCAATAAAAGTTCCTTCTTCATGTGTTAATACTTTCTCTCTTGCTTGTTCTGATTGGCTGTTTACTAATTGCTCATCTTCTACACTTCATGCAAATAGTATTCCTTGGCAAACAGTTTTTGCTTTTGGAATTTGGACTCTTTGGCTCCGCAGAAATCAAATCATTTTTAAAGCTGGCTCCATCCTTCCGAATCCAGCTGTGTGTGCTGTTTCTCATGCATTTGAATTTTTTTACCTCATGGATGTTAAAACAAATGCTAAAAACCGAATTCCCATCTCGGTTAAATGGATTCCTCCTCCTGTTAATTGGGCAAAGCTTAACACTGATGGGTCGGTTTTGGGTGATCCGGGGTTAGCTGGGGGAGGGGGTGTGATTCGGGACTTTTTGGGAAACTGGATTGGGAGTTTTTCTAGGTCCATTGGTATTACTTCTTGTGTTCAGGCTGAATTAAGGGCTCTCAAAGATGGTTTAATATTAGCTTTAGATTTGGAGATCTCTAATCTGGAAATTGAGATGGATTCTTCTGTAGCTGTTGAGTCTCTAAAATCTACTTCTATGCCTAATGTCTTTTTGAGATCTATTGTGGATGATTGTAGGTCACTGCTGGAGAGATTTGAGGCTACTACTATCAAGCATATCTATAAGGAAGCAAATGGATGTGTTGATGCTCTTGCTAAAACTGGCTGTGTCCAGCATGTGAATATTTCTTTTTATCCAAGTGCTCCTGCGCATGTGCTGGAAGTCTTGGCTTTTGATAATTCTTGTGAGGGGTGTTTTTGTAACAATGCCACGCGGCGTGTCGAGGGCGATCAAGACGTGGACTTGAGCTTTAAAAGGGGGTAGCCGAACCCAAAATTCAACCAAGGGCCTAGAGTTCAGCCCAAGGGCTAATGGGATACTTCCAAAAAGTATTTTTTAAGAGCCAAGATAATAAAGCCCAAGTAAATAGGAATGAGGGCTAAGGAAGTTTTGTGGAGGTACTATAACCAACAAGAAATTTAAAGAACAGTCATTGGGCCGAGCCACTCACTGTTCCTTAACTGAATCTAAACTTGAAACATAATGACTTTAATGCAAAAACTACCAGCTCATATGCTTTCCATGCTTGTAAAAGCCCAAATAAAATTAGAACAAAGACAAGAGGACTTATCAAGGCAATGTTGTCAATAAGGAGTCTAAGGGACAGTTGTTGGGCCGAGCCTCTCACTGTTCCTTGGCTGGATCAGGCTTGAATCAGAATGCTCTCAGCTAAAAGTAACTAAAACACAAGTTCCGTGTACTCCTATTGACATCTGCTGCAAGAGCTGTAAATAGTAATAAGCTTGTTGAGACTAAAAAAGAGGGTTGACTTGTTGGGAGAGAGTCAGCCTCGATGAGACATGCATAAGGGTAACAGAAAGATGTGTTTGGGCCTTTTGTGGAGCTAAATTAATGGTAAGAAACCATTATGGTCCTTATAAGGCACTTCAGGATTTCTGCCCAGACATCTGCTAGGAGAGCTTTTTCTGGGGAGAAAGAGGTTAAGCTGTGAATCATAATCTTTTCGGATAGGATTGCATTTCTGAGTTTAGATTGGTGTTTCTAAGTTGGAAAAGATCTTAGAACACCTATTTCAGAGGCCTTTTCTCTTTGGGTTTTAATTATGGTAATTTCTTGAGTTGTTGGAAGTGTTCTTCCTATTTTGGTTTTTTGATGGACCTGTTGGGTCTGATGGATCTGATACATTAAGAATGCAACCAGTCCTATTTATAGAAGTGATTAAGGTTTTCTAGAACCGAGATTATGTCTCCCCCTTAACCTTGTTTATTTTCCAAATTAACCCTTTATGACATGTTTTGTCAAATAGAGTGTTTGATTAGCAAAAATAATCATGACCCTTCCCTAATGTCAAGGTAAGGCTTTCTTTCCCTCTGAAATGGTTTTGTCAGAGGCACTCATTGCTTGGTTAGTGGGTTTTTTGTGTAAGGTTTGGTTTATGCATGTCTCTTGTGACTTGGTTTCCGTAAACTCGTCACTATGTCTCCCAGCAGACCTAATGACAACAGTTTATGGTTACCAAAATCTCGGAACTGACTCCCCTCCACCAAACCACACTCCTCAAGTCAGATCAACATAAGGAGAGTAGCTTCCTCACGGGTCTGGGCCGTGGGAGCTACTCCCTGAGTCCTTTTTGGGACCGGAATGGACATGGTTATGGGCCTTCCATCATACTTCTTCATTTCCAATATGTTTTGGTTGCTGCCAGTAGTCTTTGAGCTGTTGTGCATAAATCTGCTACGTGAACAGTACCAGAACTTGTTGTTTCCGGTGGAATGAAGAGCTGGAATGAGCTGGAGAGGCTTGAATAATTTGAAAATAGCATCTTGGTTGCTCTTGTCACGTCGGAGAAGATGGGAAGCTGTTGCTCTTCTCTTTTTTAGTAAAATGGTGCATGGCATGGGCTCCACCAGCAGATATGCAGTCCATCCTTTGTCAGTTTTACCTCAGACTTCGTGGGACCCACGGGTTGGCTGTATTCAACCATTTGAATTTTGGGGCTGACTACCATTTGGGCTCCAGCTGTTTCTCTCCATCCATTCAATAGTGTTTAGGCCAAATAATTGTATTATAAGCACATTTTGGGTTATGGGCTCCATATGAGTTTTCTTTGGGCTTATGAATAGTGCCGAGAGTCTCTTATAATGGGCCCATGTGGCTCATTGGGTGCTGTATAGGGCATTTTAATGGGTTGGGCTATATATATATATTTCGGGTTGTGGACTTTTTTAGAATAGTGTCAAAGCACTTTAAAATAGGCCCAAGTAAATTGACATTGTTTGGGATATTCAAATGGGTTGGGCTTATTGGGCTAATTTATTAAGCCCAAATATTTCATTGAGGGCCCAATCAATTGTTTAGTCAAAAAATGGGCATGTACAATTCTATTGCTACTCGTACCCGTTTCGTTAATCTTTAATCTACTTTCCAATTTACCAAAAAAAAAAAAGAAAAAAACTGGCATCCACCCTCACAGCAGAACAAAAAAAATCAAGACCTGGGAGTGGGGACCCAACCAACAAAAAAAATGAGACACAGCCCATCTACCAAGGACATGCGAAACTCTGTTTGCATTCTTGGGAGTCCAGGAAAATGAGCAATGAACAAAAGAATTAGCTAACAAAATACAAGAGTTAATCTTTTTCACCTTACTTGCCTCGTCAATGTAATAGGTATGTAACAAGTTATGATAAATTGATAATCACCTTTAGAATTGTAAACTATCCATAAAAAATTTACAATGTTATTTTATTAATTTTTAGATTTTTGAAATATAAAATTTGCATCGATGAATTTCACGTTTCAAAGCAAATAAAAAAGGATCTTAATCCAACAAGTTAAGCACGCAAGTGAGAAATTCCATTTTCCAAGTGCCAAATCATTTTATTTAAATTTTTTTGTTATGAGTTATGACCCTTTTCTCTGTCGAAATAGCAGCCAGCTACTTAACAGGGCTGTCCCTTAAGCTATATAAAGGGTCGACTTAATGGGGTCAAGCAACCAGACATGTTGATCAGATAACAAGGGTCGAATTAATGGGGTCAAGCAACTTGACACATTGATTAGGATAGGCCAAAGGCCTGAAAGAGAGATAAAATGATAGGGAAAATTATTCAGTAGTCCAGAACTACAAATAAATTTGTATTCTCCCTCTTATATGAATGATGAGTCATACCATGAATTTAATTAGTGGGACTCACATTTATGTGGTGGGATCCACTATTCATGTGAAAGGAAGACTAAACATTTATTTGTAGTCATAAACTACTGAATAATCACTTATAAGATAGGACATAAGACATTACTAGGAGCTTGTCATTAAATCTTATATTCACTTGTTTTCTTTTACCTAAATTTCAAGTACAATAACATCAAGTCTTAGTCTCAAAAGTTTCCTAATTTCAAGTACAATAACAATCAAGTCTTAATCTCAAAACTTTTGGAATAGATTATAGATTTTTAATAAACTAATCAAGAAAAATCATATGTACTGTGATGTTATTTTAAGTCATACTCTCTGTTATTTTTTAACTGATCTGTCATTTCTTATTATTTCTATATATATATTCTTATACTTATTTTTTTTTTTTTTTCTCTTCTTTTTTTATTTTTTTTTTATTTTTTTTTCTTTTTACATGATATTCTGATATAATTCTGTAGTGTAAACTTCCATTTTTCCTTGTTGAGTTTCAATATTAAATTCCCCAAAGTCCACCTACTCTTTTATCGCTTGAGTTACACCCAGGACTAATATATGGTGCTTCCAAAATTTCACCTACTATGAGCCAATTATTCCGTGGGTCAAAATTCATCCCCAGAAAAATTGATAAAACCTGTTCTTGTAAAAGAAGTCTTAGATTAATTCCGAACTTTATTAAAGATTGTAGGTTATAAAATCGAGGAAGGTAATTTCTAGTTGTATATCCATGAAGTACATGATTTCACCCTAGTTATCCAAAATAAACCTACTACCTCAATGTAGAATGTGTAACAGTCATTATCGTTTCATTTTTGTATAAGTTAAACAAGTTCATGTTCACCACGAATATGTTAGCAAATGGTATTCACCATTGCTCGATCGCAGGGGCATTGTAGATATAATTTGGGCACTGATATTTCCGCACCAAGTCTACTATTTCCACACTACTTCAAAATTTATGTGGTCAAAAAGACTAAATAACCCTCTCAACTTTTATTTTTTCTCTCACTCTTTTTATTTCTCTGTTCTCTCTCCTCTCTTTCTTTCTCAGAAACCTCTCTTACCTTTTCTGAAAAATGGGTCTCTCTCCCTCATAAATCAACATGAAATCCCATCGCATGATCCATCAGAAAGACAAAAAAAACTACAAAAAAGAAAGAAAAAAATTCTTTTGTAGCCACTAGACACTAGTAGTCCAGTATCATCAGCCACCATCAACAACCCAAACAGTAAACTCAAATAATAGCATCAGCCACCATAAAAAAAATCCTGTCACAGCCAAACATAAAAGTAGCATTAGCCACCATCAACAAGCCTAACATCCCCATGCATCACAGATCTTAAACCAACAAAAACCCATCAAAAAATTACAACCACATAACTCAGTCCAATTTTCAACAAAAGATCTCATCTCACTGACACCATCATCAACCCATCAACAAAATAACTAACTGACCTGGAGCTCCACGCCGCAGATCCGAGTCACGAAGATCCATTCCGAGTCGCCCCAGACTCGACACTGCCGACACAAGCTGGCATCGCCATCGGCGTGAGCTGCTACAGCAACCTCGCGAGACTTCTGGTTTCCCCAACGTCGAACGCGACCCACGTGGCACCGCAACCCTCTACTTCGCGCATCCTTAACTAAACGTTGTTGACCACCCTCCACAGGGTCGACGACCCATTTTTCAGAAAAGGGGCGAGAGGTTTCTAAGAAAGAAAGAGAGGAGAGAGAACAGAGGAATAAAAAGAGTGAGAAAAAATAAAAGTTGAGAGGGTTATTTGGTCTTTTTTACCGCACAAATTTTGAAGTAGCGTGGAAATAATAGACTTGGGTGCGGAAATATCAGTACCCTATAATTTTTATATATTCATGTTCGGGCCAAAGCAAAAGGCTGCTAAGATCTTAACAATGTTCCATGTTCCGATTCTCGCACTCATGCACTCATATAAATACACACAACTTAGATCCAAGCAGTACCCATGTGGTGCTGTGTTTCTTTATGTACGAGGGCTGGTTGGACTGACCAAAAATGTTGTCTAAATAGACCTCTAGCTAGCCTCGATCGTTATTATATTGAATTAACAATTTTAACAATGTCCAGTCACTCCAACCAAGCTTCTTTTCCAAACTTTCAATGACATTCTGCGGGATCCAATTATGATGGATGTACCTGAAGGTCCTAAGTGGATATTCTCAAGTATCCTGTATCCCTAGAAAGCAGGACGAGAGATAGACTTACATATATGCCGAAATTGGCAGAAGGTCTACGTACGTAATGGATTTACAGGGCTGGCTGGAGCGATGCTAAAGATGAGACATTTTATCTAATATGCTTTTAAAAAAAATATAAAATAAATTATGATCGATAAATTACTCTGGACGCCGTTTGTGTTATAAAATTACTAATTAAATTTTTATATTCAATATTTTTTAATAAATTTTGTTCAATTTAGCAAAAAAAAAAAAAAAAAATGTTGATCAAATAATATGACTAACCCATTTAGTACTTCTTATTGGAGATTTGAACTTTTCACTTTTAGAATAAGACGAGAGAGAATGATAAAAGAAATTAGGATTAGAGACTTAAAGAGTAATAGAGATTGAAAAGAGACCATTTTTTTTTTTTTTTCTCTTATAAAATAACTAAAATTTAAAAAGGAAAAAAAAAAAAATCAAACACAGTCTAATATATGTTGAGTTGTGATTGATGGACTATAAAAAGTGGGATAGATGATATTCGTTCATTTTTGCATATCTTGGGTTGTCAAAGTGATAAGCGGCTAAGTTATAGAAGGGAGTGAAAAGTTTATTTGTTTTTATTTATTTTATTATTACCTTTTTAGGGTTATTTTATTAATGTTAGGACTTAGGCTTGAGAAACAAATATTGTTGGGCTTATTTTCTTAAAATTAATTTAATATTTGAGCTTTTTTAAGGTTTGTTTTAATTATTTGAGCCTTTTAATTTTTTGTATAGGGTTATATTATATTTTTTTTTTTTTTTTAGGCCTTTCAAAATTATAAGGGCTTTAAAACTTTTTGGATGAGGCCTATATCAGAGGCCGGCCTCGGGGTTTGGGTTGCCCAAGCCCGTCATAATTTTAGTTGTCCACTTATTATTAAATATTAAAAAACATCATAAAAGTCCCAAAAAAAAATTTATGCAAAATAAATGTTACATTATGTTTTTAGCTTGAATTACATTGAAAAAAACAATTAAAACAAAATGTAATCCTGGTTATAATAATTATATGTCTAATAGTTTTTTAACTAAAAAATTCCTTAGTGTTAATAGAAAAAAAAAAAAAAAAAAATCACGGTCTTATAAAACACAACAAAATTAATACTAATATCATAAAAAAATCATTAGATAAACACATGAACATATTACACGACAACATAAAACAATAGCTTGCCCCTACAAATAAAAACACATGCTAGTGACCACATACACGTGCGAACAAAATTTTCAAACAAATCAATAAATCACATCGTGGAGACCGGCCTTATTCACATGAATACTGAAACACGTCACATATGCCTCACATATATCTTATTAAATGCATAACACTCCCATAAAAAAATAAAAAAAAAAAAAAAAAAAAATGTATACTAATAAAGTTTTTTATATGTAGACTAATATTTTTATTTTTTTTCCTTTTATGTATAGTTGTATAATAATAATATAATTATTTTTTTAATGTCTACTAATTTTTTTTTTTTTCTTCACTTATTGCCCCCATGGGGGGGTTGCCCTAGCCCTTGGGCTTGTGGGGCTTACCCCATGGCCGGGCATGTATATCAGTCTCAAACCTCGCACATGCCCAAGACCACCCTTGTGGATTTATGGCATCTTATAGAGATCTAAACATGTTCATCAAACTTGGAGAGAGTAAATATACGATGATGAGAGCCAATAACACAAATTACATAATAATTTTGAATTTGGTCTTTCAAAATATATATTTTTAATTATTTTTGTTTCTAATGTTTGAGACCATTTGTAAGGTTCTCTTTTCGTCTATTCCTGATTAATGCCGTAATTATCAATGCAAATTAACCGTATAATTATGGTAACTGCTGCAATTAAAATATGACAAATCTCTAACTAAAAAAACAAAAAATGTGTGTCTGTGTGTAGGGAACGGTTTGGCTCCAGTGCACTGGAGCCGCTGCGATGCTGACACGTGGCCAAAACTGGACACGTGTCAACAGGGCCGGTTCCGAGATTTGGGTTGCCCAAGCCCGTTCTAATTTTGATTGCCCACTTATTATTAAATATTAAAAAAATAACATAACGTCCAATTTTTTTTTTATGCAAAATCAATGTTACATTGTGCTTTTTAGCTTAGCTTAAATTATATTAAAAACAATATAACCTTGATTATGGTGTTTTATAATTAGCATGATCCGCCTCGAAGAAAATTACTTCTCCTTGCATTTTTTGAAGCAAATTTTTCAATTAAGTTATCGAAATTTAGCTTATCCAAATACTCATTATCAATTGAGATCATAGCCAATCCATTTAAATAATCTATATTACAATCCATATAATCTCGTTCAAATAATAAAAAATTATATTAAAATCCTGAAAATCCAAAACTAATACCTATTTAACATTATTATATGCCTAGTAGTTTTTTAATTAAAAAATTCATTAGTGTTAATAAATAATAACACATTAACACTATTACACTACCATTGAAAAAAATAAAAATAAAACAAAGCATAACATTACACTATAATCACTATTCGATCAGTGCACACAAACCCACAGCACATGCATAGTACAACAAACACATCACAACACAGATAGTAACACAATTACAGAAGCTAAGAAGCACTACACTACACTACACAATTACAAAAGCACAGAAACACTACACTACACTAGTAACACTACTCAAATACCCATTTGGCCATTTACTCAACTCATCACTCAGTAGTCAGTATAATACTATGTACAAACTCACAAAAATTCAACATATTTGGTCAAAAGGCAAAAGCACTAACTTAGCAAAAAAAAAAAACCAGTTGGCAGTTGGGCCAGTGCTTCGTGCTTCGCCCTCTGCCCTTTGCCGTGCTCCCTACGTCACTGCGTGCGCGGTGCGCCCGTGCGCTACGTACCGTGACGGTGTCATGGTGGCCTCGTAGCCGTGGATCCGTGGAGGCGTGAACCCATGGGTCGTGGTTTTGTCGTTTTCCCTTCTCTGGCGGCAAATCCGACAAAGGATTGAGCTTGTGTGTGTAGTTTGTGCTGTTGTGCAAGGTGATTTTTGGATTGGGAACGTAGGATTAGGGATTAGGGATTTTTTTCTCAATTTTTTTTGGCCGTAAGCAGTAGCTTGTGTTTTGATTTTTTGAGAAAAAGCTTGTGTTTTGTTTGTGAGAAATTAGGGATTTATTTGTAGTTTTTTGTTAGGTTTAATTCTTTGATCTGTTGGTCTGTTCTTTGATCCATTGCTTTGATCTGTTGATCTGCAACCTTTGATCTGTTGGTATGTTGCCTTTGATCTGTTGGTTGTTGTGTTGCCCTCTCAATTTTTTATTATTTTTTATTATGTATACCTGTTAAAACAAATATATATATATATATATATATAATATATATATAATAATAATCTATACAGTATACTTTTTTTTTCATGTATACTATTTTTTTTCTATATATACTATTAATTTTTTTTTTTTGGTTGCCCTAGGGAGGGGGGTTGCCCAAGCCCCTGGGCTTGCTGGGCTTACCCCAGAACCGGCCCTGCGTGTCAAGCTTGCAAAGGCTCCAGTGCACTGGAGCCAATCCAAACCCGTGTGTGGGAGGGAGCACAATTGATAATAAATTAATGAATGAAAATAATAATCTTAAAGCAAGGTAATAATGGAAATTATTGAAGATGGATAGTTGTAATCACTTTTAATTGAAAAAAACTTACACAGATTACTGGATAAACTGGATGCTTGATTGAAAGCTCCAATACATTTGAAAATTTTTAACGATACAAGTGTTTTAAGGTTCTTCGAACTTCAGCACATGAATGCCAGCACATGAATGCTCTAAGAATTACTCTAAGAAGATCTGCTCTACAAAGGCTAAAGAGTCTTGCTTAAATATAAAATTCTTCATTTTTGACCTCAACTTTCACCCAACTTGATCCCACACACTACCACTCCACTGGTATGCATCAGATTTCACTGACCTGTCCCGTATCATCTATGTATACAACATTGTTTTCCATGGCTTCTCAATTACTCTCCTCACCCAATGGGTTGTGAGTTTAGTGGAAACGACTTTGGGGGTAGCATGATAGGTCATGGTTGGCATATTAAGGGTGAGTTTTAGTTTCATTTATGAATGGGTATATGAACTTCATGATTTGGGTGTGGCAATGCGAAATGGGTCTCAGGCACGGTGGTTTAGTGGCATGGGGTTATGATTTTTATCTTGTGACAAATCACGTATTAATTGGGATTTTTTTTTTATTTTTTTGATTTGAAGATAGAGAACCTTTATCGAGAAACCAGCAAACTTACAAGTTTAAAAGAGGACCCCCAACAACGGAAGCCTCGCATCAAACTAGGAACAGTTTAGACCGTCTTCACTAGCAGATAACATGTGAACCAACACATAGACTTAACAAACAACACAAAAGAAACAGCAAAGCTTAAGAAACAGCTAACCATGACACGGTAAGGGCAAAATCCTACTCATTAATGCTGGAAGGAGAGCCGTGCCTGATTGAACTCAGAACGAAGAGCCAAAGCTCTAATGGTTTGAGGAGGTACTTGACAGTCTTCATTAACAAAGCGATTACGAGAATTCCATATGGACCAAGCAGTGACAGCCCAATCTTCCACCTCCTCCTTGGGGAATTCTTTAAAGATCCATTGCATAAGTCTGGAGAACTCCCCATCCTGGTTTGAGAGCTTTTGCATCCGGCCATGGATCAAAGCCCATGTATTTCTAGCTAGGGGGCACTGCCAAAGAGAGTGGTAAGTAGTTTCTTCTTTCTGATCACAAATAGAGCAGAGCAAGCTACGTCGAATCTTCTGTCTATGAAGTTGATGGTTTGTAGGGAGAGTCTCATGATATGCTCTCCAGAGAAAATGTTTGATTTTCCCTAGAATAGCCAGCTTCCAAGTTTTCCTCCATAACCATCTAAGCTGTACTGAATAAGAGCACTCCCCTGTAATCGATCTGCTATGCTCTCTCTCTAACATCTTATAGGCATATTTCACTGAAAAAAACCCAGTCTTTGTTTCACTCCAAAGAGGCCGAGATAGCTGCCCCTCCTTATGATGCCATCTTAGACCTTTATTGAGAACTTCCATGCCTGATAAAATACTTCGCCATAAGAATGATGGATTTGACCCCATTTGAGCATCAGTGAAAGAACACGAAGGGAAATAGTGAGCCTTAAACACTCTGTAGAACAGAGACTGAGGATTGTGTATAAGCCGCCAGCACTGCTTTGCAAGGAGAGCAGTATTGAAAGAATGCAAATTTCTGAAACCCAAACCACCCTCAGCTTTGGCCGTGCACAACTTATCCCATTTGATCCAATGCAGTTTACGTTCATCTTTTTTCTGTCCCCACTAGTAACGAGCAATGAGACAATTTACTTCTTCACACCAAGCTTTTGGAAGATGGAAACAATTCATAGCATATGTAGGGATAACTTGGGCGACAGCTTTGATTAAGACCTCCCGCCCTGCTTTTGATAAAAATTTCTCCTTCCACCATTAATTGGGATTTTTTGGGGTAAATATTTAGGGCCATCTTTTCATTTGGTTGCAATTTCTTTGACTTTTTTTTTAATTAAATATTGGGTGTTCGGGCCAGCGTTCCGTAGATACGCGCATCTCGACTAATCCTAAGGGGACACGCAATGGAATAAGATCCTCTCCATTTAAAATGAAATTGAGAGAGTTTATTTCATGACATCATCATTTATTTTTTATTAATAATCTTGACACACAATATTTTATTTAAAATGTAGAATATATCATTCCATATACAAACACAATCATAATAAATGCATAATGCTAGAATATATAATTCCATACACAAACACAATAATATTATAAATGCTTATAATAATAATTATTATAATTATCAAATTTTATATATACAAAAAATAAATCATATTATGTTAAACTTTCCCGTGTATTGCATGAGTACACATCATCATTTATTTTTTATTTATCTATACTATAATATAAAACCAAAACTTTTTGACTTTTGGTTGACCTCATAATATTGCGCCACATAAGCTTTTGAGTTCTCACAATTTTACACCTCATTATTTTAATATATATATATATATATATATATATATATATATATATATATATATATATATATTTTAATTGAATTTAAATTTTATTCTATAATTAAACATCTCATTAGAATCTTGACATATTATATTTTCTTTAATAGAAATAATATATTATTCCATATATATAAACACAATCATAATAAATGCCTAATACTATAATATATTTTATATATAAACACAATAATAATAAATGTCTTTTAATAATCATCAATTTTCATATTTAGATAAAATATAAAAGACAATAAAAATCATAGTTAGACCAATAATTTTTTAGATTTAATTTTAATTCATTTTTTGTGCATCGCACAGGTTTGCGACTAGTTTAATATCTAAAACCAAGGATGTTTAACTTTTTGTTGTCTCCTTCACAATTTTACACATCATCTATATATATAAAATCAAGGACATTTGATTTTTTGTTGACTACTTCACAATTTTACCCATCATCATTTATTTTTTTATTAGTTTTTAAAACACTAATTTTATACATCATCATTTCATAGAGTTTAACTAAAATTCTATTACATGTAATGCTTAAATCAATCCAAACTTTTTTATTTTATAGAGTTTAGCTAAAACTCTATTACCTTTAATGGTGAAATCAATCCAAACTATTTATTTCATAGAGTTTAACTAAAACTGTATAACCTGCTAATGCTAAAATCGATCCAAACCAAATAGAAGCTATAAAAGCAAAAGTCATCCATCATCATAGAGTTTAACTAAAAGACTATTATCTTTAATGCTGAAATCAATTCAAAATTTTTATTTTATAAAGTTTAACTAAAACTCTATTATCTTTAATGTTAAAATCAGCCCAAACATTTAATTTAATAGAGTTTAACTAAAACTTTATTACATGTTAAAGCTAAAATCAATCCAAACCAAATATAAAAGCAAAAGTCATCCATTGATGGGAGATTTATGATTGTCAATTTCTATCGTTCCGTGTTCATCAAAGACCCAAAGACTGAGGTTGCCAACCAACTATCCTCGTTTGCTCCCAAATTTTAATATATATAGAAAATTCACTTATTATGTCTCAATTTTCTTCTACATATGTATATTTGTAATTTCCACCATTAACTCATTGGAATGTCTATTAATCTTTTTTGTATGAGTGTCATTTAAACTTTTTGGTTATCGGCTCCCCCAAGAATTTATTTTTGTCGAATTCTGGCTTCGCCTCTGGATCTAATGGTATACATACTGTCACGTCATTTAAAATTTTAAATGATGTGGCAGAATGTACATTATTAAATTTATAACATTTAATCTGGACCATTCATCCATAAAATAGTGACATGTTTTTTTAGATCAGGTTGACCCTATTACATATTGGGTTGAACTAGAAAGAGGAAAAAAAATAAAAAATACAACCTCGCACCATGTCTAGATACAACTTTCGGACTTGCGAACAGCCAAACACATGTCTAACCCTGAAGGGTAGCTTAACTGGTCCGATCTTGGGTGTGCTCTCCAATAGTCATTAGTTCGAGTCTTCTCAGGGCCACCTAACCAAGGTAAAGCCTTGCGTTTATCGTGGTACACGTGCTAGTAGGGTATTGCGTGTCCCCCTGAGATTAATCGAGGTGTACGTATCTATGGAACGCTGGCCGGACACCCAAGGTTATAAAAAAAAAAAGAAAAAAAAAAAAAGAACACATGTCCCTTAAGAAACGTACTATGTATTGAACAAACTTTCTCTCTTTTTCTAAGAGCATTCTTATCAGGCTCCCTATTTTTTTTGCCAATTTGGTTTTAAAAAACCCACTTTTGCTCAAATAGCTAAAGCACTACTACACCAGACTCCCTATTTTAACTTTACTATTCCATTTTTTAATATATCTTTATTATTTTATTTTATTTTTCATAACTCCCAAAATACTACACTAAAAAAAAACACTACTACACTACAAAAAAAAAATCTTTTTTATTCCCCCAATTGATGAACAGTGGCTCCTCAAGGTGGGGGAGCGACTGTTCATCAATTGCCCATTTTCAATGGTATAGGGAGGCTGATGTTTCCCACTTTTGCTGCCTTTTCCTTATTTTTTGTGTTTTTCGCCCAATCGTTAACTCTGATAAGAATGCTCTAAGTTTCAACTTTTGGTCATAACTCATACGTGCATAGTCACATCTATTCTTCAAAGTACGCTTGTAAGTTGTAATATACTCTCTTCTTCTCTTTTATCAAAAAAAATATACTCTCTTCTTCTGACATCCATTTGAATATTTAGAACTAGAATATCACTTGGTGAGGTTGAGGCAAGTATCAATTTTACTGCTCGGAAACTTATATAGACTCGTCAGAATTCAGATATATAGATGATGTTTGGTACACCGAACTGAAACCGTGATTCTGGATTCAAATCCAGAAAATTGCGGGTCCCACGGCAAAAAATGATGTTTGGTACAAAGAATTCAAATGAGGATTCAAATCCCAACTTGAATTTTATGTGGGTCCCATAGCAAATTTGAGTTCACCCCTTCAGCTGTTTTTGAATCCAAGCCGGATTCAAATCCTAACTCAATTTTTTTGTGGGTCCCATTTTTTACCGTTGCTGGCCCCACCAATTTCATTTCTCCCGTTTTCTCTCTCTCTCCTCCACTGCTTCTCTGCGTCTCTCTCTCCTCTCGGCCATTTCACGGCCACTTCACCCTAGAAGACAAACAGAAAAATACCCAACAAAACAAAAACAAACAGAATTTTAAGTGTTCTCTCTGACGGCCAAATTCACGGCCATTTCACGGCCAAATTCACGGCCATTTCACGGCCAAATTCACGGCCATGGCTTCGACTCCATCGGGTCAACCCGACCGCACCAAGCCCACAACGACCCGGAAGCTTCGAAGGCGAGCGAGGAAGCTGCCTCCGGCGCTGGCGATGAAGCTTCGAAGGAGATCCGCGCGAAGCTGCCTCCGGCGCTGGCGAGGAAGCTTCGAAAGAGATCCGCGCGAAGCTGCCTCTGGCGCTGGCGCCGGATACGGAGGCGAGCGAGGAAGAGAAAGAGGCGGAGAGGACGCGGTACCGTTCCTTGGCTGTGCACCAGCACCGATGAGAGAGGGAAGAACCGAAGAAGAAAAAGACAGAAATGGGGGGATATGTCTGGTGACTGGTGGGGGAAAAAAATAGAAAGAAAGGGAGGGAGGGGGGTACGTGGGTGGTGGGGAAAAAAAGGGGAAAGAAAAAAATAATAATAATAATAATATAATAATAATAAAATTTAAGTCTAGAAACCAAAACTATGTACCAAACACAATTTTTTTTTTAAATTGTGATTTCAGTTCTGAAACCAAAACTACGTACCAAACAGAATTTTTTTTACAATCTTGAATTCAAATCAGGATTAAAGTTCCAACTTCAATAAAGTAAAAAGTCACGAAACCAAAACAAAAAACGAAAACACGTACCAAACAGGCCCATAGACTCTTGTGTCTGTGACTTGGTGAGGCGTGCCGCAAATTTCAAGAGATAATATAAAGTTATTAAGTACTTAATTCATTAAAAAGAAAGTTATTAATTTTAGCAAAAAAAAAAAAGAAAGTTATTAAGTTGTTACTTGTTACTAGTTAAAGCACTCTTAGATTTGAGGCATCTTTCATTAAAAAAAAAAAAAGACAAGCTAGGTTTTGAAAGAAGAGAATATACTTTTTCTCCCAATCCTCCAAAAATAAAATCTATTCATTAGTAATAAAATCTTAATTAAAAAGAAGGGATTAAATATTGAACTAACTTATTTTTTATTTTTTGAGGCTAATATATAAACTGACACAATACATGGAAAATTAAAAATGGTGACGGGGAATGACTATTGGATTATAATTTATAAAGGCCACTTGGGTATTCGGCCCAGTGATAATCTCCCTTCCCAAAAAGCCCCACTCCTCTAAGAGGGTGTGGGTTCAATCTCCGGGGTCTTCAAATATTTGTGTGTGTGAGTTTAGATTAGAATTTCTATCATGTATCAAAAAAAAAAAAGATTATAATTTATAAAGTAACAAAAGTACAAGATTTATTTATTTATCTAATTTGATAGTTTATGCTTTATAGAAAAGAAATTATGAGGTCAGCAATGAGATGGCTCTCTTATCTACTACACAAACAGGAAAAAAACAAAGAAAGAAGAAAAAAACCCACCAAATGTTCTCACCTTAATAAAGGCCTATCTCCCCAAAAGTCCATATCTCCACCAGCCATTTTCTGGTTGGTGAAAGGCTGAAAGCTACCCTATATATAGTCCTAGGTACATAATCAATTTCATTGTTTGTATCGTAGCGTAATAAAAGCTCTCTCTCTCTATCTGTCTCTCACCTTCACCTACCCCTCAGGCTGTGTTGCGTTTGACCCCATGGCTACCATTTCCAGGCTCTCAACTCCGAACCCTGCCACTTCTTTATCATCTACGTTGAAACCCAGATCTGCTCAGCCTAAGATCTTCATCGCTTTCTACAAAGGAAGTGATTTCAACGCCAAAGTATCTTCTTCCAAATTAGCCGTGCGGAGCAACTCAGCTTTGAGGGGCCCTTTGGTGTATGTTTTCTCATTCACTTTTAGATTTATTTTTCTTATTTTTGAAGGATGGTGGTATTGTTAGCCTGCATGGAATATGTTTGATTTTTATCTGGTATTTCTCAGTCTTTGGGGATTATTATTTTATATTGGTAATCATATTATGTATGTTCTGCAATTTTACATTCACCCTTTTTTTTCAATTCATTTTTATTTTTATTTTTTTTCAAGACAAAACTAATTGGGATCTCTGATTTACTAAAACAAAAAGAGGGTTATGTGTTATTCTCCTGAAAGGTGACATTTTTATACATGCTAAGAGGGACAATCTCCATTCGTTTGTTTTATGTGTCAAATTTTAAACTTGCGGGTATTGTTAATCTTGATGATTTTGTTCATCTTCTGGCTAAAAAATTTGTGAATATAAGTTCATAAAGATTTGTGCATTTCCACGCCTATGACTTATGAATGATTACCAGCTTTTGATGCATGATCTGTCCCATTCAAAATTCAGCGTCTGGTCAATTAGTTGTCATCATTTGTAAGGTTCAATTTTGTATGCAATTGCTCATGGTTCTTGATTGCTAGATTGCATTCCAAAATTTTGATGCTCAGCATTACATATTAATTTTACACTACCCTATATTATGTTAGTTAGTTGTTGAAGGAGTAGATCGCTATATATTATATATATATATATATTTTGACGTAATTGTAATCTTGAATTGTAAATTTATATATATATATATATATATTTTTGACGTAATTGTAATCTTGAATTGTAAACTTTGCATTCATATATATAAGTTGTTCATACAGTGTCAAATGTTCCCAAGCTGATGGAAATGGAATTCCTGCAAAGAGAACAGTTCTTCATGATCTCTATGATAAGGAAGGGCAGAGTCCATGGTATGATAACCTCTGCCGGCCTGTGACGGATCTGCTTCCTCTGATTGCAAGTGGTGTTAGAGGTGTTACTAGCAACCCAGCGGTAATTATGCGCATGTTATTTATATTATAAATTTGTTTTTTTTTAGAGAAGGCGGGGATCAAATCAACAAGATCAGTTGTACTTATAGAATTGTATCTACAGTATGTGGTTTTTATTTATCACTTGTAATCCCATGTAACTAATGTTTAATATACTTGATTGCAGATCTTCCAGAAGGCAATATCATCTTCAAATGCTTACAATGACCAATTCAGGTATGGTCATCAATTAAGTTTTATATATAATAACAAGAAATCAATTGCATTGCTCTACATGGTAGCAAAGGGACTACCAAGGTAGGACAAGGATCATTTGTTGGAGTTAACTATAAACAGCTAAGTCTAGGTAAACAAAAACATAAAAAATTATGCCTATACCTATGTTGAATGCTTAGGAGATACTGATGGAGGAAATGAGATTGTAACTTGAGGTTTTGAGGTAAAATAGAAAAGAATAAACGACACTACAGTGTTTTTTGTGGCCTGATGTACATAACTATTACCAGTCTGCTGGTTGCTGCTGATTTCTGATATCTGGAAATTAGATGTGCTTTTCTTTCATTATTGTCATATTCCAGCTAGTAGTTTATGTAGTTATATATCTAACCTTGAATTACTGGAATCTGCAGGGAACTTGTTCAATCAGGAAAAGACATTGAAGCTGCATACTGGGAGCTTGTGGTGAAGGACATTCAAGATGCTTGCAAGCTTTTTGAGTCAATCTATGATCAAACAGATGCTGGTGATGGCTATGTTTCTGTTGAAGTTTCCCCCAGACTTGCTGATGATACTAATGGGACTGTAGAGGCTGCAAAATATCTCCATAAAGTGGTTGATCGACGCAATGTATACATAAAGATTCCTGCTACAGCTGCATGCGTTCCTTCAATTAAGGATGTTATTTCACTTGGCATAAGTGTGAATGTGACAGTAAGTAGTTGTTCATTCTACGCATCCATGCTTAGCTTTAAAGAAATAGCTCATAAAATTGTCAAATGGTAGACTTTGGTAGTTTTGTTTTATGCGATCTTAGATTGTGTTTGTCTATCACCTTCGCTTGTCAATGTCTATAGTGTATGGCACACTGTTGTACCATCACTCTTAATAGGTTATAATGAATAAGTGATTGTGGAAAGCTGGGTTTATTTGGCCCTTACCAAGTGAGGTAGTCTTTGTAAGGAATGGCATCATCTCCTTGATTGACAAAGCTTTCTAAGCATGAAGAAAACTGAATATTAACAGTATTTGGTAATTTTGGTTATGCAACATACGAAAGTGGCTGTATTATGGACTTGTATCATAATTTGCTGAGTTTCGCCTTGATTTCCATTTGGTACCATTTTAACCATTTCCTTCTGTTGTGTATGTGCAGCTCATATTCTCTCTTTCTAGATATGAAGCAGTCATTGATGCTTACTTGGATGGCCTTGAAGCTTCTGGGTTAAGTGACCTCTCCAAAGTTACCAGCGTTGCTTCCTTCTTTGTCAGTCGAGTTGATACCCTCATTGACAAGAAGCTTGAGAAGATAGGAACCCCAGAGGCCCTTGATCTTCGAGGAAAGGTAACTAGATTATGAATTCTTTTCTTCCTGTGGGGGGATTAGAAACCTAGAAGGTAGAGATTTGCTAATGTCATGACTAATTACTGTTTTTCAGGCTGCAGTTGCTCAAGCTACCTTGGCATACAAGCTCTACCAGAAGAAATTCTCTGGTCCTAGATGGGAAGCTTTGGTGAAAAAGGGTGCCAAGAAGCAGAGGGTGCTGTGGGCCTCAACCAGTGTTAAGAACCCTGCCTACCCTGACACCTTATATGTTGCTCCTCTCATTGGACCTGATACGGTGAGCCAACCCATCTGTTATACCTCAACTCCGGTGCTTAATAGTAATTGTTTATGGTTTTACACGAGTGAAGAGATGTCATATGCTTATGGATTTTGATGATTTTCAAGCTCGATTTTGTTAAATAAAAAAGTGCCCTCTTCATATTTGTTTTCATTTTTCTCTTTGCAGGTGTCAACCATGCCTGACCAAGCTCTTCAAGCATTTGTTGATCATGGTACTGTTTCAAGGACGATTGATTCGAATGTATCTGAGGCTGAAGGCATTTACAGTGCACTCGAAAAATTGGGCATTGACTGGAGTGATGTCGGCACCCAGCTTGAACTTGAAGGTGTGGATTCTTTTAAGAAAAGTTTTGACAGCCTGCTCGATACCCTGCAAGAGAAGGCTAACTCTCTTAAATTAGTCAGCCTGTGAGCGTTATGGTTTGCTTACTTAAGGGTTAAGTCAATAAAACTCGTGGGTGCTCAATCCTGCTGTAAACGTAGTTGATGAGTGCACTATAAAGACGTTTAGGATGTATTTTGTTTGAGTATGTTTTATTGGGATGTGAGGTTTGATTTGCATCATGGTCAGTGATTTGTAAAGATTAAACTATCTATAAAATGTGCAAGTCTTTTTGGGAAGTAAAGTGTGTAAGTTACTAATGCTGATAATCTAACGTCTCTTTTTCTTCCCTCCTATAAGAAGTACTTCTTTCAGGGACTGACTTGCAATTCCATGTTCGTTAATAGTTTGCCTGAGAGCCTAGCTTGTTTGCCTACCAACAAGGGAAACTTGGACATGTTAGTTAATTAACTTTATTGAATGATTATGACTTATGAGAGTACCAAAACCAAAACTACATTAAGGACATAATATGATAATAATCCTGCTCCCAGTATTTTTCTTTCAAAACGTCCTTGAACAGCAACTAAGATTGGGGACAAATTTGTAACAGATGTTGGGTGAAAGCCTTTTTTTTTTTTTTTCTGAGACAAATGAAGTTGTTTGGATAGTTAAATAAATTTAAAGGTGTATGAAGTGTAAATTTTAAGCCCAAAATTCGAGATAATATTTATGCACGAACTAAGAATCGGGTGAGACTCCATTATTTTTAAGGGAGATATTCTTCAGGTCATTAATTCTATACAGAATTCAGGCTCCTCGCATTGGTCTATCTCAAATATTATTAATGATCAATGTATCTGCTTTATCTTTTTCTTGTTGTTCTTTTTCACATATACTTCGAACTAATAAGGTTCTTGCCCACTCTCTTGGTGCGTGGGCCCCCTTTTATATCAGTCCTGATACTATTCTCATCTCCTCCCCATTTACTTCAGGCGGATTTGGCAGATGGACTTGGCCCCTCGACTCCCCATTTCTCTTAATACAATGTAATTTATTCATAAAAAAAGAAAGAAAAAAGAATCGGGCGGGACTGAACTAATAGAAGGACAAGCGGGATAGATGGGCAATTCGATTTAAAATTTGATAAGCTTGAGACAAATATCCCAAGTAGTAAACAATCAATACATGATTGAAGTCTGAATGATTGGCATGAAAGGTACAATAAAAGTTTAAGACAAGGTCTTGGTATTATTTTAACTGCATTAATCACACGAGGACAAGAGGAACATCTAAGAATCCTAGAAGTCTAGATTGTTAGGTTTAACAGTTTAACATTCATTATTCACACAAAAAATCAATTGATATCTTGGTCTGATGGTAAGAGCAATTAGGGATAGTAACGGGGTAGATCGGGACCGGATCATGGGTGACCGGACCCCGCCCCGCACAGGTACTATCAATACCCGGGCCCCGCCTCGCCCTGAGAATCGGGTTATCGAGCATTAACCCGACCCGACCCGATAACTCAAAATAATGCAGGACATCACTTTTAATATCAAAATAATTCAAACAATGCTATCAAATCTGACAACTTCACATGGGCTCCTGAAACTCCAACCAAAAGCAAATGTCAAATAATAATAGACACTTGTATTTAAATAATAAATAATGATAATATAAAACCTAAAGAAATACTATACAAGTATCATACACCACTTAATAATGCTAATAATAAAAAAACTAAAAGACACGTCGCCAAAGTACAAAAGAAATAGAATGAATAGTTGAAACTTGAAAATTTAAGAGCCAAATAGCAAAACATGTGAAGGGCAGCGGCACTTAAATCAAAAAGAAAAGGAAAAATTAAAGAAAAGTTGAAAAGGTAAAAGTTGGCGAACAAAACAAGAAAAGAAGAAGCAAGAGGCTGGTAGACAAAACAAGAAAAGAAGAAGAAGAAAGAAGGAGGAGGGGAGAAGAAGAAAAATAGCAGAGAAGTTGAAGGTTCTGCGATTTTTCATTTTCATTTTTAATATTTTGTAGTTTGTACTGCCATTTGAGTGTAAGAGATCCCAAAAAATAAGAAACACCCAAATCGGCTTTATCAAAATCTGGAAATTTTGTGTGTGCATGTGTTTGTGATATCTGAGCATTAGATAAGATCAAAAAAAGAAAAAAAAAGAGGATTTGTTAAAACAATAAAACAAATGTTGCAGGGTCAGTGATGGAAGTATAAAGAGAGAGAGAGAGAAAGATGGAGAGAGAGGTTGCAGCATGAGGGGTTGCATGAGAGGCTGGTGGCAGTGTGCGTGACATGGTGAGGGAGGCTGGGCTGAGAGAAAAAAAGTGAGGAGTGTGAGAGAGCCAAAGAGGAGGGCAGAAAAAATAGGTTTATATATATGTTGAAAACCCTAAAGGTAATCTTGTAAATATAATCGAGGCGGGGCGGGGCGGATCAGCCAAAATCCGTGACCGCCCCACCCCGGGTATCGGGGCAAATTATGTAACCCATAACCGTCCCGTCACATCTACGGGGCGGGTCGGGTCGGGTTGGGTCGGTGCAAAATTGCCATCCCTAAGAGCAATCATTATGGAACGGAAGATATAGGTTCAAATACTATCGTAACTATCGAGAAAAAAAAAATTTATTCTTGAATCTTAAAAAGGTAATGATGACAATAATTGGTATAATCCCCAAAATTAAATGAGAAAATGGTTGTTTTTTCTCTCTAGCATTTATTCTTATCACCTATATTTTTCCAAAATATTGATTGACTTAATCTTCAGAGGATTGAAGGTCAATCTCCACTGCATTGAACTTAGTCTAATGTTGTTTGTTCATAAAATATTGTCATAAAAATAGTATCTCTAATTTCATAGATAAATAGGACAATGAATCACTTAGCAATAAAAATAAAATAAAATAGAACAAAATCTATGGATAATTTTTTTTCATAAATATTTTTACAAGTGTTGGATAGTAAGTTGTTAATAGTAGACAATAAAGTGATGTCAGTAATGTGTCTATATAAAAATCAACACCTTGTCACCTTAGCAATTTGTAAAAAAATAAATGTTATTTCTGTAGCATTACTTTAAATACAATGCATCCTAATAAAATGTGAAACATGCATTCTCGAAGAGAGAGAGAGAGAGAGAGAGAGAGAGAGAGATATTAACCATATGATTAGGGGTGTGTATGGGTTGGATTGGAGGGGTTTTTTCAACGCAACCCAACAATTGTCAACCCAACGCATCACATGTGTAGAAACTAACCCAATCCACACTTAAGCCTTGTAAAAAATGGGCTTAAATGTTTCATGCCATGTTAAAAATGGGTTTTAGCAACTATTTAAGCCTCTTTTTTTTTCCAAAAAATTATTATAATTCACATAATATGCTTCAAAACTAATTCTCAAAATTCCAATATAAATCAAATTAAAAAATTAAAAAAAAGATTAATGAAATAAACTCATTTATATGTCGAGGTCAGATTAGATAGGTTGAAAAAAACATCAACCCAAACCTAACCCAACCCTAGACTAAAGAAAAAGTTCAAACCCAGTAATCAACGAAAAGCAAATCCGAGATATCAAGTTAGGTTGGGTTGGGTAGGTTTCGATAGGTTGGATGCAAATATCTCTCTTGTTGTTCTGGAGGTTGTTTCTCCTATGACTAGCATTATATAACACCTCACTCATAACAGGTGGATCCCACTTTTGTGAGGGAGGCCTTTTATCTTCCGGTTTTTTTTCAGGGGAGGCTGCATTAAAAGTGACAGGCCCATTATCGGCCCACATAGAGAACTAAAGCCTATGAACCACAGAGACAGAGAGCTCTAATAAAAAAGGCCGAGCCATTATCTTCGCGCGACATCTCGAGGACCTTTCTTTTGTTTTTTTTCCTCTCTAGAACACTTAACAATCTGTTGAGTATTAATAATGGCTTCGATTTCAGCGGTTGCTTCTCTACCGCAAATGCAATCCCTGACGTTATCTGCTGTTTCCAAAGCTTCATCTATGGTACGTTGCGTCTCGGTCTTGCTATTTCTCTTTGCCTCTCATTTGAGTCACTTTTTTTTATGTCTCAACTCAACTCTCAGGGATGTTGCCGACCAATTACTCCTCAATCTCACAGCTTTTTCGTCAAAAGCTTATGCGGTTAGTTCTCAATCTTTTTTTGAAAGGTTTATGTTGATGTGGCTTAATTGAGGTTTATGTGCGTTATTTTAGCTTTCTATATGTTGTGTGTGCAAAGGGAAATTTTGAAGTTACACTGTTATAATACTTTGTTTCTAAAATGGTAAAGGTAACCCCGCAGTCGTGGAGCGAAGGAAAGTTTTGATCTCATCTGTTGGGATACTTGTTGGATTCTGGTGGAATGCTTCAATGGAAGGAGTAGCTATGGCATCGGAATTTGCCGACAGTAATTTACTAATTAATGCCTTTCTTTCACTATATTCGAAATGCTGCGAGCATATTATGCTTTCATCCAAAATTAATGTCAATTTTGGATGGATGAAGCAATGCTGCTGGATTATATATGAATGAATGAAGGGCTTAGGAGTAACTAGATGGAAATGAACAGCTTAGGAGTTAGGAGTAATTCTTTTATCTCACTAATCAGCTGCTTTATTAGCCTTAGGTTCCAAATAATATCAACTGTAGAGCTTTTACTAGAGCCTTAAAGTCAACTAAATAATCTAAATAACGAACTCATTAATTTATATTATTTTGCATCTGTGATCAATAGATTGATAATCCATCCCTCAATCGGTCAGCTTCCGCTGAAATAATGGATGAGATGATTCCTTCTGGTATGTGTTCTTACATGCTATAACTTTAGCTTGGCCATCACTTAGGACACTACCTCCTCCTTCGTCCTGTTTCATATGATTTATGGATCATTTAGAAGTTTTCATTGAATATAGTCTTGCTTCTTAAATCTTGGATTTTGCAATAGTTGATGTGTACACTATTCATGATGTAGGTAACCTAGGTTGGTTTTGGTGTATTAACTATAGCGTATTGCTTTGCTTCATATCTCACAATCATATGGTTTTGGAGCATAGAGTTTTCTTAATTTTTACGAATCACATTATTGATTGGGAGGTTTTATAGCTTGAAATACTAACTATCAGAGCTATGTTTGGAATTACAGTGCCAGCACTTAGGGGAAAGGACTATGGCAAGACTAAAATGCGGTATCCAGACTACACAGAGACAGAATCGGGTCTTCAGTATAAGGTTACCTGTTGAAAAGTACATCATAAGGCCTCCAAGCATGTTTGAGTGCACAAGCACCATAATTTAATTATCTGTTCTAATTGCATGTTTAAAAGAATGCAGGACTTGCGAGTAGGAAACGGCCCCATACCGAAGATGGGAGAGACTGTAGTGGTAAGCCACTAAGTTTGCATATGCGTTTTTTCATGATGTGAGTTAGCCTAGACTTGGACCTAATGCCGTTCATGTCAAGAGAGAGGATTTAAACTGCCTTAGTTCCATGCCCCCGATTATATGTATAAGTATGCATGAAGTCATCTGTCTTAACTATAGTTGATACATGAACATTTGAGTGAATGCTGGACTGAATTTGATATCCTTTGAAGTCAATTCTATCACTCCCAACACAGTATAAACCATGCAACACTGAAGTTTAATTCTTAAATGTTTTATTCTGGCTAATTGTAGCAGCTATGGGGTAATGATGTTTCTTTAGGTTGATTGGGATGGTTACACCATTGGATACTATGGTCGCATATTTGAAGCCCGAAATAAGACAAAGGGTGGTTCCTTTGAGGTATGGAATGCTTATCATCCTTTAACTGGGGTTTCTACTATACTCAACTAGAACACAATGATATGTAATTGCTCAAATGCAGGGTGATAACAAGGACTTCTTCAAATTTAGAATAGGATCTCAAGAGGTGAGGAATATTCTCCCCATTTGAATGGAGAAGTACTGTGTCTCCTTAAGTTTCTAATCTGTTATGCATTTGAATTCATTTTTAACTCTTGGTTCGAGTTAATGCTTGTCTGTCTCATGTTGACAAAGCATTTAATCATTTATTAAGTGTATTTTTCCAATTTATGAAATTATATCAGAAGCTTTTATTGTTAAATTCTATAGTGCAACTTCGTAAATTGGGATTCAGTTGGCATGCTATGGATTAATTAGTCATATTAATTTTCCGTGTTGCTTGTACAATCTACTTTTTTTTTTTTTTTTTTTTTCTTTTTCTAAGTTGCACATTGTTGGATATTCAAAATTGAGTTTCTAATTGTGCTCTGTTTCTCTTGAATCTTCAGGTAATACCAGCTTTTGAGGAAGCTGTTTCAGACATGGCTCAGGGTGGCATTAGAAGGTGCTGCATCTGCTTCTAAAATATATAGCCTATGACTCCTATTTTCTGAGTGACACACAAAATTTTCAAGCAGTTGCTTAAAAAGTAGTGCACAAACTATGCGTCAAGTATATAAAGAGGATTACAACTGAGTGACATATATGCCTGGTCTATTACTTTATGTTGATTTCAAGAAACTGCCTAAACTCAATTGCTTGAAAAAGTAGTGCACATGCCACACATCAAGTATATAAAGTGGATTACAACTGAATGACATGTATGTCTAGTTTATTTTGGTATGATTTCAAGAACCTGCCTAAGCTCGTAACCATAATTCCTTATGGTCATCGATTTTGGTCTCAAGATGAATTCTTTAACTATAGTGTGCCAAGAATTCATTCCAAGGATGAATTCAGTTAATAGACTCTTTATCTGGATGCTAGTCACCATACCTTCACTAGCTCACAAATTGGTGCACTCTTTCATTATATTTTTTTGGATGAAATAATGAACTCCTGGATATTGTTGATGCAACTTTCTCTTGACCTTGAGCACAAAATTAGGATGGCAGTATTGGCAAAATGTATACATGCATATTGTATGTGCCTGGAAAAAACAAGGGAGGGAAACAGAAAATTGTATGCAAGTTTCATGATCTATTTTGCAGTGTTGCAGGATCATAGTGCCGCCGGAACTGGGATATCCAGACAATGATTTCAACAAGAGTGGCCCAAGACCAACAACATTTTCGGTACTATTTGAGTCTTTTGCTGATTCTAGTATTAAACTTGTGTGAACCCTTACAAAATGCAATGCCAATGTGTTTCAAAGGGCCAGCGAGCTTTGGATTTTGTACTGAGGAACCAAGGGCTGATAGACAAGACTCTTTTGTTTGATATTGAACTCCTAAAAATTGTATCAAACTGATCACCTGGCAAGGTCAACATGTGTCACAGACACCACGATCTGAAACATTAGAGGTTAGTTTTTGTTATGTTTAGTCCTTTTAATTCGGAAAAGGTTTATAGCTTTCATGTATTTCAGTTGTTCTTTGATCCAGGGTGCTAGAAGATTATGATCTGCCACAGAGACATAATCTGATAAAACATCATTGTCTTGATGAACGTGAAAAATGATCTCCAAGAAGATAGAGGGATCTTTGTATTTAGCTTTTGTACCTTTTCTTGAGATTTAATATTATGGTAAGTAGTTCTATCGGTTTTGTTACCACTGGTCCTTGCCCAGGAAAGTATGAAGATGTACAAGAAGGTTACTTTCATACCCACCTGTGTAATTATATTTTTGCTTTGTTTTGTATTCTTGTGTAAGCATTATATCATCTTAATATCTCAATGGACAAAGACTGTAATATTTATGCCAGTAATGAATTAGTATTGAATTCATTTTTATGAATCGAGTTAAATTGATCCAAAGTTGATGTACAGAGCATTAGTATCTTTCCTTTCAAGTGCTTAAACACTCAAACAAACATTCAAAACTCAGTACTTCAATTTGTGGTGAAAGCGAGAAATACGTTGTTTAATCAGATTTGTGCCCATGGTGGTGCAAGAAAATCTTCTTGGCTGGTAATTAGGTTGGCAGCCTACCAAATGGGCAATAAACAATTGCAATGGTATGCATAAAGCTCTGGTCCCTGAAGTCTGGCTTACTTCAATGTTGTGGGCACAAAATATGACCCCTTGTCCCATTGTATTAAAACGTTCAGAATTTGATTAGTACAGTTGTGTCACTGCTGGACAAAATGCATAGCATAGTGATGATCATTATCTCTTCTGGATGCGGAATTGATTAGCCAGGTTCAGGTGCATTGGTGATCCTGATGTAATATTGTTGTCACTAGACTGAGGCGGTAACCCAGTCTTCCTAGAACCATGAACTTGACACATGATGCCAATTAGAGATATTTCTTGTTCTAACCCCAATTCATCGATGAGAAAGAAATTCAAATGCCAAGGGCCCCAATTTTTGGCAGTTACAACTAAAACAAAACTAAAGTTCTGTTACAAGCTACAAAAATCACCATAAATAGATGAAAGCTAACAAAGGCCAAATCCAATCAAAGAGAGCAACACCTCTCTAGAAACACAGACTAAAATACGACACCAGAGATAAATGCATACAGGATGGAGCAATAAAACCCAAAGATCAAGTAATTAATTTAGATCTGCCAAACACCTAGCTTAATTAACAGAAAGCTCTCGCCGCTTGTACCGCACCATCACCTTTCCTTTAACACCCACAACCATGGCATTCCAATCAATCTCAGGGAAAGGTGATACAAGCTCCAACTCAAAATTCCTCAGCAAATGGCTCCATATTGCCTTTATCTGCAGGTATGCAAAGGGCTCACCAAGGCAACCATGCCTGCCACCTCCAAATGAAATATATGAAAATGCCCCTGCAGCCTTGTCTTCTTCTCTCCCAATGGCAAATCTATCAGGATCATACCTGTCAGGTTCTTGGAAAATATGAGGAAGACGGTTTGCAAAAGCTGGCGATGTGGCAACTATGTGGCCCTTTGGGATGTCATATTCTTTTCCATCTCGGGTTGTCACACTAAAATCACTATGTGAGCTACGTAGCAGCATAATCAGCGGGGGGTGGAGCCTCAAGGCTTCCTTAATGCTCCGATACAAAGTGTCCATCTCAGACAAGATATCATGATCAACCTTATTCCCATGCTTTTGCATCAGATTTTTCTGTTCCTCCAATACAGCAGATAGGTACTTCTTGTGACTGAGGAGATAAGCCCCAGTCCAAGTGGAGGTGATGGAACTGGTGTGCTGCCCAGCAAATAGAGCAGCAATAAGCAAGCCAGTGACCTCAAGTTCAGTTGTTGGGCGGCCATCTTTGTACTTTGAGTCAATGAAGCACTGCAGCATGTCATTCTCTGACTTGCCAGCATGTTTGCGGGAAGCTATGATGTTTGCAAAGATTTCTGAAAGCTTCTTGCGGGCCCGGTCACGGCGTCTGTGGGCAGGGATGGGTAGGTATGGGAAGATAACACTAATAGGGAGCATTCCATTGTCAAGGTCATGGAACAAGGCAGAAACATCAGCAAAGAGCTTATCACGAACTTCTCGACCCAAGAGACATCTACTGGCTGTCAAGATAATTAGATGCTCCAGCTCATACTTTAGGTCGACCTCACCACTGTCTCCCCACTTCGAGAAGTATTCCTGTCCGGTGCCAGTATAAAAAAGCAATTAGGACCATAGTAATCGATTTTGTGGAAAAAGGTATAATGCAGAATCTGAGAAATCAAAGAACCACAGATCTGTAAACTACTCAAAAGCCATATCAAACACGTATGATCAAGAGAGCAATTCAAATAATGATTGAATGTACCATCTGACAAGCATTATATTCAGAGAGTATGAAAGAATATTGAAAGCACTACATAACGTAGCTGAAATTGAGGATATTGGAAGCAGAACTCAAAATGTGGCTCATCACTTCAAAACTGTACATTAAACTTTTGGCAGATAAAAGGTACTAATAACACAGCTTAACATCTCAAACAATAATCTAGACATTGTCAATATTTTAATCAGAACCTTCCTATGCTAGTACTTTTGGCATTTGTTTCCTACGCACAAATATGCAGTTTTCTCTTCACTACCAAAATATTCTTAACCACTTTAGAGTGAATAACACCCTTTTTTCAGGTATCTATGCCCCATTGTGTTAGTCTGCATGACTCAAGAGACTACTAATCAGCCGGATTTAGATGTATAGTCAACAATGAATGGGCGAGCCTCAATTACAATTTCTTTCTAAAATCCTAAGGAGCACACAATGTTTGCAATCCAAAGCCTAAACAAAGTCATTGTAGAAGTTTTCTTAACCATACCAATACCTGAGCTTTTGTATCGATAAATACTAGTAGTATATTATTATGCATATATAAATTAACTAGTAACAACTGGAAGCAAAGTAACAACAAACCCATCAAAGATCCACATTTATAATCATTAAGCCACACGCTTACCTCAGCTTCTGTAACCATCTGATCCACATATCCCTTGAGTTTATTAACTCTCAAAGACTCCGTGAAGAAGCGAAACTGCTCTTGGCGCACCGAGTAATCAACATCAAACACTACTCCTGGACCGAAAGTGGGCACATTGAACTGGTACACCTCCTGCTGACTAAGATCAGACTCGGGGGCTTTAAAGAAGTGAGCTGAAACCTCAGGACCAATCAAGAAAGTAATCTTCTTGTTAGCCAGATTCAATGTGAATACACTCCCAAGCTTCGGGTACTCCTCCCTAAGCATCACAATCGGACCTTTCATGAACCGGACAAGCCCGCCAATCAAAGGCCAAGTCTTTACAACTGGGGGGACACGTTTGCTAGATCTAGGCATTATAAGCCAAGAAATAAGCTTGGCCACTACTAGAGTGGCCACAATCAGAATACCCACATTGAAGAACTTGTTATCCACATCCATCATGATTCAACTGAAAATCCAAACACAATTCATAGAAATTTTAATCAAGAGAAACTTTACTTCAGATCTAAAATGAGAACTCAAAGAATTAATCACTGCTATACCCAATTATCAGATTTAAATTAAGCCGGTATTTCATTGATCAGAAAATGATTTATTTTATTTATTTTTTAATCTTCGATTTATCGGCAACAAAACAGAGAGTAACAGAAAATCAAAAGAGAGAGAAAATATGAGCAATAAATGATTAAAGAAGATAGAGTAGGGAAATTAGGATAAAAAAAACGGTGTAATTAGGATTGTTATGTACCTGATTTCAGAGAGAAATGAAGAGAAGAGAGAGTGTGAAGATCATGTGAATTTGAGAGAGAGTGAGAGAAAGACAGACATGAGTAGCATTACACTATCTTGCAAATAATAAATACTTTATATTAAAGCTAATTGGAAATTACTACGTAGTTGTCATTTTGTAGGCGTTTTTTGTGAGTGACCGAGCCGTCCGTTGATAGGACTGTTAAATTGAATCTCGGCCCGTTTCAAATTTTTAAATCCTCTCTTTTATCTTAATACAATTTATAAATTAATTTGTTTTAGAAAATAGCTTCCTTACAATCTGGTTTAGAATAATTCTCCTTCAATCATTAAAAAGATTATTCATTAAAAGTCATATATATTATTTAAAAAAATTCATAATTCATTAAAAAAATTATATGACTAAAAATAATTTATCTATTTACTTACCACGTAATGAATTAGAAAAAAACTATCTGCCTTCTTTTAATCTTTTTCAGATTTTTTTTTGAAAAGTTGGATTTTATAAACAGTAACCACAAAATAATTTTATTTGGAAAGTAACATGCTCAGATTAGCTGGGCTAGTTGGATCTGGAAAACAGTGGGACTGTTAAAGGTGGTTTGTCCCAAACGTGGTGTGTCGTGATTTGTGGAGAGACTTTCTTTATCTTTTTGAAAACGTGGGAGAGGAAAGAACGACAAAAGTTGCTTTGATAACTGGTGGACTTGGTTTCTGAGTGAACGATTGTGTGGTTGATTTTATTAACTTTTTAATTAAAAAAAAAAAATCATATTATTGCTACTTACAAATTTCAAACACCACAAATAGGTATCCACTACACAATCATAACTTGGCAAAAAACGAAAATACACTGCACAATTATGGAAGCCATAACAGAACAAGCTGTAAATTTCCCTTAGCATCAACGGTGCATTTATGTGGTTGGGATAAAAATAACAATAAAAATATAAGTCTAATTTTCTTTCTTCTGATTATGTATTTAAAAGAGTTGTTTAACTATTTATTTTGCTAACTCTCTGCATCAGCATCAGTCAAAGGATTTCTTTTTAACTATTAATTTAAAATTGTGGAAGGAAAATTTATCCAACATTATAAAAGGTAATCCCAATTTGTGATGCAATTCAATTATTCAAGAATATGAGCCATTCTCAAAACAGGTTCCAAAGTAGAGGCAGTCATGCAATGCCAAGCACAGGACTGTGTTGCCAGCCGTCTACACATAAATCGCTCCAATAAAACATGAAAATATAACTCCAATACGCATTTGTCGAAGAACTCCCCACAGGGAAAATTAAACAAACGAGTAAATTATTCAATTTTCCGGAAGTAATATTCATTCTTCTCAAATAATAATTGTTAATTAAATTCATAGTATGACCAATTATGAAGTATTGTAATACAATTATTCTGTTTTCACTTTTTGTATTGTAATACAAATCTTTTATCCTATTTTTTGTATTCTATTTTACTCTCTACCAATTACAATATCACACGTGTATGATTTTTTTTTATTTTTTTTAAACTTCAGTTATTTATAAAAAAATAATAATAATAATAAGTGATAGATTGTAATTGGTAGAATATAAAGTAGAACACAAAAAATGAGATATAGAATTTGTATTCTAAGTATTGCTTTCAAAGTATTAAATAATTTTGTAACTTTTTTTTTTTTTTTGATAAATCACATTTTTCAAATAAAACCTGTGAATTTGAGTTAAAGAGACCAAAAGAGGGAAATAAAGACAAAATGTAAAGCATTGGATTTAGAGGAAAACATGTCGAAAGGAGGGTATTTTGCACTATGGATTAATGATGATGATGAATGGACTTCTCCACCTGAACTACCAGAACTAAATTCATGCTGCACCATAAAAAGGAATATAAGACACCCGTTTGTTTCTGTTCTTCCTATTAGCAAGCATTTTGGCATCCCATGTTGATAGCTACAAAGGTGTTTTATATGCAACTATCTAGCGTTGTTAGATAGAACTGGTTCTGATAGCATAATTAGGTTTATTCAGAATGTAAATCATACTCATGCAGAAAATTGAGACCAAGTGAGCGAAGTAGCAGTAAAAAGGTTAAAACTGGATTTTTCAGTACATAATATAAGCCAAAAATTAAGCAAAGGAAATAAAGAGCAGAAAATATTTAATTTCTCACATCATCTTTCAGTTCAAAAACCCCAATCCAAGTATACCGAATGAACTAGAAAAATTGTAAATCATGATATGCTTGAGCAGCATTGATGATTTATCACCTCTATGAGAACATATTTTGCATATTGGTCGAAGATAACTTGTTCATGAAGTGGGCGGGGAAGGCACCTTACTCCTCATTTTTAACTCTCTTCTTTGACTTATGAGAGCGCTCTGATGACCCTGATGTAGTAACTGCGCTATGATCTCGTCCTGAATCTTGAGTAGAATGCTCCATAGATCCAGTGGATTCACGAACATGTTTTCTTTTTGAAGGCTTTGACGGCTCCCCAACTTCAGATAAGGAACTTCTCTGTCGGCTACTATGCGTGGAAGTCGGATGGCTACTATGCGTGGAAGTCGGACGTACACTATGTGTAGAAGCGGACGACTACTTCTTGTTTGTGAGTTTCTCAGAATACTGCTTTGTATAGAAAATTGACGGGAAGAATTTATCAATGAACTTCCTCTAGATTTCTCATAGATTTGTCTCAAGTTGTTGGAATTGAGTTTTTGAATTTCATCAGGCTCTGGATAATGGACAAGGGAAACAAGCCGTGAAATCTTCCCAACTGTCAACACAGATTACTGTATCATGAGAGTTCTTGAAAGCTTGTAACAAGTGACAATATCAACAATAGCAACATTAGTGATAATAATGGCAATAATAACAAAGACAACCTATATTAGTGATAAAAATGGCAATAATAACAAAGACAACCTATATAAAAGATCATATTAAATTAACATAATAGTTCTCATTTCATTAGGGGTAAAACTGATTTTTTTGTTTTTTTGATAAATAGGGGTACAACAGATGGTACCAAATGAAAGACCTAAAACTAGACCTTGGTGATAAAACTAACTAACCAACAACAAAAAGAATAATTCAAAGTGAGAAGCATAGACAAATTGATTGTATATATTCATAAACAAACTTTAGATACAAAATCAGAATCTAAGTATGAACTGGGCTTAGAATCAGCCTTATAAACAGAGGTTTCAGTACGGCACAAATGACTTGATGAGTTACTAGGTTAAAAAAATAAGTAAAATTAACAGATTATATGTTTATTTATTTGCTAGGTACAAACATTGTGGAGGACAAAACAAAAAGGAAACGTAAATGGTAGAACAATGAGGAAAACCCCCCAGAGACATCAAGATTTGAAATAGGCATCAAACAAACTAGAGTAGGATATCCCTCTCTGGAACTTTCTTTTCTCCTCTATGACCTTAACACTTATATAAGCTGTCAACAGGGCCGGCCCCGAGGTTTGGGTTGCCCAAGCCCGTTCCGATTTTGATTGCCCACTTATTAGTTAATACTAAAAAAAAAAATACAAAATCAATGTTACATTGTGGTTTTAGCTTAAATTACATATATATATATATAAAAGAGCAAAATGTTGAATAATAAAAAAAAACACATTAATAATGACTTTATATGTTGAATAATCAATAGAATGATGAAATTATCTATATAAATTAAAGTTTTTCTTCACTATAAGTGATTTTATCTTCAATGGTAAAATCGTAAATATCGAAAACATCCATTAAGCCGTGACTATCAATGTTTTTCTTCACTTTTGAAGTTTCTGTTCATTGGTAAAGTCGTAATAACTCAAAAACATCCATTAAGCAGTAAAATAGTCACTGACTCACGGAACTTATATTTTTATCAATAAAAAAGTCATAAACCCACTAAAACACTAACCTACACAAAACACCTGAATCAAAATAGAGAAAAGGAAATTGAGAGCTTCTACAGAGAGCCCACTACATTGATAACATCAAAGAAAATATTCACAATAAGCAAAGAAAAAATGGTTGCTGGTTCAAATCAAACCTCCCGATCAAAAAAAATATTGTTACAGCGAGTGTCAACTATGGCGACGGCGACTCCTCAGCAATGAATAGGTATTTAGGTTCTCTAATCTGTAATCTCTCAGTTTGGTGTTTGTAAATTTGGGGATTGGCAAGCAATTTTGGGCAAGATCTATGGATTCGTGAAGATTTTTGGGGCAATTGGCCTTTATTTTGCCTATTTTGTAACTAAGCAGTGGGATCGTTCTAGATGTTGCTTTTAAACAATTTTTTTTTTTTTTTTGCCTCTAGCTGTACAGATCTTGATCCATTGTTATTATAAAAAAATAAAATAAAATCTTAATTTGTTGGTTAAAAAAATAAAATCTTGATATGTTGGTCGGTTGGGTGTGTTGGTTTCTGAATATTTTTTTTTGCCCTCTGAAATATTTTTTATGTATATTAATAAACTTCTAAATTTTTTTTTTTTTTTTTTTTTTTAATGTATACGTATAATTTTTTTTTTTGATTGGTTGCCCTGAGGTGAGGGGTTGCCCTAGCCCAAGGGCTTGCTGGGCTTACCCCAGGTCCGGCCCTGGCTATCAAGCAGAAGGAAGCCAGACAAGACCCAAATGAAACCTGAGAGGCAACCTCATCTGAAAATTTTAAACTGTTGAAGATAAAAAATCCAAATGAAGTTTTTTTTTGATAAGTTTATTTGAACCTGGATTCTTTAAACATAAGAATTACCAATGTGCAAAATATCCAAATGAAGTGACTGAAACACTTGTATATCAGCACAAATAAGATAGACATGTAAAATCTACCATGCATCTTATGGGTTAACTTAACATGAAGCTGTAAATATATAATAAAGATGTGGAATAAAGAAAAGAAAGAAGCCTATTTACACACATACCAACATTTGGCTCTGATGCAGAGGAAAGAAAAACTGTTGCATTTGACTCTTGAGCCGCAAAGCTGACAACATCATAATTTTTTCCTGTCAAAATGCACTAGATTGAATTAAAAAAAGTGCTGACAATCATATGCTGCAAGCAGTAAAGTCATTCCAAATCAGGCTACATTACATGCTAAAAGAGCATTAACACAGAAAAGGGATGCTGAGACTAGAGTTTCTCCCATGTACCACTGCAGAAGATTTATATTTACCAGATGAATCCTCAAAACTGCCCAACTGTCCATCACGATGAAGGTTGAGTGACAATTCTTGCCCATCAAGTCCAGGAAGCTGCAATACCCATAGAGCAATTAATAAACTCAATGCCCTGGCCTTAGTGACATCAAACTATGATAGCAGTTATTCCATTGACTTGTAAACTGTTTTTGCTGTTAAATCTTTGATGCTAAGGAAGTCCAATCCAGACAACTAATTTAGTTTTTGGTTGAGCTGCCTCATTCAAACCAATTTTGAGCTTAGATGACAAGCAAAACCAGACTTCAATAGACGGTACAGTTTTGAAAGCAAATTGGCATGGCCCATCCAACCAATTTCGGGGTAAAAGTCTTATATCAAATAAAAGTAGCAACCACAACTATTTCAAGTCTGTAAAAATACAAAATTAATATGGAAATTACAGTTTGTTACAAACCTTGCATCATATTCCTTTTGTTTATTCCTAAAACTGGTTTTGATAGAAACAAACTGAGTCAGCAGATACTAAAGAATAAAACTTACTTCTTGATTTTTGGGCCACTGAATGAGCCAAAGTTCTGTGGAGTCCGTTGAGCTAAGATCAATAAGGGGTTCCTTGGCCTCTACCTGAAATTCTGGTGGAGGTTTGTAACCTTGTTTGCTGTCGGAATCCATTCCCTCAATCTTCAACTCACAAACAACCAACTGTATTTCCAAACAGTAAAGCAATGATTAGCGTTAGCTGAGAAATAAGAAAAAGTAAACACATAATCAATCAACCCCGACAAAAACCTTTTGAGCAACACCCACCTAATCAATTTCACAAATTAAACCCATTTGGTTGCTGATAACCTAGGTATATATCAATCCATGAAGGAATCAAATATAGTCTAATAATCATTTTGTAATGTTCATCATAGTTGTCAGAGTTCTAATGTAAAAGCAACCAAGTATGTTTCCAATAACAACAATAATCATAGATATCCCAACACAAAATAAGCTCCATCTACAATCCTCTATTACAAATAAAATCTCCAATTCAAACTAAGCTACAACCGCCTTTAGCCAGGAAATCTCTATTCCGCAATTACCTAAAAAATCTTAAAAATGGAAATAAGAGGGTTTGAGATACTCAGTAAGTCAGACTTTATTATTATCAGTAACATCTTCTCCTGCATTCTCAGTGTCAATTACCTCAACTTTTTCGTGCTTATCAGAAAAACATTAATTCAACAAAATCCTAGTAATGTCAAACAATATAGCATCGAATTATCACACAAGAGTCCTATACAAACGACTATAACTAAAACCTCATCAATCAAAATATGACAAATATATCTATAAAAACGATTTAAAAACTCACGCACAACCCATGTAAATATAATCCATGTCAAAAATTTCCAAAAAATAAAAAACAAACCTCAAATCAGAAGCAGATGAAGCTCAGGTCAGCACCGGATATGTGGGTGGGTGGCCGCACCAGAGGTGAGAACTGAAAGCGAGATGGTCTTGGACGCGGCGGCTTGCGGCGGCTATTTGGAGGCTGTAGCGTGGAGACGGCTGTGAGAACTGAGAGGGAAAGATTTAGGGTGATTATCGTTTTGCTGTTTTGAGTGTTTTTAAAATTAAAGGCTAGATTATAAATGAGATCCTTTAAGTTTGGATAAATTCAATTCGGTATTTTAAGTTTTTACTGTTTTAATTTAGTTCTTTTAAGTTTGGTGATACTTCAGTTATCTTCTCTAAATTTTGACTGATTCAATTTAGTATTCAAAATTTCGTTAAATTTCAGTTCGGTCTTATATGATTTGACTGTTTCAATTTGGTCCTCTAAGTTTAGTCCACATTTAGTTTGGTCTCCTAAATTTAATTTCGTTTCAATTAAGACGTCATTTTTTTATTTTTGAAATTTAAAAAAAAAATAACAAAAACTAATAAAAATTATTTTAAAAAAATTCGGGAAAAAAATAAATACTTAGAAAACTTAATTGAAACCAAAACCAAACTTAAATGACGTGTTTGTTTATTTATTTTTTTTATTGCTGATGTATCATTATGCCATATATGTGTCAATCTATTTGTAAAAACATTATGAAAAATTGCACTTTACCACCTTTAATTATTGGGTATATCTCAATTCCCTCATTTATCTATAAAACCAAGCAATGTACCCCTTTATGTATTAAAAATATGAAAATAGTCCTAATCGTCTAATTTTTTGTTAAATTCCAGCAAAATTAACAAAATGTTTTATGTATTTTATTAATTTCAAGTCATTACATATTAATATACCATAAAAAATACTTCGTTCTTTTTACTTGGATTTAACATAAAATTAGACGGGGGCGATTTGTATATTTATTATTCGGTTATATAGATAAAGGAAGGAGAGGAAAAGTGCAATTTTCCCAAATATTATAGTAAACAAGGCCTAAAACTCATGTTTTTATGGTTCAACCCCCTGGATTTGTTGATTTAGATCATCCCAACAATGTCTACAAGTTGCATAATTCTCTCTACGGCTTGAAGCAAGCCCCATGCGCCTGGTTTGAAAGGTTCACATCTCATCTATTCACTATTAGCTTTATTGCATCTACTGCTGATCCTTCATTATTTGTTCTTCGAGATGGTCCTACTGTTCTATATCTGCTGCTATATGTCGATGATATTATACTAACTGCCAATAGTTCAACTGCTATCACTTCGCTTATTGCTCAACTTGCTTCTACATTTGAATTGAAAAATTCGAGTCCATTGAGATAGCCTTCAAATTGGCTATGGTCCTAACTCTCTATTTGTCAATCAACGAAAATATGTTATTGACCTGCTCTCTAAGTTTAATATGTCGACTTGTAAACTTGCCTCTATACCTTTCTCTATGTCTCATAAACTTCAATTAGACTCAGAAGACTTGTTATCTAATCCAACCCAGTATCGCATCCTTGTTGGAGCTCTTCAATTTGCCACATTTACTCGACCTGATGTTACCTACAGTCAATCAAGTTTGTCAATATATGCACAAACCAACTTCAGCTCATTTAGTTGCTGCCAAACGGATTCTCAGATATCTAAAGATTACCTTATATTTGGGCATTCGTTTTTGGGCTGGTGACCCGTATGATCGTCGCTCTACAACTGGAATCATTGTCTAGTAACAATCCTATTACTTGGATCTCCAAAAAGCAACACACTGTTTCCAGGTCACCCACAGAGGCCGAATATAGAGCTCTTGCAATAGGTGCTACTGAACTTGCTTGATTAAGACAAGTGCTATGTGATCTTGGTATTTTTCTCCCATCTACTCCAACAATCTAGTGTAATAATATCAGTGCAATTACTCTTGCATCCAACCCTGTGTTCCACAGTAGTACTAAACACATTGAAGTCAACTATCATTTTGTTCGAGAAAGAGTTGTTCGTGGTGATCTCCATCTCCACTGATCAACTTGCAAATCTGTTCACTAAGCCTTTGTCCACACAACGTTTCCAATATCTCATATTCAAGCTCATGTTTGTTTCACCTGATCATTTGCTTGCGGGGATATATTAGAGCATATGAACTAAATGATTAGTTCTTATCTATTTGTAACTGATTTTGATAATCATATAATAGAATCTGTTTGTAGTTATTTACAGGTAGTTCCTTAGTTAGCTTTACATTTGATCTATATAAATAGCATGTAGACTCTCCTGACATAATAGCATTAATCATTTTCTCTCAAATTATCTTTTCTTTCTCACTCTCTCTAGAATTCATTCTTCCTTACTCAATCTCAGATTCCTTACAGGACCAACAGTGTATTTAAGCCTTTAATTTACGCCAATATCTTAAATTATTCGATTATGAATATTTAAAAAATATATAAGAATTGAATTTTATATGGATGATGAATTAATTGATTAAAAACTATTCATCTTTTGGTATATAAAGGTTAAAAGTTTCTTACAAAATGCAAATAAAATTATGGCATAAATGCACCAGATTTCATGATTAGAGAGCATGCAATTTGTGTTTTTTTAAACATGGTTTTTTGGTTTAAAGTCGTGAAGGCGTGACTTTTTTCAAAACTAGTAACACGATTATGATATTTCGTGCCATTCAAAGTGCATTTTGAAATATTTTGTAACAAATTATCTTATAATACATTTATAATACTTATTATGTATTATAATATTTGGGAAAACAATTTCAATTATATAACATGCCCTTAGAAAGAGGGTTGAAGACAAACGGTAATTAAAGTTGTAATTAAGAGGTGATAAAAATTAAGTTTTTGAAAGAATGGAAAAAAAAAGGGAAAAAATGATTATGACATGACTTAATGAAAAGATGATAAAGCGGCCTCTTACTAAGGAGACTCAGGATGTGTGATGTTGTTAAGATTGTGGGTTATTGGGATTTGAGTAGAGTTTCTCTTGCTCTTCCCCCTAGTACAGCTGCTTTTATCAAAACAACTAATCTTTGTACTGTCAATAAGAACGAGGACTGCATTGACTAGGACTCAGCTAAAGGAGATTTCAATTTAAGAAAGGCTTACAATCTAGCTAGTAAGGTTCCCCATGACTCGGGTACTCAGGGAATTCTAAATGGTTATGGAACATTAATACTAGTCTTAGGATTCAGTTCTTTCTTTGGCAATGTTACCATAATAGTGTGCCTGTTAGGAATGCCCTTGCATCCCATGGTTTGAATGTAAATCCATCTTGCCCTCGTTGCTCATGTCCAAATGAAACTCTAATTCATATGTTGAGAGATTGTCCTAACTCTTTATCCTTTTGGAATAAAATTAAAACTCCCTTAGCTTGTCATTTTTCTTTCCAATTTCATTTGCTTGACTAGTTGGAGTTTAATTGTACTCCTTTTGATACTCATGTGAATAGCCATATTGAAGGGAAAACTATCTTCTCATTTGGATTATGCAACATTTGGCTTCGCAGAAGCCAGGTGGTTTTTATCCCCTCCAGTTCTCCTTGGATCCAACTGTTTCTACCATTTCTCTTGCCTCCGAATTTTTCTTCTTAATGGGAAACGCAAGGCACTCTAAGGCCACTATCCCTGTCTATTAAATGAACATTTCCTCCCTTGGGATGGGCAAAGTTAATACAAATGGCTCTTCTTTGGAGAACCTTGGTGTTGCCGGTTGAAGAGGTGTAATTCAAGAGGGATTTGGGTTCGAGGTTTTTCTCAAGTGATAGGCATTACATCTAGTGTTCAGGTTGAGCCGAGGGCTCTCAAAGATGGGTTGTTAATGGCCTTAGAATTAGAAATCTATCTCTTTGAAATTGAGATGAATTCTTTAGTTGCGATTGAACTGAGGAATTCCACCAAACTTGCTAATGTTTTCTTGAGATTTATTATGGATGATTGTAGGTGCCTTTTAGAGAGGTTTAACCAATTCAAGCCCCAACATATCTACCAAAAAAGCTAATTCTTGTGTTAATGTACTTGCTAAGGCTCGTTGCGCCCAACAAATAAACTTTGACTCTTTTATCACCCCTCCTACGCATGTGTTAGAGGTGTTGAAATTTGATGTTTCGAACTTTTCTTATACTCAGTTAATTAGTCGTTAATGAACTTTCCTTTCAACCAAAAATAAAAAACTTTATAACCACACCAAAAAAAAAAAAAAAACAATGATGGTCCCAGTGAAAGTTGTGGCTACAAATATATTATAGATGTGAACCTTCATGTAAGCATAGTTGTTTCCATCAAAGATAACAAAAGTGTACCTATACTTTGATACCACTTCAAAAATCTTTTTTCAGACCCTAAACAATTTATGCAGTAAAAATTAATACAACAAGTTTATTTATAATTTCACGCACAAGTATATATATTAATAAAAAATATCAAATACCAAATCTAAAGCAATAATAAAAGAGCAGATAAAGTACACACGAATTTAGTAACAAAGTGGAAAACCAAATTAAGAACATCTTCAATGGAAAAACCACTATGGGGACCAATCCCGTAGAATTTTCATTATATGAAAAGCAGTTGCAACAGTCTACTTAAAGCATTAGCATAAGATGTTTTATAACATCTCTTTCTTCGAATTTTGGCCATTCACACACAAAATTCATCCTTATCAGCTCTTTTATCATCTTTCATTTTTTCAAAAACTGCTACAGTAGTTCTTTAAATATGAAAGATTACTATTCATCTTTCATACATTTTTTTTTTTATTGAATTCTATTCTCCCTCTTCAAATCCTCTCTCTCTCTCTTTTCCTCTTCAACTCCTCTTGAAATAATAAAAGAATATTTAATAAAATAGATAAGAAGATAAAGAGTGGGATGTAAGGAGTATTTTAAAAGTGAATAGTTAAAAGCCAAAAAGTGAGTTTTATCTTCAAAATTTGAAAAAAAGAAAAAATGTAAACAATCCCATGTGAATGCTCTTACAAGTTACAAAACCTTTGTATAGTTAGACTTTCTATTGTAACATTTGCAAATCCCCCACCTATCTTAGTACCGCAGTAATCTCAAAACCTTTGGAATCTCTCTAAGTGAATTTCCTCCACAAACTCTTCATCGGCATGAACCTGAACTTGTGGCACTCAAAGAAAAGAAGTCTATGTGGTTTCAAGCAATCTTTCAATCACTCTCTTTAGGATCACAAGATGTATAGTGTGCACAATACAAGTATTTTTCTATTATGCAAAGGCCAAGGTTTGTTCTGTGTTGCTTCGAGTGTAGCCGCCTTTTCCTTTGTAGAAAAGTTGTGCAAAACTTGTTTTATATGGGTGCACAAGTAGGGTAAAAAACCTAGCAGAAATCCTAGTACAAACGAAATTAGAAATTAAGGGTATGTTTGGTGATAGGATTCAAACACAGTTTTCACTGTTTAAATCCAAAAAATGGTGGGCCCGGGTCCAAAATAGTTTGTTTGGCAATTATTCTTACTTTTTGGATTCAAAAATTTTCACTGTTCATTTGATACTCAAATGGCCGAAATTGAGACCAACTTTTACTATTTTCGGTGGGATTCAGTTACTGTTCAAAAGACTGGTGGCAATTTTGCAATTTTTTTCACAAATTGACCAGTGGCATTTTAGTAATTAAAACACACATATTTCCTTCTTTTTCTGACATTTTCAACGGCCATAGGAATTACTCTTCTTCTTTGAAATTCCTGAAGCTCTCATTGTCCTCATTACTCCCTTTGATTCCTGTACGCCATCGCCGCCTCGGTCATTTCTCATTACTCCCTTTGCTTCCTTTACGCCATCGGCTCACTTGGTCATTTCTCATAATCACACTCAACTTCCTCATAAATCCACAACTAACCCTCTTTTTCCCATCTATAAAAATGGCCTCACAAGCCGATGGTGAACCGAGAGAAGCTGAAGTTGAGAGAGCCATAGATTGAAGTGTTTGGCTCCAATCACGATCAAGCTCTCCATCTCCGACCGACGGTGGCTGTTCTAACCCTCCTTTGGTTCACGAAAGTTAGGTATTTGTCATCCTCACTCCAGATCTAAAGTTTTGCCTATTTTTTTCTTTGATTTGGTTGTGAAACTTCTTGAAATCTGGTTTGGTTGTGTTAATTTTCTGTGTGGTGTTGCTGTATTGGAGATAATTTCTGGAATTATTTTTGCTCTGCTTTGTGTTATGCATGCTACTGAGATGGTGGAATTAGGCAAGAAGTGAAGGCGGAGCTAGGCTTGAAAATCAGATCTGCGGTGAGTGAACAATCAAATCTGGGCTGCGGTGGTGGTCTGGTTGTTGCGCAAACGGTGGAGCAAGTGGCGCGCGGCGTTAGGCTAGCGCCGTCCGGTTGGGACTAGCTCCTTATCTGCCTTGGGTGGCTCATGGTCAGACGGGCTGCTGGGGTTTGTATTACTGTGTTGGGTCTGGGGGAGGAAATGTGTGTGTGGGTAGGGTATTTGTTATGGAGGGAAATAATGATGTGGTAGTTATAAGTGAAAACAATCCAATGAAAACAAATGCCAAACAAAAAAAAGTGATTAAAAACAAAGAAAAAATTGCATTTGGATTCAAGTTTAGAGAACAGTATAAATACAAATTTTGAAAATAAAAAAAAATTGCATTTGGATTCAAGTTTAGAGAACAGTATAAATACAAATTTTGAAAATAAAAACACAATTCAATCACCAAACATAGCCTAAGTCTCTGGGATCTCACTTGAGTGAGTCTTAGGTGAGTGAGAGGAGAACTCTCGAGTTGATTATTGTTTTGCTTGAACAGTAAGCAATTCTTCGAGGCAGCCCACAACAAGCCTTTTAAAATAAACTAATTACTCCAAAAACAAATGTTTGAATACAATCTTTGTCATGGAAGTAGCCAACCTAAAGTCCTAACACTATTACTTAAAGATTAGGATCTATATTCACTTGTTCATTTGTTCTTCAATATCTTCATATGATGTTCCAGGAACATAGGAACTTCAAACCTGGTAATTACATTTTACAGTGCTAACTGCTAACTGCACCGTCTGTCTTCAACTCACTAGTTCTTTGTAGATATTAAAACCCAGACTTGAGATGAGGTATGTGAAACACAAAGTATAAATTGCTGCCAATGTCCAAAGATAAATCAAAAGATAATACTTTCTTTCATCTTTTAAATGATTCATGATTGCTTACATGAAAAAAAAAAAAAAAAAATTTCAAGTACCAAATCTAGAAAGAGGAAAATTGTACATGGGAAAATGGCCCTTAACCAACCAATGTTCCCAATTCCTATTTAGCTACCAATTGAGAGGGTTTCTTTTTGTTGTTTACATCTTGCTTCCCCATCTCAAAATTATGATTGTCCCTGTACTTGTATCTCTGTGCTAAATACAGAAAAGCAAAGAAATTGATTACACTCAAAACTGTAAGCAGCCAGTAGAAATAATCAAATTTGCCAGTATTTATATTTTGGGACAACCATGATGGCTGCATTTTGCCTGGGTTCCCTGTGACTGATTTGATAATGCTGTTCAATATAGAGGCTACAAAGCAACCTAAACCACCAGCTAGAGCAGCATAAGCAGATCCTATGCTTTTCATGGCATCTGGAGCTTCCTCATAGAGAAATTCTAGTGATCCCACTATGCAAAATACTTCAGCTATGCCAATCAGGCAATATTGAATCAGCAACCAGTATGCACTTAGGTTTGGCATTGGAGTTAAGAAATTAGCCTCATACTCGTGTTTTATTGCATAATTTCTTCGGTACCTTTCAAAAATCCCAGCCCATCCCACAGAAAGGATTGAAACTAACAGACCAATGCCAATTCTTTGAAGTTGAGAAGCTCCATGAGGGTGACCAGTTATGCGTCGGGATAATGGGACAAATGTGGAGTAATAGAGAGATAGTATAAGAAATATGCTGAGGCCAGGAAATACAGGCATGCATGTTACTGGGAGTTTCAGGTGACCCATGTGGGTGTTTAGAGTATAGGCTTGTTGTACTGATAGAGTCAAATACTCTGTTAAGATTACACTGAGAATAATTGTGCAAGCTGGTATGGGGATAAGTTTCAAAAGGATCTTGACTTCCTCCACTTGAGTCACAGTGCAAAGCCTCCAAGGACTTTGATTGGGACCATCTTCTTTCAGCTGCAATGCTGCCTTGTCCAAACATCTGTAGGGCCAAAAAGACTCAAATATCATATAGTGAAATGATCAGTTTAGTAACAATTTATGTGGACCAGAAAGCAGTTAATGTGGAGAAAAAAAGGAATTCTTAAGGTGCTTCATTAATCAGTTATTACATTTGATACCTTAGCTGCTGTCTAAGGCCAGAAGGGGAAACTAAAATGATCTAACATTTTATGTGCCTAATCAGGCAAAAGTAATGTAATGTAAAAGAAGGGTCAGTCCTACCTGAAATCATCAGTGTGAGCTATCTTTCCGCTACCCCTAATTGCAGATTGTGTTCCAGGAACCTCATACAAGCCTACTAACTCACTGCTAGAGAATGAGGCATTTCTCTTCCGAAATGCAGCTACCAGGACTTGGGCAACGCGTGTTAGAGGGCTGCCTCCTGGCAATCTATGCCTATATAAAGGAGTGCCAATAAAGAATACCAAGTTTGATATGCCCATAGCTATGGCCAATGAGCCAAAGGCAGATCCCCATCCATGTTTTATTTGAATGTATACTACCGCAGTGAAGGCCAGAATTGCCCCAATAGTAACAGAAAGATAGAAGAAGTTGAAAAACCTATCCAAGAGAGATTTGTAATCTTTACTTCTTTCATCAAACTGATCAGCTCCAAAAGAAGAAACACATGGCCTTATACCTGCAGCTCCAAATGCTGTCACGTAAAGTACAGTGTACAGGTATGTCATCTGCCATCGTTTTGCAGGCTCACAAAGGCCTAACAGGAGCGAGATCTGATCACAATGATCTTGGTTTGGCGTGAAGATGCTCATTGTTGCACATAGGGTTATTCCTATCAAACCCTCCAGAAAAGAAAATTAAAAAAGAATGTGATAATCATAATCAGTATACCTCCAATTTTAGAAGCAGATAAACTAGTAAAAACTAGAAAGACAAGCAACTGCAGTATAGGAAAATGTAATAACTCTGTAGTCCTAACCAAATGACTGGGAAAAAAGAAAAACTAATAATGTAGTATCTAATAAAATTTCATATACAGATCCTACCACCAGATAAATTGTTGTGAAGATTGCTATTGTCCAATATCGACCAAGATATGCATCAGCTAGGAAACCACCAAGGACAGAGGATGCTTGTGATATCCCTAGGAAAGTGTTTACTGCATTTGATGAACCGGAGAAGGGCCTATGCATAACATAGAACATATAGGCCACCATATTAACCGAAAGCCCAAAATAAGCCATTCTCTCTGCCATTTCATTCCCTGGACAAATAAAGACTCAAGTTCACTGCTATTCAATTATATCTCATAATTCTTTGGCCAATGTATGCACACACATACACACTCACAGCAACACCTCAAGTGTGTTTAGACATCTATTTGAATTGAATTAGAATGGATTCATTTGTTAACAACAACAACAACAACAATAAAAACAAACATAAGAATCATGATCTCAGTTCTCCACAGTTTTACCAGCAAACCAAAGAAGAGAATTTTAAGGAAATAGAAATTTGAACGTCAACTGAAAGATATTGTCTACCAAATATGAAGAAGGCAGCAATCCAGCCACCCGTCTTTGAAAGATCAGCAATAGGTTTTCCATGAATATTAACCGGTGTAGTTCCCCCAGTATAACCACGCCCAAACGCTGTCCGCCTATCGTCAGATTCAAAGAAGTAGATTCCAAGCTTCTTTCTGTGAATGGAGTCAGAATTTCCATTCAAAATAGTTGGTGTCTCAAGCCCACCTTCAGGTGACTGAATTTCTCTGCTACCCATTCCTCAACTCCCTGAGATATATATATATATATATACACACACAAAAGGACCATTAAATATATATTATTACATAACAACAGCAACAACAACAACAACCAGTCTTAATCTCAAAATTTTTGAGATCAGTTATGAATTCTCAACAGACTAGTCGGACACATGTATTCCTATTACATGACAACCAAGCAAAAATAATGTTTTAATTAATAAAACCCAGAAGATGATCCTGCTACTGCAAAATGAAAACGAATTTAAAAATACAGAAGGAGGAGCAAAGCAGTAGTTCGAGCTAGTGTATAAATTTTTTGTTTAAAAATTCTCAACTTTCCAAACAACAAAGAAACTTATCAACGATCACCAAGTCCCAACTTCTACAAAGCCAGCCAAGCTTCCCTTTCTTGAAACTTGAAAGTACAAGGTGCACACGTAGTTCATGATTGCTGGTAAGTAATAAAATTGAAATGAAAACAAAACAAAACAAAAAAATAGGACTTATAATTCGTAGGAGCAAGAAGCTACATACCCTTTACAATGGAACTGAGAATATACGAAGTTTTAGTATGACTGTTGAGTGACGTTCACCCAGTCATGCATAGAGGAAGAGTATATCTAATATGCGTATATCGGGATCGATTAGTAGATGTTATTAAAGGGTACAGACAATACAACGTGAAAGAATTCAATCTTTTCGGGACAGTTAGCTAGCTAGTAATAAGAAGTAAAAAATAAAAAATAAAAGCGACTAGAAACAATAAAGGAGATCCAACCGACACGTGAAAACTGAAAAGTGAAACACATAGAAGACTATCTAAATGCAATAAATGTCTAAGAAAAAAAATGAAAGATATCAGAAAGTGGGACTGGCAGAGGCAGCATTAAATGGTCCACTTGAATAGGAGGTTGTCCGTATTAGCACCATTGTTACTCTCTTCCACATATACAGTTTCATAAGCTGACGCCATCGGAGATACTCCAAACTCTCTTTCTCTCTTTCTTTGTCTGTCAGCTGTATGATACACACTACATTAATGGTAGGTTGATTAATTTGAGTGTGAAATATTAGTTAGACATCCATATGCTTTGGTCCGGCAACGAATCAATGCATGCTTCTCTTACCTTCCACTTTCTACAGCGGACCAACTATCGTACAATTTCAATTATTTCCTTTCATTAAAAAAATGGCCCCATATGGTCATTTTCTACTCTGTTTTGATTTCTGAGAATCGGCCTCTAGTAGTGCTAAGTCTTGGCACTATAAAAAAAGTGTTTTAAAAGTTCTTTTAACATAAATTATTAATTAAGTTGATATTCAAAACATTTCTCAAAAAAAAAAAAAAAAATCAAAACTTTTGTGGGTTCTAATTAGTTCAATTGATAAAGTCATAAAGTGCTTGGAGCCTTGGATTCGAATCCTACCTATATAAAAAATCAATTAAAGCAATTATCATAAAACTGGCGTCATAGATTCGAATACTTTCGTAACTAAAAAAAAAAAAAAATCAAATCAAATCAAATCAAATCTTTAAAAATTCAAATTACACCCCCTTAAGTTGGGTGAGTTGTCATTTTAGTACCTTAAGGTTCATTTTTGTCATTTTAGTTCCCTAAATTAATTTAGTTGTCAAATTGGTCTTTTTTCAATCTCCTAAAGGTTAAATATTGTTGTTAATGTATTAAAAAAATTAAAAAAAAAAACAATTATTTTATTAAATTAAGAGATTAAAATAAAAAGTGACCAAACTTAGGAGATGTAATTTGAATGTTAATCTAATTTTTTAATACATTAACTGCAGTATTTAACTCTTAGTGGACTAAAAAGAATTAATTTGACAACTAAAAAAGCTTAGGGGACTAAAATAATAAAAATGAAACTTAGGAGACTAAAATGACAACAGATCAAACTTAGGAGAGTAATTTAAATTTTTTTTCCTTTCATGTTTTCAAAATTTACATTTTGTTAAACACTCAAAATGTGAAAGAGCTTTTAAGTTAAAATTTTATATTGTAAAAACTCTATCATTAAACCTATAATTTCTACAGCAATGCTAAACAAGTACTAAATTTTATAATGGTTATAATTTTTGCAAGTTATTTCAGGGTGATATCTAAAAAATCCCTTTGTCCTAAATTGGTAGTCATTTATTTCATTTTGAGATGTCTCAAAATATAGCCCTCTTTGAATGGTCAATAAATACATTTTATATCACTTGTTTTGTTTAAAAAGTCAATACCCATTCTTCATTAAATTTTAAATTAAGAAGGATAGTTTTGGAAAGTTGTACTTTTTATGTAAATGATAATGCATGAAATGATTTCTCTTAAAAAGTTTGATTTTCTAAGCTGGACTAACAATTTAATTTAATAATCCACTAGTCAGTAGCCTAGTGGTGTCCCACTCCTCACACTTGATCCCCATCCCTCTTTGAGGGTGTGGGTTCAAGCCCTCACACGCACGTTTAGGCTAAGATAGTTAAGAATTTCTATCTCTTACTCCAAATGAGTGGCCAAAATAAACCTAACCATTTAATAAGATTACTTTGAAATCGCATAGGCTATAACGTGTTGCTCCACAAGTTTTTAGTAACACCAAATTCTTTTGTCAAGGCAACATTCCCTTTGTAAAGAGGACAAGGTCACTTTAAAGCCATAAATTAATTTTTAACCACATGATTTTTCAACAATACAATTTATGGTTTATTATTTATTATTATATTTTTAAATGTAGCCTTTATAAATTTACATTTAACAATTTGCTCACTCTATACAGAAAATTATTAAGCACTCCCGGAACACAATATATGTGTAGTCCCTCCTTATCAATAGGAGTGATTAGAATTCAAATTCAAAGTACTGACCTGAGCTGGCATCTGCACATTCGCCCGAAATATCCCTTGATTCAGTCCCAAATCTCGATCAATTTCCTTAAGGCTGTTCCGTGAAAGTCAACGCATCTGTAACCCCCTGGACATGCATGCTTGATTGACGTACTTCCCATAACTGGATTCACCTCCTGCAATCCCGTCAACCCCGCCCCGCATGTCTCAGCAGCCGTCTTGGTCCGCTGCCCTGTCATGGTTGGAAGACCACCCCTAGTAGGGCCTCGAAAAGTTTGCCGGAAATCTCCACGAAGCCAAGGACCATATTGCTGGGAGTCGGTGGTCAAGGTTCCTCTATTTTGGAGCCATAGAACACAATCTCTATCACCATGATTAACCTAACCACACCAATAGCAAAAATTGGGGAGTTGTTTGAACTTAAAAGACACCTAATGGTCCCGGGCTCCCCCTAGCCACACCTTTCGACCTCGACAAAGGGGTTGATCAACATCGAGGATAATGCGAGCACACATGAAGTTACCCCGGTTGCTCCCCTCATCAAGATTCTCCACGTGTTCAACCTTTCCCAGAGTACCTGCAATTTTCTCACACACAGCAATAGTCATATGCCGGGGTGGAAAATCATGGATCTAGACCCAAAAGGCACAAGAATTGAACACCACATTAGAGAAAGAACGATCATCATCAATACACTTGAGAAGGATAAGAAACTTGTCAAAGGACCAAGGTTCGTTTGCCAGCACCCACTCCATTTCCACCGTGTTTTCAAACAAGGACATCACCATATTGTTGCCCATGTTACGTCCCTTCAAACCACACACCGCCCTCCATAGTGGTTTAAGCGTACGCATTATCGCGTCAATGTTAATAACCCTTTTGGTGCAAACTTTTGCGGCCAACACGCCACTAGTGGCCCTCTGTTCACCACTAAGATCAACTTGAACCTCCTCCTTTGCAGTAAGAGAGAACCGGTCTCATAGACTTGTTATTTCATCCATAAGAGAAGAGGTTAAATGGGCTTGTCAACAATGAGAAAACCGAAAACCAGAGCAATCCTACCTTAAAGAGACACAGAGGAACAGTGAAAGACAAAAAGAAAATTCCACCTGATGGCTAGGGTTTAGAAGAGTCTAAACCCTAGGAGGGGAGTCGTTCATCCGACATTTTTCCCTAAACACGGGTAATTCTCATTTGCCATAACAAGCACTTTGATAGGCCAATAGTGCACCTAGATAGAAAGCACCAGTATGGACTTTATCCCACCTGGGCATGTTGAACCCATCTTGAATGGGCCTCCTATGGACTCCACTCTAATTTTGGCCCAAGTTGACAAAACCAAAAAATCCACTGGAGGTTCTTGGAAACATATCGTTTGTATGCCTAGGAGTCCAAAAAGCCCCTCAAGAAGAAGCCCAACAGCGCATCGATCAAAAAGAGCCCACCAACTTCTCACTGATCTGGAGTTCGAAAAAGACCCAAAGAAAAATAAATCTGCAGCTGACATTATTCCTAGTGATACTATGAAGACATCGGCGGTGGTTGCCTTGCAACCCCACCGGACACCATGAGTTGTCTAGCATGGAATTGTCGTGGGCTTGGGAACCCGCAGACAGTTCATGAACTCTCCATTATGGTGAGGAAAAAGGACCCACTAGTTTTGTTTCTCTCCGAGACAAAATTAGATGAGAACTGGTTGGAGGTGCTTCGGTGCCAATGGAGTTTTGTAGGAAAGTTCGTCGTGCCGAGTAGGGGGCAAAGTGGTGGTCTTGTTATGTTTTGGAGTGGGCGTATGGGGGTGTCCATCTCTTCTTATTCCCAACACCATATTGACGCAGTTATGGATTACCAGAGTACTAATGCTTGGCATTTTACGGGATTTTTTGACTCTCCTACGGTGGAAGGAAAGTCAGCTGCTTAGGGTATACTACGGGCTTTGCGCATTCACCATGATTTGCCATGGTTATGTTCAGGTGATTTTAACGAACTGCTTAGTGGTGGCGAGAAGTGGGGAAGGAGGCCATGGCCTGAGCCCCAAATGTTACAATTTCGTCAAGTTGTTGATGATTATGGGTTCCTGGATTTGGGCTTCTCGGGTCCATCTTTAACGTGGTGCAACAACCAGACTGGGGAATCTTGGGTTTTGGAACGTCTGGACAGGAGCTTTGCCACAACGGAATGGTTACTAAGATTCCCAAATTGTCGGGTCCACCATATGCATGCAGTGTTTTCTGACCATAGCCCATTATGGATGGAGTTGAACCCGTCCGTGATGATATGAACTTCACCAACAATTGTGATGAAACCCAATAACAATGATGGATTAGAACCCCAAGATCGTGTAGACAAGATTGGTTGAGCCTTGACCCGTCACCTAACCAGATGAAAACCAAGACTACGAAGGATTGAAAACGCCACACCAAGATTCAACAATCAAGGTGATAAGTTTGGTTGTTTGAACGCCACAAGATTAACTTGATAAGTTCAAAGAGTTCTTTTAAGAACAAAGAGGAACACAAGACCTCACAATGATGATAAGTTCTGAAAACATAATCTGTCTATTCAAATTCGAAGATACCCAATCTATATACTTGGAACAACCCTCCAAGAATAGGAAAAGTCATAACTAAAGCTTTAAAAGCAACACAAACATCAACATAAACAAGTCCCACGTTTTTAAGCCTCTTGGACTTCTAAAGGCAACCAAAAATAGCTAATTGACTAAAGTTCAATGTATTTAACATAACCAGCCAAGACCAAGTTTATTCCCCTATTTAATATCCTTGAAACTCAACAAATTCACGCCCTTTGATGGTCAGTCCATGCTGGTCACGTTTTTGTATGCTAATTAGCCTTCTTCAATTGCTTTGATGACATGGACTAAGCCTTGATTATTATTTGAGCCCATCTTGGTCTTTTTAGAATCAGCCCAATTCTCTTGGATTAGCCCATTTAGTGCTTCCTTGAAACGTTTGGCTCTAAGTCTTGTAATTGGACCACTTGGAAGTGACAATGGGTCTTGTGCAATATTCAGCTCCATTCCCAAGTGTATGATCAACTTGTCCAGCTCCTTGGTTTGCATCATTTGCTCCTTGGTTTGCATCATTCTCCCCCTCTTGAGAAGGATTTGTCCTCAAATCATCACCTACATCAAAAGGAGACAAATCAGCAACATTAAAGCTTGCACTGACACCATACTCACCTGGTAAGTCAAGCTTGTAGGCATTATCATTGATGCGTTCCACTATTTGAAATGGTCCGTCACCCCGAGGTAGGAGTTTTGAACGCCGTTTCTCCGGAAAACGGTCCTTCCTTAAGTGCAACCAAACCCAATCTCCGGGTTCAAACACTACCTTCTTGCGTCCCTTGTTGGCTTGTTGGACATATTGTTTAGTCCTCCTTTCAATGTTCAGCCGTGCCTTTTCATGAATCATCTTTACAAATTCTGCCTTCTTTTTGCCATCTAAGTTCACACGTTCACTCAAAGGTAAAGAAGTTAAATCCAAAGGTGACAATGGGTTAAAACCATAAACCATTTCAAATGGTGAAAAATTAGTTGCAGAATGAATACTTCGATTATAAGCAAATTCAACATGTGGCAAACAATCTTCCCATGTTTTCAAGTTTTTTTTTAATGATAGCACGCAACAAAGAAGACAAAGTTCTATTCACTACTTCAGTTTGACCATCCGTTTGTGGATGACAAGTAGTAGAAAACAATAACTTGGTTCCCAACTTTCCCCACAAAGTCTTCCAAAAGTAACTCAAAAACTTTGCATCCCTATCAGAAACAATGGTCCTAGGCATGCCATGTAACCTAACAATTTCTTTGAAGAACAAATCAGCTATATGTGATGCATCATCAGTTTTATGACATGCAATGAAGTGTGCCATCTTGGAAAATCTATCTACCACCACAAAAACTGAATCTCTCCCCCTCTTAGTCCTAGGTAATCCCAAAACAAAATCCATAGAAATATCAGTCCAAGGTTCACTAGGTATTGGCAAAGGGGTGTACAAACCATGGGGTTTCAACTTAGACTTGGCCTGTTTACACGTGATACACTTCTCACAGATTCTTTCCACATCACGTTTCATATGAGGCCAAAAAAAAATGATCATGCAAAATTCCTAATGTCTTAGCTACACCAAAATGACCCATCAAACCACCACCATGAGCTTCTCTCACAAACAATTCACGCAAAGAACACATAGGCACACACAGTTTATTTTCCCGAAACAAAAATCCATCATGCCTATAAAACTTACCAAACGCCACTTTTTCACATGCATTGAACACTTCACCAAAATCAGAATCTTGTGCATACAAATCCTTAATGTATTCAAAACCAAGCAATTTTGTATCTAAAATGGAAAGTAAAGCATACCTTCGGGACAATGCATCAGCCACCACATTTTCCTTACCTTGCTTGTATCTGATCACATAAGGAAATGTTTCAATGAATTCCACCCACTTGGCATGGCGTCTGTTCAACCTTTGCTGTCCTTTCAAATGCTTCAAAGATTCATGATCTGTGTGAATCACGAATTCCTTTGGCCATAGATAGTGCTGCCAATTTTCCAAAGCCCTTACCAAGGCGTACATCTCCTTATCATAAGTAGGGTAATTTAGGGCTGCCCCACTCAACTTTTCACTGAAATAAGCAACTGGACGGCCTTCTTGCATCAAAACAGCTCCAATACCTATACCTGAAGCATCACACTCAATTTCAAAAGTTTTAGCAAAGTTAGGTAAAACAAGCAAAGGTGCATTAGTTAACTTTTCTTTGATCAGATTAAATGCCTTTTCTTGTTCTTTCCCCCACTTAAACGGCACATTTTTCTTGATGACTTCAGTAAGAGGTGAGGCTAAGCTACTAAAATCACGCACAAACCGTCTATAGAAGCTAGCTAAGCCGTGGAAACTCCTCACTTGGCTGATTGTTGTAGGCGTTGGCCACTCTTGGATTGCCTTAACCTTTTCCTCGTCCACCTCAATTCCTCTCTTACTAACAACAAAACCAAGAAACACAAGTTTATCCGTGCAAAAGGTGCACTTCTTGAGATTAGCAAACAACTTTTCTTTCCTTAGAATTTCCAAAACAGATTTCAAATGCATTACATGTTCTTCCAAGTTTTTGCTATAAATTAGGATATCATCAAAATACACAACGACAAATCTGCCAATAAATGCACGCAAAACATGGTTCATTAAACGCATAAATGTGCTCGGAGCATTAGTTAAACCGAAAGGCATCACTAACCACTCATACAAACCATATTTAGTCTTAAAAGCAGTTTTCCATTCATCACCTTCCTTCATCCTAATCTGATGATATCCACTCTTAAGATCAATTTTTGTAAAGACACAAGAACCATGCAATTCATCCAGCATATCGTCTAATCTAGGAATGGGATGACGATACTTTACCGTTATGTTGTTGATGGCTCGGCAGTCAACACACATCCTCCATGTTCCATCCTTCTTAGGAACTAATAGCACCGGAACTGCACAAGGACTCATGCTTTCACGCACATACCCCTTCTCCAATAATTCACCTACTTGCCTCTGGAGTTCCTTGGTCTCCTCGGGATTACTCCTATAAGCAGGTCGGTTTGGAATTGATGCACCTGGTATGAAATCAATTTGATGTTCAATCCCTCGGATTGGAGGTAATCCATAAGGTACTTCTTCGGGAAGGACATCTTCAAACTCCTGCAAAAGAGAAACAATAACGCTCGGCAAAGCACCGACGAGATCATTAGTACATAAAAGAGCCTCCTTGTACATGAGTACAATAAGGGGCTGGTGTGAAAATAATGCTCTCTTGATCTCACTTTTTTTTGCAATGTAATTGAATTTTTCCTCTCTTGCTCTCACTATGGCCGAAATCCCCTCTCTTTCTTTTTCTCTCTGATCAATGTTTTTCTCTCTCTCTCTTTTTTCAATTTCGGCCTTCATTTCTTTTTCTTTCTTTTTTTCATTTGAGCTTTGTAACTTTAATTGGTCCTCCCTGACCTGTTTTGGAGTCAATGGCACAAGAATAATAGGCTGCCCTTTATGAGTGAAAGAATACCTATTTGTGAATCCATCATGCTTAGCCCTCTTATCATACTGCCATGGTCTTCCCAACAATAAATGGCATGCATGCATAGGAACCACATCACAAAGCACCTCATCCTCATATTTACCAATGGATAATGCCACCAACACTTGCCTTGTCACCTTGATTTCGCCACATTCATTTAGCCACTGAAGCCGATAAGGGTGAGGATGTTTCAAGGTAGTTAAGGCCAATTTCTCCACCAAATAAGTGCTGGCTACATTTGTGCAACTCCCTCCATCGATAATGACACTGCAAACTTTGTTGTTTACAAAGCACCGAGTATGAAACAAGTTCTCCCTTTGGTTACTTTCTTCCTCCTTAACCTGCACATTGAGAACTCGCCTTGCTACCAATAAATCTCCAACCACAGCACTTTGCTCATCATCGGCATCCTCCAAAGGTGGCATGTCAGCATCATTTACTTCTTCCTCATTCTCCGACTCAAGCTCTCCTTGGGCGTTTATCACCATCACCCTTTTGTTTACACACTGGCTGGCTATGTGTCCCCGCCCCTGACATTTAAAACACTTAATATCACGTGTTTTAGAACTTGAAGTTTCAGTGTTAGCCAAAGTAGCGGCGGTCGGTTGTTTGGCATTCTTAGAGGGTTCAAATTTTGGCTTATTTTGTAACTGCTCATCCCTTTTTTGAGCTGTCTTCCACGGGCTGGTGGTAGCCATAGGTTGTCCCCTCCTAACCAATCCCTTTCGTTTGAACTGTTCCTCCACCTTTATGGCTTGATGCACCATATCTGTCAACTCAACATAGTGCTGCATCTCGACTATATCCGCAATCTCACGATTTAAACCGTGCAAAAACCTAGCCATGGTGGCTTCCCGGTCCTCTTCTACATTAGCCCGGATCATAGCTACTTCCATCTCCTTGTAATATTCTTCCACACTCTTAGAACCTTGATTTAACCTCTGCAACTTTTGATACAATCCCCTATAATAGTGGCTGGGTACAAAACGCTTCCTCATAAGCATTTTCATCTCCTCCCAAGTGTCCACGGGTGGCTCTCTATTCCTTCTCCTATTAATCAGTAATTGATCCCACCAAACAATGGCATAATCGGTGAATTCAATTGCAGCCAACTTAACCTTCTTTATCTCCGAGTAGTTGTGACAATCAAACACCATCTCCATTTTAGTTTCCCACTCCAAATAAACTTCAGGATCACTTTTACCTTGAAAAGATGGGATTTTAATCTTTATGTTTCCTAAAGTCATTATCCCTCCTAGGCCTACCCATCCTAGCTTCTCGATTCCCATTCCCACGCTCAAACCTTCCCCGGTTCAAATATGGATCATCAATCTCCTCCGACTCCGCTTCTTCCTCAACATTTCGCCACGGAACACGACCACCTTGCTGCCTATTGCGAATGTCTTGTTGCTGTTCCCTAGGAGTTCCCGCTTCTACCCTGTCCAACCTCTCGTGAATAGGTTCTAATTCATCCCTCAACATACGCCTCATCTCCCCTAACAACGCTTGCATTTGGAGGTTCGGAACTGCATGTTGTCGAACTTCTTCGGTTGTATCTTCTTCTTGATTATTGGACATATTTAAAATCTGCAAAACAAAGTTAGAATCCTCACAAGCACTCCCTCACGTGTTTCACTCAAGAATTGATACACTTGCACTCGTGTTTTCACTCTAAACGGCTTTTACCCTCTTATGGTCTCACACACTCTTGCCTTTTTCCACTCTTTTGTGTCTTCTTTAGTTCTTAATCGAACTTCAAAAAACTAATTCAAAATAATCTAGCAGCAATTCAAAAATGAGAAAACACCAAACTCATCAAAAGGTCAAGAACATGAATAAGGTGAGAAACAAGATTGAAAAGAGGAAATTTTCTTACTGGAATCACTTTTCTTTTTTTTTTTTTTTTTTTTTTTTCTTTTTTTTTTTCTACAGCAGGGAACAGGAAATAAAAAAAAAAAGATGAAACTAAAAGATAGACAAACTTATCTTAGAACCAAAGCTCTGATACCAAATGATATGAACTTCACCAACAATTGTGATGAAACCCAATAACAATGATGGATTAGAACCCCAAGATCGTGTAGACAAGATTGGTTGAGCCTTGACCCGTCACCTAACCAGATGAAAACCAAGACTACGAAGGATTGAAAACGCCACACCAAGATTCAACAATCAAGGTGATAAGTTTGGTTGTTTGAACGCCACAAGATTAACTTGATAAGTTCAAAGAGTTCTTTTAAGAACAAAGAGGAACACAAGACCTCACAATGATGATAAGTTCTGAAAACATAATCTGTCCATTCAAATTCGAGATACCAATCTATATACTTGGAACAACCCTCCAAGAATAGGAAAAGTCATAACTAAAGCATTAAAACAACACAAACATCAACATAAACAAGTCTCCACGTTTTTAAGCCTCTTGGACTTCTAAAGGCGCCAAAAATAGCTAATTGACTAAGTTCAATGTATTTAACATAACCAGCCAAGACCAAATTTATTCCCCTATTTAATATCCTTGAAACTCAACAAATTCACGCCCTTTGATGGTTAGTCCATGCTGGTCACATTTTTGTGTGCTAATTAGCTTCTTCAATTGCTTTGATGACATGGACTAAGCCTTGATTATTATTTGAGCCCATCTTGGTCTTTTTAGAATCAGCCCAATTCTCTTGGATTAGCCCATTTAGCGCTTCCTTGAAACGTTTGGCTCTAAGTCTTGTAATTGGACCACTTGGAAGTGACAGTGGGTCTTGTGCATATTCAGCTCCATTCCCAAGTGTATGATCAACTTGTCCAGCTCCTTGGTTTGCATCACGTGAGGACCCCACGATCGAGGCGAAAACAATTTCGGTTTGAGGAGATGTGGACCATGGATCCACGATGTGAGGAAACGGTGCAGCAGGCTTGGTTGGCGAACTGTAGTGGTTCTCCAATGTTCCGAGTTTCTGAGAAGATCAAGGCCAGCAGGAAGAGCCTTCACCATTGGAGCAAGCAACACTTTGGGAGTGTACGCTCCTCCATTGAGGTGAAAACTAGGCAATTGAAGTGTGAAGAGGCAGCTGCCCCAACAGCGCAGAATGTTCATGTCATAAAAAGCCTTCGTCAAGAACTTTACACTTTGCATACTAAGGAAGAGAAAATGTGGAAGCAGCGGTCCCGGACTCAATGGTTACAAAATGGGGATCGCAATACGCAGTTCTTTCATTGCCAAGCAACATGTAGATAGCGAAGGAATCTTATACAAGGGATTACGGATGAAACTGGTATATGGCAGCAGGAAGAGGACAAGGTTGAAATGGCTATTATGTCCTATTATAAGTCTCTGTTTACTTCTTCTAACCCTATGGATTTGGAGGAGGTTTTGGATGGAGTAACCCGAGTGGTTAGTACTGAGATGAATGATCAGCTGATACGAGACTTTACGGCCTGTGAAGTTGAGCAAGCACTTTTTCAGATGGGCCCACTTAAAGCTCCTGGACCGGATGGTATGTCCTTTATTTTTTATAAAAAATATTGGCACATTGTTTGGCCTGATGTTACTGCTAGGGTTTTGTCTTGTTTAAGAGATGGTGTTCCATTAAAGAAGATTAATCATACTAATATTTGTTTAATTCCAAAGACCCAAAACCCATTGAGTACTAAGGATTTTTGCCCTATTAGCTTATGTAATGTTGTCTATAAAATTGTTGCCAAAGTCCTTGCAAACAGGTTAAAGCAAGTGCTACCTCATGTCATATCTGAAACCCAGAGTGCCTTTGTTCCAGGCAGGTTAATTTCAGATAATATTTTGATAGCATTTGAGACTTTTCATTACATGCACCAAATGAGACAGGGACAATAGGGATATATGGCCTTGAAGTTAGATATAAGTAAGGCTTATGATTGGGTGGAATGGGTGTTTCTTGAAAAAATCATGCTCACAATGGGATTTCATCGTAAATGGGTGGCTTTGATGATGAAGTGTGTGCAATCTGTTTCATATTCCATTCTTATAAATGGTGAGCCTAAAGGATATTTTCACCCGTCTAGAGGGTTGCGCCAAGGGGATCCCATCTCCCCATATTTATTCCTCCTTTGTGCTGAAGGACTTCATGCTCTCCTGACTAGAGCTACTGTATCGCGACAACTCTAGGGGCTATCCATTAGCCGGGGTGGTCCTAAACTAACCCACTTGTTTTTTGCAGATGATAGTGTGTTATTTTGTAGGGCCACTCTTATGGAGTGCAACACCATTATGGAGATCCTAAGGAAATATGAGCGAGCTTCGGGACAACAAATCAATCAAGATAAAACTACACTACTTTTTAGTGCTTCCACAGCTGCTGTGACTCAGGAAGATATCAAGAATGCTTTACAGCTCCCAGTTATCAAATAATATGAGACCTATCTGGGACTGCCCTCAATGGTAGGTCGATCCAAGTATGCTTCATTCACTCAATTAAAAGAACAGATGTGGCGTAAGGTTCAAGGTTGGAAGGAGAAGCTTCTCACTCAGGCGGGTAAAGAAATATTGATTAAGGCGGTGATACAAGCCATCCCGACATATACCATGCATTGTTTCAAATTACCCAAAAAGTTGTGCTATGACTTGGAAGGAATAATCAGAAATTTTTGGTGGGGTCATAAGGGTGCGTCCAGGAAGGTTCATTGGATGAAGTGGTCCTCACTGTGCTGGCCAAAGTGTTTAGGTGGGATGGGTTTTCGTAAACTCATGAAGTTCAATGAAGCCCTTTTAGCCAAACAGGTTTGGCGTTTGTTTCATAACAAAGAGTCATTGATTTATAAGGTGTTCAAAGCAAAGTTCTTCCCTCATGGCACAATTATGGATGCTCGCCATTCTGCCCGTGCTTCCTATGCGTGGAAGAGTATCCTCAATGCAAGGCATGTTATCACAAAGGGGACATGGTGGCGCATTGGTAATGGTCTCTCAACAAAGATTTGGTCTGACAAGTGGTTGCCCCCACCATCCTCGGGCAAACCTCTCACTCCGCCATGCATTCTGCCCCACGATGCGTGCTTCTCAACCTTAATCCTAGATGCTCCTGGTATGTGGAACACATCTCTGATCGAGTAGATTTTTAGTCTTGGAGATGCTCAACTTATTACTGGTTTGGTTCAAGGAGAGTAGAAGACAAACTGATATGGAGCAGAGAGAAGTGTGGGATCTATTCTGTTCGGAGTGCCTATCGGCTATTGTGTGAAGACCTGTATGCCATTGAACCGGGGTGCTCTGATACAGGGGTGTGGAAGCAGTTCTGGAAAAGAGTGTGGTCTGTTCGAGTTCCTCACAAAATTCAACAATTTCTTTGGCGTGCTTGTACGGACTCCCTACCAACTATGGTTAACATGCAAAGGAGATGCATTGTCCCTACAGCTCGCTGCTCTTTCTACCAATTTGAGGATGAAGATGTCAGGCACACTTTATGGAGTTGTCCAGTCCTAACCCCGTTCTGGGCTTCACATGTTCTTGCCAGTAAGCTGTTTCGGCACCGCCACTTCTCCTTCTTAGACATTTTGTCAGATCTTTTTATGCTGGGTACTGCCGATTCCATTGCGGAGCTCATGTTCATGCTTTGGCTATTGTGGAACCGCCATAACCAAAAGCTGTATCGAAATGAGGTTGTCTCTCTAGACTCGATTCCTACTTTGGCTCTGCATCTATCTTCTGAATATCTGAGTGCCCAAGAGCTTCCTGCTACCGCTGCCCCAGTTCAAGCCTCAGAATAAGTGGAAGCCGCCATCCGTTTCCGCCTTTAAAGTTAACTTTGATGCTACTCTTTTCAACGAGCAGCAGTGGACAGGGGTGGGGGTGATTATTCGTGATGGCCAGGGTCTCCCAATAGCAGCTCTCTGTAAACGTTTCTCGTACTTATACTCGGTTGATGATGTAGAAGCTCTAGCCGCGCGCGAAGCTCTGCAGTTTTCCGTGGAGATTGGATTTCAGATATCGAGGTTGAAGGGGATTCTTTAACTATTTGTAATGCTCTCAGATGTCAGGATCCGTCTTTTGCATCCTATGGTGATATTATTGATGAAGCCTGTTTACTGGCTAGATCCCTACAACGATGTTCGTTCTCTCATGTTAAACGGGAGGGCAATCGTGCAGCTCATATGTTAGCCCGTAGGGCAGTCGAGCTTCAGGATGATTTTTTTGTTTGGTTGGAGGATGTTCCTTCCTATCTAGAACCTGTTATTCATTCGGAGTTTATTCCAGCATTAATATAAGCACTATCTTTCTTCTAAAAAAAATAGGAGTGATTATTCAGTAGTTCAGGACTGCAAATAAATGCGTAGTCCCTCTTTCACATGAATGGTAGGTCCTACCACATTAATGGTGGATCCTGCTAATTAAATATATGGTAAGAATCACCACTCTGTGAGAGAGGAAACTATGCATTTATTTGTAGTTCAAGATTACTGAATAATTTCTCTCATTAATAGTGAGTCCGACAATGAATTTACTTGAGTGATTATTCAGTAGTACAATACTACAAATAAATGCGTAGTCCTCCTCTCACATGAATGGTGGGTCACACTTACACCACATGAATAGTGGGTTCAATTAATTAAATTCTTGGTAGGACCCACCATTCTATGAGAGTGGAGACTACACATTTATTTGTAGTTTGGGTTAGTGAATAATTTTCCAATTTACGTAGTGAGACCCATAATTTTGTAATAAGTTGTACTAAAATGCCCACAAAACTGAAATGACAATTTTAAATTTAATATACTAAAATGTAAAATGATAATTGGACAAACTTAACCGATGTAAGTTATAATTTTCCAAAAAAAAAAAAAATACAGATCATACACTCATATTTGGGTTTCTGTTAAGAACTTAAGATGACCTTTCTTTTAATCACAATCCACACAAGTCAAATGAAAATTATGGAAACCTAGACTATATTTGACGTAACCAAACCGGCACTTTAATTATTATTGTTAATTGTATGAATTCATTATTTTGATTGAAAATTCATATACCAATTTCTGGTTGGCACTGACAATGAGTTGATGATTATCAAGAAAAACCAGTCCACATTAATGATTATTTCGCTTTAGTGGTATATGAGTAATCAAATGGCATTTCAGGATTACTGTTCGTTTTCCCTTTAAATCGGAAAAATTGAGCCTGTAACGTAGGTGCACATGTTCAATGACAATCAGGTATAATTGAGCCAGTAACATAAGTGCAATGTCCAGTCCGGTTTGTATACATCAAATAATTTCTCTCTCGAGACTAGGCCATATAAAAGTATTAACAATATTAATGGTCCAGTTTATTTATATCAAACCGGACCAATACTTTTTTTTAGAGAGACCGGACCTATATTAGTAATTGCACAAGTTCATTATTACCATTCTTATCCCATCAAATAATTTAAGCTTTACTCTTCTTCTCCAAAAATAATATAATAATAAATTTTACTTTCTTTTTTTTTTTTTAAACTCTCTCGATGTCAATCCCAAGGGATTAGTTTATTTTTTTTTTTTTTTGAATAGAAACGATAGCTTGAAATTTCATTGCAAAGAATCAATCTGTACAAAAGAAGTAAGACAAGTAGGGTAATCTTCCAACCATACTTGCTCAAAATTTGAGGACACTGCCTCTGTAGCCAAGGCACGAGAGGCCCTGTTACAATTTTTACTGATGCATGAAAAACTAATAAAGTGGAATAATAGGACCCAATTTCTAATATCATCCACAAGCACCCCAATCGGTGCTAGAGAAGGAGAATCCAGATTAATTAGGCCCAGAAGTTCTTGATTGCCCACCTCAACCTCCAAACGCCTAAAGCCAATACTGAAAGCAAACTCAATTGCTAACAGTGCCGCTCTAGCATGGCTCTGTAACAGAGAATTATTTCCAGCAATCTTAGAGCACTTGGCCGCCATCACCAAGCCTAATGAATCCCGAATCAATATTCCCAACCCCATCGGAGAACAATTACTCCCTCCATGGCATGAAAAGTTCAGTTTGTAATTACCCACAGCAGGCACCTGCCACTTCAGTATGCTCGAGTTAGACCCCAGCAGCACTTCACTTTGCTGTCTAGTTTCCAGAAAATCCAGAGCTAGCTCTGCTGCATGCTGGCATATCTCAGACACATTTGAGTTTTGAGCATTCCAGAACAGAGCATTCCGTGCCTTCCAAAGAGCCCATGCTGTAGTAAAAGCAATTTCCAATGCCGGTGACCCCAAGTCCTCAACACATCTTGAAATAAATTCTGTAAACGGCATGGTTAGATTATAGCTTGGAGGGATCATGGCTGGGCTTTCTTTCCACACTCTTTGAGCAAACTCACAACCCCAGAGCAAGTGATCCACCGTCTCCGCTTCATCGCCACACCATAAGCACGAATATGTTTGAGAAATCCCTTTGTCAAACAGTTTGGTTTGGGTAGGCACAATTGCTTTACATGCACGCCAAATGAAAAGCTTTACTTTGGGTTGTACTGACGCTGCCCAAATAGCTGACCACGGCTGCTTTCTTTGACTGCCCGAAGCAGATGATGACATAGCCTCTCTAGCTTGTGATTGATTAAGCAGCATGTGATATGCACTTCTGACGGAAAAGACACCTCTCTTAGTCCCAGACCAAATTAATAAATCAGCAGGCCTACGGTGACTTAAGGGGATTGATTTAATGGCTTCCACATCTCGAGGGAGGAAAAATCTATCTAAAAGATTTACATCCCATGTCATCGTATCATTACAAATCAAATGGTGTACCATGGCAGGAGCATCCAAAGCTGGTCTCGGGCTAATAACTTGATATGTACTGTTGCTTGGCAGCCATTTGTCTCCCCAAATCTTAATCTTCTCTCCATTTCCAACACGCCACCTCAACCCATCATGCAGAACACTTTTAGCCTCACATATACTACGCCAAATGAAAGACACATTAGCCGGACTCGATGCTTCCAAGAAAGAAGTGTTGGGAAAATATTTGGCCTTGAGCATTCTGTACACTAATGAAGAAGGATTTTGCAAAAGTCTCCAACCTTGCCTTGCCAAAAGTGCTTTATTAAAAAGTTTTAAATCGCGAAACCCAATACCTCCCTCACTCTTGGTCCGGATCAACTTTTTTTTACCCAACCAGTGGATCTTTCTTTCTCCCTTTTTCTGTCCCCACCAGAACCTATTATCCATTGAGCAAAGTTCATCACAAAACCCTAGCAGGGAGCTTAAAACAACTCATGGCATAATTTGGAATGGCCTGAATCACTGCTTTGATAAGAACCTCCCTCCCTGCCTGAGACAGTAGTTTTTCCTTCCACCCTTGAAGCCTACGCCAGACCCTATCTTTTATTTCATTAAAAGCTCTCCGCTTTGCTCTTCCAACCATAGGGGGTAATCCCAAATATTTTTCAAATTGTGTAGCAGGAGATGTATCGAAAAAAGAACAGATAGCATTCCGGGATTGTTGAGGCGTATTGGGACTGAAGAAGAGAGCAGTTTTGTCACTATTAACCATTTGACCAGAAGCATGCGCATACTTAGTGAGTAAATTTTGTAAAGTTACACAGTCAGCATTAGTTGCTCTACAGAACACAATACTATCATCCGCAAAAAACAGATGTGAGACCCGTGGACCCCCTTGCAAATGGATACCCCTTTCAGCAAACTCTCCCTCTCTGCCTTTCGAAGTACAGCAGATAATCCCTCAGTACACAACAAAAATAAATAGGGGGATAGAGGATCCCCCTGACGTAGACCACGCTGAGGAGTGATATATCCTTTAGGCTCTCCATTAACCAAAATGGAGTATGTTGCAGTCTTGACACATGCCATCACCAGCTTGACCCACTGAGCATGAAAACCCAGTTTTATCATAATTGCCTGAAGGTAATCCCATTCAACTCGGTCATAAGCCTTGCTCATATCTAGCTTAACTGCCATCTGTACATTATTACCATTCTGAAGATTCTTGAGGTAATGAATTGTTTCAAAGGCAATGATAACATTGTCTGTAATCATTCTGCCTGGGACAAAGGCACTCTGACTATCTGAAATAACTTGTGGGAGAATGGTCTTCATCCTGTTAACAAGAACTTTCGAAACAATTTTGTATATCACATTACACAAGCTAATAGGCCTAAATTGAGTTATGTTCTCAGGAGCAGCCACTTTGGGAATCAAAACTAGATGTGTAAAATTGATACTGCCTAACATCCTCCCATTTTTTAAAAAATCTAAGACTGCATTAGATACATCAGAACCCACAATATGCCAATATTTTTGAAAAAATAAAGCAGACATACCATCAGGCCCTGGAGACTTCGATGGATGCATTTGGAATAAAGCTCTCTTAATCTCCTCTTGTGTGAAGGGACGCATCAAAACGTTATTCATTCCAGGGGTCACTACACCCTCTACTTCATGAAGCACTTCATCTATAGCTCGTGGATTAGAAGATGCAAACAGACTTGAAAAATAATCCACTGCAATTTGCTCCACTTCAAGCGGTTCTGTCCTCCAATTACTCTGCTGGTCTCTGAGCCCCAAAATGGTATTGATCTTCTTTCTTTGTGAAGCATTCTCGTGGAAAAACTTGGTGTTGCGGTCTCCCTCAGTTAGCCAAACGATTCTTGAACGCTGCCTCCACACAATCTCGGCCTTCTCATGCAAACCATTTAAATCTCTCTTAATCAAGTTAATCTGCCTACTGTCGTAATCTTCCTTCTCCTTTAACTCAAGTTCTTGCAGCTGTTTCATTTTTGAATCAATCAGCTTTGGAGTGACTCTGACATGAGATTGGCTCCATTGAATTAATTTGATCCGGCACTGCTTGATTTTTTGCGCCACCTTATACATGGCCGTTCCAATGGGTTGGACCTCCCAAGCCATCTGAATAACCTCCTCACAACCTGATTCCTTAAGCCAAGATTTCTCAAACCGAAACATTCTACGTTTTCTTTGAGGGACATGATTACGTGGTTGGTCTGTCCTTGAGTCCAAAAGGAGTCCCACATGGTCTGAACTAGCCACAATTAAATGGTTAATAGAAGCATGAGGAAACAATTGCACCCATGCCGCATCAGCAACTCCTCAGTCAAGTCTCACCCGAACCAAGTCTCCATTCTCCCTATTATTCGACCATGTGAACTCTGTACCAGTAAATCCCATGTCTTGTAATGAACAGTCAAGCAATGCCTCACGAAACGCTGCCATCTGATTAGCATTCCGATCCTCTCTCCCCACTTTTTCCTCCAATCTTGTAATTTCATTAAAGTCACCGAATATCATCCATGGAACATCACTGATACTCCTGAGATGACGCAATAGAGACCATGATCTATGTCTCAAATGAGCTTCAGGGTAACCATAAAATCCCGTTAGCCTCCACCGTAACCCATCATTTTGGACCACTTCACCATCAATATGATGCTCAGAATAACTTTGAATATTAATCATCACACTTGAGTCCCAAAGTAAAGCAAGTCCCCCTCCTTGTCCATGCCTCTCCACCCCCAAACATCCTTTCATACCAAGCCGAACCCGTAACCATTCCAAATTACGAACATTTAGTCGTGTTTCCATTAGAAACACAATATTGGGTCCTTCTTTCTTCACTAAGTTGTGAAGTTCATTAACTGTCTGTGGGTTCCCAAGCCCACGACAGTTTAGACTGAGGGCTCTCATTGTGACTGGCGGGGCTGTACAACAGCCTCCACCGATAAACAGTTGTTTTCAAGGACATCTCCCAAAACATTTCTTCGTTTGATCTTTAATCCCTCCCCAGAATTATTCCTTACCCCTTCTACTTCTTTTGTTGCACGTTTCCTAGTGCCCACTAAAGAAAGACTAGTCTCTATCACCTCAGAACTTACCACCTGGGCTCGAGCCCTTCTTTTCCATTTATTCATCTTAGTGGTCCCCACATCCCCCACGTGTTCCCCAAAGCAAAAGTTGTTAGTAGCTACCATAGCATGCTCCTCCACGTGAATATTTGCATGGGAACTATCTACCATCCTTTCCGGAAGAACAACTGGCTTTTCCACATGCATTTCAAGCTACATTTCTCTTCTAGTAACTCCTAACGGCTCACAATGAACCTCCTTCACATTCGGAACGTGATCCTCCTCCCCCGAGATTTTCGCGTGACCCTGATCTTCACTCCTGATTTTGCACATTACGGGTTCCACCACTTCCGCGTTATCCGCATTAAAAAACGTGGAGCCAGTGCCCGTCCCAGAGTTTGCAACCGCCACCGGAACAGGTGGTGATGGATCATTCTCCGTCGCTGCTTCTCTGTCAAATGGCATATTGCTCTCCCCTTCTTCATCCGGTTGAAACACTCCTTCCCGACTCCGTCTCGGCTGTGCTGGACGTGCTGCCAATGCACGCAGCCAAGCCCCCCACTTCTCCCCAGATACACCTTCAGAAATTCGTCCACCACGCCCTACCACACATTCATGGCTGCCATGTCCAAGTCTGCCACATCTGTAACAGAAAATTGGCAGGTGCTCGTATTTGAAATCCACCCAAAATAGGCCTCCTCCATCACTCTCATCACTCTGAAGAATGCACCCTCGCAGTAGAGGTTGAGTGATGTCTATCTCCACCCTTATTCGCAAATATTCTCCCCATCCAAACCCATTTTCAGGAACATCCACCTCCAACAACCGCCCTATCTCTTGGCCAATATCCTCCCCCACTTCACGAATCATGCTTTTAATTGGAAGGTTCAAGACTCTAATCCAAAAAGCTGTATGTGAGAACCTAACCTCCGTAGGTTGAAGATCTCCCTCGAATCTAACTATGGGAATGAGCTTTTTATCAAAAGTCCAAGGACTTCGAACAAAAATCCTCTCCATATCATCCCTTCGGGTAAAAACAGCCATGAACAGATTGCCTTCAATGCTCCTAATAGTCACGCCTCCCAACCCAGACCATAGAGCCCGAATAGAACCCTTAAAAGCTTCAGAATGAAATGGCTTGGTTGTAAGCAGCTTGAAAAGAATACTATGTTGAGCCTCCTTTTTGGATTTAAGGATCGAGTCTTTCCGGAGGCTGATACGTAGCATTTCTTTTTCAGACAGCTTCATACGCCGGCAAAGCTCCTCCAGTTCTTCAGTCATGATGCCAATCTACTCCAGAAATCCCTTACAAAACAATCAACAGATCGTCTTGAGGGTTATAGACTTGCACTGGTCGGCAAGTTAAATGCTTCTACCACTCGCGGAGCTCGAGAGCGACGTGAGCGTTGAGAAGTTTCTTGCAAAATACGATTAAGGGATTAGTCTAGTTGTTTCTAAAGTTTCATGAGATCCATAATAGGGTTAACCTAGTGGTTTCTTATCTTGCTTGATATGAGGGAGAAAAGTTTTAAGCATGATCCATAATAAGTAAATATATACTATAAATATTAAGATTAAGTTCTCTCTCCCTCCTAACATTAGATTTTTTCCTAGATCTCATTTTTTATTCTTCTAGAAATTAGGGTGGCTTGTCCTTCATCTCAAAGGAGAAGCCAAAGGACAAAGACTTCTAGGTTGTGGTATGTTAACTGCACGCATGTGATTTCACTCCTGTTAGTAAATTTATTCTTATTCAAATTATTTGTGGTATCTAGTTGTACGAATAATTATTAAGTATTTTTAAAGTATAATCTTTCATCACATGTGAATGATGGGTATCACTAAAATTTATGGTAAGACTCATTATTTATATATATATATAAAAAATTAAAAAAAATACGTATTTATTGTATTCCTAAAATACTAAATAATTTTCCCAAGTAGAGTATGCTTAAATTTAATATTTATTGATTAAAATTTTTGCTGAATTAAATTTTATTGACTACATAGTCATGTCTCATATCTAGCACGTGTATTCGTTAAATCTATAATCAAGAACAAAAGTTAATGACCGGTGGGCCATTACTGACTTTTGTGAAGTGAGTCGGTGGAAGTACATAAATGTTAAATAAGGGTGTTTGAAGGTTATAATGTGATGATGGATATATTAAAGGAAAGAATGTTAAGGTACGTGAAGGTTACGAATAGATGATGTCATCTCAAGGAAACAAGCTAGATGGTTTAGTTAGATTCTGACAAGCCAAGCCAAGCCAAAGAAACATGATCACCACAAAGTTAGTTGTAAACTGTTGATATATGCCTTTGGATATTGGGAATGTATTCTAGAGAATGTATTTTCGTTAGAACGCATTCTAGAAAAATCTAGAATACATTTTGTTGAAAATAATGCGTTTGATAAAATACTGAACCTTCTACTAAGAAGTAATTATGCTGAATGAAATTGTGTTTGGTTAAACTAAGTGTAAAATGCATTTTCATTATTATATATTATGTAATTAAACACTTGAGAATTCTTTTTCAATTATATATTTTGCAATTTGTTATTTTTTTTAAATAATTATCATGAGGCACATAATACACACACAAAATACCTTATGCTTTAAATTAATGTCTAATATAAAAAATATGAATAATTACACTTTACCTATTTGTAGTTTGTGTAAAATATAATACACTTGCATGAACAAATTTGGAAATAAACAATTTTTATGATTTTCTATAGCAAACCAATTAAATTAGAGTAATGCTAGGGATACAACTAATTTTACAACCAAATACTTACAAACTGACATGGCATCCTAAGTGGAGGTTACCACATCAGCAATTAAAACATAAAAATTAACAAGTCATCATTATTTTAATAAAATCATTAAAAATTTAAAAATATCTAGACAATAAAAGAAAACCACTATTAGAAGCAAAAAAGACATCCACATCTGAGATTACAACCCAACGACACCTCAATCTCAAACTGAAACCCAACGCCGCTCGAAGTTTGCTCTCCGGTAACAGCCACAGAACCACAAGGGGATGACTGAAATTTTGATCTGCATTGCTTTTGGGTCACATTAAGCTCTAAAACTTTTACCAATCTGAAACAGAATTAGATCTCAAAATTGGTACTAATCTGAAACTGAAACATTTGCTTGTTTTAGATTATGAATATGAATAAAAAGTGTCTGAAAGCTCTAGAACAAGCATTTTTTATTCATATTCGTGGCACCAAAATGGCATTATTCAACAGGCAAAAAACTATAAACATCAAAGAAAAATTTGAATTTTGAGTGTAGAAAATCCAATGTTTGAAGACTACAATCCAAAGTTCATACCAAATACTTAAATACAATTTATCCGTACCAATTTAGCATAGATCTGGAGCAAATCGGACACCATGGAAACTAAAATCAACCCATATAAGCAAACAAAACTTAGTAATAGAACAAAAAAAAAAAAAAAAACCAATAACGTACAAGATCTGATACCCACCCCTACGCCCCCGCTTCCATAGACATTTTCTCTCTCTGTGTGGCAATTTCTTTCCCATCCGAGATCTAATCTAAGTTTGTTATCGAATACTATCAACAATGGTGTGGCATCCTCGCCCACTGCTTGCGAAGAGAATGTGTACATGGCAAAGATACAGAGCAAGCAAAGCGGTACAAAGAGACGATGGAGTTCATGGAGAAGGTCTTGGCTGCGGTGGACAACGAGGAACTCTCCGTGGAGTAGCGTAACCTTCTCTCCGTGGCCTACAAGAACGTGATCGAAGCTCGCTGAGCCTCGTGGCGAATCATCTCCTCTCCTCCATTTGCAATGGAGAAAACAACAGATGGGAAAGAAATTGGGAGTGGTGGGGGCGCCGACGTTGGGCTGTGAGGATGGGTATTTTAAATTTTTAATAATTTTTTTAAAATAATGATGACGTGTTAATTTTTATGTTTTAATTGTTGATGTGGTAACTCCACTTAGGATGTTATGTCAGTTTGTAAGCATTTAGTTGTAAAATTAGTTGTATCCCTAGCATTACTCATTAAATTAATCGATATTTAATGGTTGTTGGAGTAATTAATGCTCCTGTTAGTGGGTCCCACTTGTTTTAACAAAAATCAGAATCCAAAAAAATGTGAATTCTGACTTCTGCTCTAGAATTTGCAAAATGTATTATGTTGCATTTACAAAATCCCAACCAAACACTTTAACTTTTTTTTAGAATACATTTTATGCATAGAAATATGAGATAGCTGTTTTGCGTAGATGATCCAAACACTACCATAGTATTTTGTTTGGCCTTAATCTACATATAAATTTAATTTAAATCTGGAAAATTCATAAAAAATTACACTATGATTCGGAAGCTAAGGGAGTCATATGGTGAAAATTAATTTATCAAAATTAGACGTTTGGACACTAATTGAACACGTCGGTGTCAAAAAACCATAATAGGGCCCACTTTGACCAAGCTTGACAGAGTGTCAAATAACTCCAAAAATTCATTCGACTACGGAAAACCATTATAAAATGACCAAATACACGTTCCAAAACATTTTGAACATTTAGACTACAATTGACCAGAGTTGACCCGACGTTTGACTAAAGTTGACCAAACATCCGACCACCCAACTAAGGTAAATTTTAGTCCATATGAAAGATAATGTAATTCCCTTCGAAATGACTATTCATGGGCCCCAATCGGGATTGAAACGGACTAGGCATCTTAAAAATAGTAAAAAAGGGGAAAAATACTTAAAACAATTTTCAAAAATATCACTAAGTGTGCTTATAATTTGACTTCCATCAAATTATAATCAAATGAGCTTGGAATGACACAAATGATATGTCCTTGGAAAGTTCTTGACACAAGCTTTGATTCGGTAGGCTCGAAGCATGGGAATTCTACATGAGCAAAGAGCACTGACAAAGAAAAGAAAATGAGATTTTAATCTAAAATATGAATTTGGTGCTATATTTCCGGGCTCATAGTTTACCGAATCTAAGTCCAAAAATAAAAAATCTAGTACCTTAATAAAGTTTAGTGTCACAAGCTTTTCAACGATATTTTATTTGAACCGTTTCAATGTCCTTAAGGCCATTAACCAAGTCCACAAAATTAGACGGCATGTGGGAAAACCATAAGAAATGAGAAAAATCCTACTTCAAGGTGCCTTTTTTGCACAAAGATTCTTCTCAAACCCCATTAAGGTGAATAGGTGATCCAAAAAGCAAGAAGTTTATAAAAGTAGCTGTGTTCCTCTACACCCTAGAATAAACGGCTTCCCAAGATCATCTTCAGTTCGTTCAAAATCACGCCTATAGGATTGAAAAAAAAAAATCTCATTTTTAGAATTTTAACATGAGAAGAGTATTAGGATTTTATAGTAGTTTTTAGTGATTGTTGGAAGATTTTAAATTTATGAAATTTTATGTAAGTTGTAATATTCAAGGGAATTCTTTTAGCTATTCATTTATTGGAGTTTTGCTAATGTTGAACTCTCAGCTTTTGTTTATAAGAAAATATTCAATGGAATTTATATTGTTATTGAATCCCTTTAGAGAATAATTATTGAGTTTTCGTGGGAGGGCACACTTGTAAGGTGAAGTTTTATGGGTATTCGGTCGTTGTCACATGCTTAGATCATACGTTAGGCTTAGGGCAGAGAAGTGGATGACGATGATGGATCTTGTTTGGTTCGATTATGACTCAATTGTAGTCGATGGTATGGGTTTTGAGGGGTTGCTAGGGTTTTATTGGTGAATAGGCTCCATGTGAATTCAATTGGGTGACCTAATTGAACACAAAGTGGACTAAAGTGTTCTAAGGGCACCCACTATGAAAACATTAATTCCCCTTACCTACCCCATTTTTATATGAGTGGAGAACAAAAATAGTGTATACAATATTGTTTTGAGAAGCTAAATTTTTTAATAATTGAACCAAAAATACCTTCTTCATTCCTTTAACTCACTATTTCATTATTTCTCCTACATCAATTAAGTTGAAGCCAGCCCACATCCTCCATTATTAAGAACTCTATCATGAAATCAATAATAAAATCAAAATTTTCACACATGCTTAAAAATTAGAATAAAATCAGTCATATGTTTTAGAAAATAAAAATTGATGATGTGCAAAAATCAGCACGGTTGTCCGACGAACACTTTCTCTGATGGAAGACCTGAAAGAAGGAAAAGTAATGAAACAACAGGGGAACACCGGTGGGGTGCTGGCCAAAGTTCCTTCGATGCTTTTGTCAGAGATTTGTGGAGAATAATCAACAGGTAAGTAGTAGTGTTTAGGCGAATAATTTTTCATACCTGTATCTTTCTGTTCGGAGGTTTATATAGATGCTCCAGAAAGTAGTCGTTGAACTCCCATTTATTTCAGTCTTTATTCGACTTGAATGAGGGTTTTTTTGGAGGTGGTTACAATATCTTCGAGATATTGCCTTTAATGGATTGTAACGTTTCTGTTCATTTAATTGTGTTTATAAAGATATTCATTAATGGGCTGTTTAAGGAGAATACGCGTATGTAGCAAGGACGATATTTAGAGTCGTCCTTGTATATGGTCGTCATGATGGACGGCTAAACAGAGGTCGTCCGTCCTTTGGGTGGTAGACCTATCAGATGGCCCTTATTCCGACGTGGCTCCATTTTGGACGACAGATGGAATATCTACAAGTTTTTGGAGTGTATTTATGTGCATATCTTTTTCGAGAGGCGTGCAGCCAAAATAAATCGAGGCATTAAATGGAGAGGTGGCAGTACGGTTTACTTTTTCAACACGTGTTTGCCATTTATTGGGCGCGCGTAGCGAGGCATCATATCTTTTTGTTTTCTCGGGGTTTTGAATTCTTAAAACTTAAAAAACGTTTTGGCTTGGTTCATTTTCCCTCCCTTGGTTTGTTTGTTGTGGCGCGTTGCTCTCTCCTTCTCTGAGTTTTCTTTTTCCGGTGAGTTCTCTTATCCTCTTTCCTTTTTCGATTTAGATTTCTCGGTAGCACTGGATCCTTCGTTTAGGAATTTCTTTGTGGGGGTGTGTCGCATAGCCGAGAGTGAGGGTAGGCCAGTGGATTTTGGTGATTTGGTCCCCTCGGACTGTGTGCTGCGCCGTTTGTCGGAGGAGCTTTTTGCTTTAGCTTTTCCGGCGTTGAGTACGTGGAGAGCGGTGAGGGACTCGATGGTGTCTGAGGGGAATAGTGGGTCCTCGATTCATTTCGAGGATCTGTCTGAGGGGCATTCCAATAGGGGTGAGGACAGTCGTTCGTCGGAGGAAACCCCGTCGGTCTCAGGTTCGTCGAGAGTTGTCGGATCTGAGGATTCTTGGATCGTGTAATCCTATTTGTCAAAAGTAGTAGATGTCGAGGGGTTGGATAAGTACAGGCGTCGGTTTCAGATTCCCGAGGATGTCGTCCTTTGGATCCCTAATTCGGACGAGAGAGCGTGCTCGTCGAAGTATGGCAACGTAGCTTTTTATGAGGCAGACTTCAAAGCGGGTTTGAGGTTTCCCATGCAACCTTTGATGAGGGAGCTCTTACATCGCCTGAACCTTTCGCCGGCCCAGTTGGTGCCCAACGCCTGGCAGACGGTGATTTCTTGTATGGTGATGTGGAAGGTTTGCAGTAAGGGGGACGATTCCCTTACTGTAGACGACCTTTTGTTTTGTTATAAGCCCTGTCAGATAGCTGTCTCTCCAAGGTTTTGGACTTTGAATGCACGGCACAGAGGCCTTAAATTGGTGACTGGTCAACCGTCGTCCAATAGAGAGTGGAAGGACGACTATATTTTTGTGTGTGGAGATAATTGGGAAGGTCTTTCTTGGGAGGAGAAGGACGGTGATTTTATTGGCGTTCATCGAGAATGGGGCGTGCCTTCGTCCTCCGGTGTGTGTGTGTTCTCTTGTGTGCTATAATGTCTATAGGATGTTTTGGTGGTTCGTAACTGACGTTTCTTTTCTCTTGCAGCGCTTAGACGACCAGAGCTCAGTCCAAACGGTCATAATAGGGTGCTTCGAGCATTGCACCACAAAGATCATCACTGTAAGAAATTCATACGACCTGAATTGCTCGCGCTTTATTCATTCAGACCCGAGCCGAGCGAGGACGTCTTGTATCAGGAATTGATCAACCAGCAGAGTGAGTGCTCTGACTTGTGTCGTCTTTCGCCATTTTTCTTTTTGGAATGATAAGTTTCTTTACTTTTGTTTTGTAGAGATGGCTACGGTGAAGCTAAATAAGGAGAAGCTGAAGAAGATGATGAGCCAGAAGGACGAGGCTCCTATTAGCTTGGGAAAGAGGTGGAAGACGGACTCGTCTTCCAAGAAGGTGGTGGATGAGAGAAGTCTTCCTCCTTCCCAACCTCAAGAACCGTCCCTTCCAGACCCGGCTCCGGCTCCGGCTCTGTCGGTTGAGGTTGCGAGATCCCCAGCGCACCTTCGTCCAGTAGGCCAGTTGAGAAGGCGCCTACTATGCCCAAGGACGCCTCCTTGGCTCTGAGGAGGGCTAAGTCTGTAGTGACAAAGGAGGACGTCGGGGGTACGATAAGCTGAATACCGACGTCATGAAGAGGGCCCTGGCTCATTCGCTGATGAACGTAGGGTGTTTTTCTCTTTCATTTCTTATTGAGTTGTTTCTTCGTCTTGTTGTTCTGAGAGTCGTCATTGTGTTCTTGCGTAGGGCTTGACTGAGACCATGGTGATCGCCAACCGCTGCATGCAGTGGGAGGACGGCCTGGTGAAGTAAAAGGCTCAATTGTCGGAGGCTGCTCAGGCTAACCAGAGACTGACGACGATTGCCAACGAGTTGACCCAGGACAGGGACCGAGTTGTTGGGGTGCTGTCATCGCTCAAAGTAGAAGTGGCGGCGAAGGACGAAGAGCTTAGGAAGGCGCTGGCTGACAAAAAGAGTGTTGATGAGTGGCTGAAGGTGCTGACATCTCAAATGGAGGCGATCAAGATCTCGGTGGTGGAAGAGTTCAAGTCGTCGGAGGCTTATGACGACAACAATACCAAATACTTCATTGCTGGCTTTGAGTTGTTGAAGAAGCAGGCGAAGGAAAAGTATCCGGATCTTGATTTTGAAGTCTTTCAACTATACGAGGATGACGAGTCTGTGATGTCGGTCGACGGTGGAAACGAAGGGACGACGTCTGTGGATCCCCAGCTGGACGACGATGTTGCTTCTTAATTTTCTTCTTCTGAAACATATTTTGAACAAGTGTTTTTGTGGGGCTCGTTTGAGGCCTGTATGAATTTTGAACAATGTCTTGGTTTTTTGTTTTGATATCGTAAGATGATACACTACCTTAATTTGTATAAATATTTTTCAAAGTTTCAATGCTTCTGTACCTTTGCTTGGGCATGCTTCCATATGCTTTGTGGACACTTGATTTCAGTTCTGTACAAGTGCTTATAGACGTCCATATATATATGCTTTTAGTGCATATGTCTAATGGATACTTGCTTATTTTTGTACAAGTGTTTTTGATCGTCCATACACGTGCTTTTAGTACACGTGCTCCATGGTACACTCGCTTATTTTCGTACACGTGCTTTTGATCGTCCATACACATGCTTTTCGTACACGTGTTTTTTTTGGATACTTTTTTGGTACAAGTGCTTATTGTCATCGCTTACAGTTTGGTGCTTTTTTTGACATACACTTTTTTACACGTGCTTTCACAGCTTTTAGTTGGGACACTACACTTGCTTTTTGGTACAAGTGCTTATTGTCGTCCATACACATGCTTTTAGTACACGTGCTTTTCAGACACTACACTTGCTTTTTGGTACAAGTGCTTATTTTATTGTATACATGTGCTTTTTTACGTGCTTTTTGGACACTACACTTGCTTTTTGGTACAAGTGCTTATTGTCGTCCATACACATGCTTTTAGTACACGTGCTTTTTGGACACTACACTTGCTTTTTGGTACAAGTGCTTATTGTTGTCCATACACATGCTTTTAGTACACGTGCTTTTTGGACACTACACTTGCTTTTTGGTACAAGTGCTTATTGTCGTCCATACACATGCTTTTAGTACACGTGCTTTTTGGACACTGATATATTAGGAGGACAGGGAATGGAGTAGTTGTGTTTGAATGCCTCTATATTTCGTCAATTTACTTGAATAAAAGGGGACTACAAGCAGGGGCGGCTCCAGGAAATTTTTCCAGGGTGTTCAATGTTCATTACAAAACTTAAATATAATAACATCACTAAAAAAGACAATTAGACAAATCACAAATAGACAGATTAATCAAAATTCCAAACAAACAATTAAACAAAGTAACACACTATCAGTCTATCACAGTGTCACTACAAGACAATTAGACAAATATACAGTAAAAACATAAAATATAAACTATCAAATAAATGAATAAATATTATATTAAAAACTAAGATTCGGTCAAATAACTTAACAACTAACAAAGTAACAAAACTAGTCAAGTAGTGGCGGAACCGGAACAAAACAAGTAGTAGCGGAACCGGAACAACTAACAAAGTAACAAAACAAGTAGACAAATAAGACAAATATTATATTAAAAACAAGTAGTCAACTAGTCAACTAGTCAACTAGTAACAAAATAAGAAAGGAAAAGAAAAAAAAAATACCAGATCTGAAGCCGAATCGGACGGAGGAACCAGTGAACCAGCAGCAGGCGTGGGTGCGTGGCGTGACCAAGCGGCGGCGGCACCAGGCGTGAGGCGGTCTGAGAGCCGAATCGGAACGGAGGAACCAGTGAACCAGCAGCAGGCGTGGGTGCGTGGCGTGACCAAGCGGCGGCGGCAGCAGCAGGCGTGAGGCGGTGCGGTGAGGGACGGTCTGGGCATCTGGCGGTTTTGGACAATAGTACACAGTTTTTGGTGGCCTTCGCAGCAGGTGCTTTTTTCACTACACTTGGTTATCACTTATCAGTTTTTGGGCTTTTTTCTCTCTCTCTCTCTCTCTGCGGACACGGACTCTCTGTCTCTCAGTATGCTTTTTTCGACTATTGAATAAATTTGGGATTTTTTTTTGTCTTTGTTCAGGGCACGCACACCGCACGGTAAGTTTGGGATTGTTTTTTTTTTTTTTTTCCTGAATAGAATAAATTTAATTAATGGGCTGGTTCAAACATTTGGGCTTAAACAAGTTATTATTTGGGCTTATTTTGTATTATGGGCTGAAAATAAGTGTTGTTATTTATGTCTTTCTATTTTTGAGTATGGTAAATTGGGTTTATTAGATAAGGGTGTTCACAAATTATTTGAGGATGTTCACAATTTTTATTTGAGGGTGTTCACAATTTTTTTTTTAGTTGAGAACATCTATATAAAAAAAAAAAATTTCCTTTGTTTTTTTTAAAAGTCTAGGTGTGCAACTGCACACCCTGGCTCCAACGTAGAGCCGCCCCTAACTACAAGGGAAATTTTGAGCAATTTGTAAAAAGAAATAGATATGAGTGATGCCTTACTGGTAATACTTCTTTAGACCAAGCGGCGGCGGTGTTCGGCGTTACAGGGGTGAGGTAGTGCATAAATTTGGGTCCCAGGGCACGCACACCGCACGGTAAGTTTGGGATTTTTTTTTTTCCTGAATAGAAACTTCTCCATGGGCTGGTTCAAATTTTGGGCTGTGCCAAGTTATCTTCTGCTTATGGAACGTATTATGGGACTGAAAATAAGTGTTGTTATTTATGTCTGTCTATTTTTGAGCCCTTAAATTGGGTTTATTAGATAATGTGTTCACAAATTCCCAACTTTGAGGATGTTCACAATTTTTATTTGAGGGGGTTCACAATTTTTTTTTTAGTTGAGAACATCTATCTTTCATTTCCTTTGTTTTTTTTAAAAGTCTAGGAGCAACTACACACCCGGTTACTTCCAACGTAGAGCCGCCCCTAACTACAAGGGAAATCATTAGCAATTTGTAAAAAGAAATAGATATGAGTGATGCCTTACTGGTAATACTTCTTTAGGTGTTCGGCGTTACAGGGGTGAGGTAGTGCAGTCCCGTCCAACTTCTCCAGGTGATTAGTGCCTCTTCTGTGGAACTTGACGACCCTGTACGGCCCTTCCCATGTGGGTCCCAACTTTCCCTGGGTAGGGTCTTTCATTGCGAGGGTTACTTTTCTCATCATTAGGTCCCCTACTTTGAACTCCCTATGCTTCACTCGTCGGTCGTAGTAATGAGCCATCCTCTGTTGATATACCCTGGTCTTCGCTTCGGCTTGGTTGCGAGCTTCGTTCAGCAGATCTAAGTTCGTGTGTAACTGGCTGTCGTTACTACTCTCGTCGTGGTGGTTGGTCCTTCAGGTGGTTAGTCCAATTTCTACTGGAATGACAGCTTTAGTGCCATATGTTAGTCGAAATGGGGTTTCTCTAGTAGGAGTTCTTGCTGTCGTTCTGTATGCCCATAGGATATTTGGGAGCTCTGCAGGCCACAATCCCTTTGCCCCCTCAAGTCGAGTCTTGATCATCTTGAGTATGGATCGATTTGTGACTTCTACCTGTCCGTTGGCCTGAGGGTGACCTGGGGATGAGTAGTGGTTGCGTATGCCTAGTTCTTCACAGAATTCTCTGAAAGGCGAGTTGTCAAACTGTCGTCCATTGTCAAATATAAAAGCCCTTGGGATTCCAAACCTGCATATGATTGCCTTCCATACGAATCCCCTTACGTTCTTTTCTGTGATTGTCGCGAGCGGTTCAGCTTCCACCCACTTGGTGAAGTAATCAATTCCAACAACCAGGAATTTCAGTTGTCTTCGTCTGACGGGGAGAGGTCCCATGATGTCCAGACCCCATTGGGTGAACGGCTAGGGCACCGTCATTGGCGTTAGTGTCTCTGGTGGTGAATGGATGAGGATTCCGAATCTTTGGCACTTATCGCAAGTGCGTGTCTAGGAGATCGCATCTTTCTGCATCATCGGCCAGTAATATCCCGCTCGGATGAGTTTATGTACTAAGGAGTGTGCCCCTGAGTGATTGCCGCATATCCCCTCGTAGACCTCCCTCATCACGTATTTAGCTTCTGGTTTGTCGAGGCAGCGTAGGTATGGGAGTGAAAAGCCCCTTTTGTATAGTATCCCCTGTATTAGGACGAATCTTACAGATCAGACTGAGTCTTTTGGCTTCGGCGAGGTTTGTGGGTAAGGTTCCCTCCTCCAAATATTTGATGATTGGCGTAATCCATGAATCGTTGACGTTGATGGGGTTCAATTCTTCTTCTGTGTGGCTTGGCGAGTATTGTACCTCAATCTATTGGTTGATTGCTTCATCAGAGAAGGCTAATTTTGCTAAAGTATCAGCTTCTGTATTCTGCTCACGGGGTACTTGGACGAGGGTGACTTCATCGAACCAACCGATGGTATCTTTGACGAGCTTGAGGTACTTCGCCATTCTGTCTTCCTTCGCTTCATATTCACTGTTGACCTGTCCCACTATCAGTTACGAGTCGCTTTGAATTCTGAGCGTGGTTGCCCCCAGTTCTCTAGTTATATGTAGGCCTGTTAACAGGGCCTCGTATTCCGTTTCATTGTTGGTGGTGGGATATTGGAGCCGTACAGAGTGCTTCAGTAGATGTCCTTCTGGTGTCTTGAAGACAATTCCAACACCTCCTGCCCCCTTGACGGACGACCCATCAATTTCGACTTCTTATTTTCTTTCTGGTTTTTCTTCTGATGGTTCTTCTTCAACAACTGTGAACTCAGTTATGAAGTCGGTTAGGGCTTATGCCTTAATAGTCTGTCTTGGACGATATTCGATATCGAACTCGCTTAACTCTACAACCCATTGAATCAATCGTCCAACGGCGTCGGGCTTATTCATTGCCTTACGAAGAGGATGGTTTGTAAGGATGACGATCTTATGTGACTGGAAGTAAGGTCGGAGTTTTCTGGCAGCGATGATGAGAGCCAATGCCAGTTTTTTCATTGTTGGGTATCTTTCTTCTGCTCCTTGGAAGGCCTTGCTAGTGTAGTATACCGACAATTGTGTACCACATTCCTCCCTAATGAGAGCTGAGCTGACAGCTGTTGGGGAGACTGCTAAGTATAAGGATAGGGTTTCGCCTTGTTGGGAAGGGCTCAACAATGGTGGAGATGTCAAGTACATCTTGAGTTCTTCGAACGATTTCTGACATTCGTCCGTCCAAGTAAAGGCCTTCCTCAGCGTTTTGAAGAACGGAAGACACTTATCTGTTGCTCGTGAGACGAAGCGATTAAGTGCGGCCACTCTTCCAGTAAGGCTTTGAACTTCTTTGACTGTTCTTAGTGGTGTCATTTCCAGCACGGCCTTTATTTTATCTGGGTTGGCTTCGATTCCTCTCTGGGACACCATGAACCCTAAGAATTTTTCCGATGAGACGCCAAAGACGCATTTACTCGAGTTAAGCTTTATGCGGTACTGGCGGAGTGTCTCGAAGGTTTCTTCCAAATCTTCCAGGTGATTTGCTTCGTCCTTCGTTTTTACTAACATGTCGTCAATATATACTTCTACATTTTGCCCGATCTGGTTGTGGAACATATTGTTCATCAACTGTTGGTAAGTGGTCCCAGCGTTCTTCAATCCGAACGGCATGACTTTATAGCAAAAAAGTCCTTTGCTAGTGATGAAGGAAGTCTTCTCTTGATCACCTTCGTCCATCATGATTTGGTTGTAGCCAAAGAAGGCGTCCATAAAGGTCAGCCACCTGTGCCCTGCTGTCAAATCTACTAACTGGTCAATCCAAGGCAGGGGGAAGCTATCTTTTGGACAGGCTTTGTTGAGGTCTGTGAAATCCACACACATTCTCCATTTGCCGTTGGCTTTCTTCACCATGACTACATTGGCTAGCCAATCTGGGTAGTATACTTCTCTGATGAATCTAGCCGTCAGAAGTTTTTCTACTTCGTTAGAAATGGCTTCATTTCTGTCGGGGGCGAACACTCGTCTCTTCTGTTTTATGGGCTGGATGGACGGGTTTACGTTCAACTTGTGGCAAATAGCCGAAAGGTCAATACTGGGCATGTCGTCGTGCGTCCAAGCGACGACATCCAAGTTACTTTTTAGGAACTTGATCATGGATTCCCTCAATCTTCCTTCCATTTTTGTTCCGATGCTCGTGGTTTTGTGTGGCTTTTCGTCTTCCAACACAACCACTTCCAATTCCTCTATGGGTTCGACGAGTCTCTGGCCCTCGTCAATCTTCATCGTCTGGTGTTTTGTCTCCGATCTGAGAGAGGCGAAATAGCATTCCCTTGCTATTGTCTGGTCTCCTTTGAGTTCCCCTATACCGTGTTCCGTGGGGAATCAGACAAGGAGGTGATAGGTTGAAGTCACTGCTTTGAACTTGTTGAGGGTTGGACGACCGATGATAATGTTGTAAGCCGAAGGGCAGTCGACTACAAGGAACTCGACTGAGGTCCTCACTTGTTTCGAATACGTACCTACCTCGATTACAAGGGAGACTGCTCCCGATGGCCTGACTTTGTCTCCCGTGAATCCCACAAGGGGAATGTCAATAGGTCTCAACCGCTTTTTGTCTATCTTCATCTGCTGATATGCTGGGAGGTAAATAATGTCGACGGAACTCTCATTATCAATCAATACTCGCTTGGTGATGAATCTTACAATGGTCATTGTGATGACTAGGGCGTCGTCATGTGGTTGGTGGATACCTCTCGCATTGTCTTCGCTAAATGTAATTACTTGGTCGTCCATCTTCACATTCCGTGGTCTTTGTGTGACCAGAATGTTATGAGCCTGTCGAGCATAGGCTTTCCTGGATGACTGTGAAGTACCTCCTGACGCTAAGCCTCCGACAATGGTACGTATCTCGCCTATGATGTCCCGTGGACGGTCTTCCGTGCGGTCCTTATTCTCCCCCTGTCTGGGTGGACGGGGCTCTGGATGTGCTTCTTGGTTGTCTCGACGGACAAACTTTCTCAGCTTTCCTTGCCTTATAGGGCTTCAATCTGTTCCTTTAAGGCATAACAGTCTTCAGTAGTGTGACCATGGTCTCGGTGGAAGCGACAGTAGAGGTCTTTAGATCTTTTTGTAGGGTTTGAACGAAGTTTCCCAAGCCACTTGATTTCGGGATCGTCCTGTATCTGCAACAAAACCTGGTCGATGGACATGTTCAAGGGTGTAAAGCCCTTGGATCGCTCCTCTCGTCGGCTGGAAGAGTCTACATTCTTCCTGTCGACCTTTGGGTAGTTTTCTTGGAAGACCTGTTCTTGGAAGATTCAAACCGTCGGTCTTCTGATTCTTTCCTCTTTTTACTGGGAAATTCATCTCGAGCTTCAAAGGCATCCTCCGCATTTATGAACTTCTGAGCTTCATACATCAATTCTAACATGGATCTTGGGGGGTCCTTACATAGTTGGAAGAGGAAATCTCCCTTGCGGAGGCCAGCGTTGAATGCTGTGAGAGCTACGTACTCGTTTGGCTCATCGATCTGAACCACTTCCTTATTGAAACGTTGCACATAGGATCTTAAGGACTCTCCTTCTCTCTGCCGTATGTTGAGGAGATAGTTTGCTGGACGAGCTGATCTCTGTCCTCCAATGAAGTTATCAATGAAGGCCCGACTCAATTGGGCGAACGTGTCTATGGACCCTGTCTCCAGCTGGTTAAACCATATTCTTGCCGAGCCTCTGAGGTTCGTCGGGAAAGCGTTACACATTATCTCATCTGACACACCTTGAAGACGCATAACCGTTCTGAAAGAGTCTAGGTAATCAAGTGGGTCTTTAAATCCGTCGAATGTCTCCAGCTGAGGAACCTTGAACTTTGCTGGAAGAGGATATTCATCTACCCTCTTGGTGAATGGAGATTCGGTGCGATGGACGAGCATATCGAGATTTTTAGCAGCCTTTGCCTTAACCTAGCTCTTCATCTCTTTCATTTGCTCCCTCATCTCCTTCAGCTCTTCCTCCAATTTGGCGGCCCTGGCATCTACTGCGGATTTAGTGGGGTTTGCCACTTGACTTGGAAGGGGTTCTCGGTTCTGATTGGCGGAGCTCCCTTCGTCATTTTGATCCTGATGCTGGTTTCTTCCTTCTTCATTGCGAGGGCCGTCTCCACCGTTCCGGCCCTGGCCAGGATTAGGAATTTCTCCCCTTGAACGGAGGAGGGATATGAGCTCCTGGTTTTGCTTAGTTAGCTCCTGTATCTCTCTGCGATCAGCGACACTCTGTTGTGCCAGTTCCTGGACGTTTGTGGTGAGAGCCTGCATTTACCTCTCTGAGGCACTCAAATGCTGACCACTGGTGTTTCCCGCTTCCATGAGGGAAAGGCTATTCGAATCGACCGTTCTTAGTTTTTTTGGGAGAGAAATGGAATGACTGTAAACAAATCGTTTCCCACAGACGGCGCCAATTGATGATATGCAAAAATCAGCACGGTCGTCCGACAAACACTCTCTCAGATGGAAGACCTGAAAGAAGGAAAAGTAATGAAACAACAAGTGAACACTGGTGGGGTGCTGGCCAAAGTTCCTCCGATGCTTTTGTTAGAGATTTGTAGAGAATAATCAACAGGTAAGTAGTAGTGTTTAGGCGAATAATTTTTCATACCTGTATCTTTCTATTCGGAGGTTTATATAGATGCTCCAGAAAGTAGCCATTGAACTCCCATTTATTTCAGTCTTTATTCAACTTGAATGGGGGTTTTTATGGAGGCGGTTACAATATCTTCAGGATATTGCCTTTAATGGATCGTAACGTTTCTGTTCATTTAATTGCGTTTATAAAGATATTCATTAATGGGCCGTTTAAGGAGAATACGTGTCTATAGCAAGGACGATATTTAGAGTCGTCCTTGTATATGGTCGTCATGATGGACGGCTAAACAGAGGTCGTCCGTCCTTTGGGTGGTAGACCTATCAAAAATAATAACTTTAATGTCTCCCTCCTCAAGTTTCACTATTTTTTTTTTTGGAAACTCAATTAAGTCAACACAAATCCTTAAAACACTTTGATGAATTTCAGTTGCAATTAGATCGTCATCCTTGTATGCTATACTATAACAACTATAAGAATTTTTATTTTTTTATTTTTTTAAAAGTAACATCATCCTTCGTTATTAATGAAATATATGTTGTAAATGAAATAAAATAATAGTTCGTTTTTTAAAAACTCATTTAAATCATAATAATTCCTCGAACACAATTAAATCCCAATTCATTGATGCTAAATATATTTTTTGATATGTGAGTTTTAGCCCCAACGGAATGAAGATGAGAATGACCTCCACTTTATGAGATGTGGTCCTATTGATTGTGATACCGCTTGATATTATTTATAACAAGAATTAGAAAGAAATATCAACATCACATTTCAATATATTTAAAAAATAAATTATGAATAAAATAAAATAATAGTATCTGGAGTTCTTCCTTGAGTCCACCATTTATTTTTTCCTCTTTGATTTAAAAATAAAATTGGTCTCTAAATGAGCAATATTTATCCTTAAAGTTTAAAATGATCACTTTAGTAGGGTTAAATACTTAAATACACTGTTGGTCCCTAACGTTTAAAATGAGCAAAAATGGTCCCTAACGTTTTAAAATTGTACATCATTGGTTCTTCCTTTAGTCTCCGTTAACTTTGTTTATACATGGCTAACGGATTGATGACGTGGCCACTTTTTAATTGAGGTGACATTTTTTTTTTTCATTTACAATTAGGATATGACATGGCATACACATTAAAAATCAACCCAACCCGAATTGAAATAAACTTGATTTTGATTAAACCCAAATTGAAATCAACCCTAAAATTAAACCCAATCTCTCTTCTCCCTCTTCATCGCTCTTACCTCTCTCCCTCTCTATGTATCTTGGCCGCTTTCACTTTATATCATGAAAATACAATTAATGAAAAAATGGATGCATTTAACAATCAAGAGAAGCTACCCCCTTGTTTTATTCTTAAATTTCAAATACCATCTGTTATGTGTAATCCTAAAAGTCAATGGTTTGAGCTTTAGAATTGTTTGTCTTTCATATAATCTACTCAACTATTTCTACCAATCTCAAACATTAAAGCCCTCTGCACCTAGGACCTACGAGCCTCTATCCATTTTGCACAAGTGTCTTCACCGTGCTCCACGATGCATTCATCTCTTAGCTTCTTATATATTGTCGTGGCAGGCGCTGCAAATTTTCTTCCTTGGCTTGGTATATGGACCATTTGAAACAACTTACCCTTGTTTTTGCGATGATAATTGGGTTGAGAGAGGGGCGAAAGTGATGAAGATGGAAAAAAGAGATTGGGTTTAATTTTAGGATTGATTTCAATTTAGGTTTAATCATAATTGAGGCTCCGTTTGTTTCACCGTAAAACGTTTGTTATAAAATGTTTTACATGTTTTCCGATGTTTGGTTGCACCAGAAAATGTGGTCAACAGAAAACCATCTTTTCGTCAATGGAAAACTGATAAAAAAATACATTATTTTACATCTCATTGTTTTACGCCCAAGTTTTCCGTAAAACAATCTAAACAAAGCATCCTCACTCTCATTCGCGCGCCTCTCAGTCTCTCATCAGTAAGCTCTCTCTTCTCTCTTCTCTCATGTTATCTCTCTCTTTCTCTGTCTCTCTCTCTTCTCAAGCCCTCTCTCTTTTCTCAAGCTCTATCTCTCTTCCGTTGCTCAATCACGAGAGAGCTGAGAAACCAAACCCTAACCTTGGCGCTCTCTGCCGTCGCCACCGCTCTTTGCCCAGATAACCTTCTTCCTCTAGCTAGCTTTCTCGCTCTTTGCCGATCAGATTTTCTCTCTCCCCTTTCTATCGATCTGAGTTTCTCTCTTCAAATTTATTCCTCTCGAGCCCCACTTCTCTCTCAATGATCTGATTTTGTGTCTGGTTCTTTGTATTTTGCAGGGTTTTTCAGATTATCCGTGAGGTTTTCAGGTAAAATTCAAAATTCATGGTTATGGGTGTGTGTATTTTGCTTTGATTGTTTCTCTGTTTTTTTTTTTGGTTGGTAGCAATATTTGTTCAAAATCCATGGTTACTGTTGTTGATGCTTTTGATTTGTGAAATGGGTATTTTAGAGTTGATTTGTGTTCAACTGAATAATTAAAAAATATCAGTTCAGTTGTGTTCATTTGAATTTTGAATTAAGAAAATCTCAGTTCAGTTTTGCCAAATGCTCAAATACCCATTTCAGTTCAGTTCTTGCAAGCCTTGGAATCATGCTCTACCATTAGGCACTTCAACCAAGTCCACACGCAGCTCATTGTCTCTTCCCTCTTCCAGCACTCTCTATCTGCCAGCCAAGTTGTGAAGAAGCTCTGCTATTTTTCCCTCACCGTGTCGCATGCCGTTTATGTATTTGATTGCCTTGATGAACCTAATGCTTTTATGTGTAATACTATTATGAGAAGCTATGTGAATTCTAATGACCCGTGTAGTGCTTTGGGGTTTTACTATGGAAGAATGGTTGGGAACTGGGTTTCGCCTAATCGTTATACTTTTCCACTTTTGGTAAAGGTGTGCGCAAACATTGAGTCGTTGAGAGAAGGGGAAAAGGCTCATGCCTAGGTGGTGAAATTCGGGTTTGAGTCAGATTTGTTTGTGAGGAACTCGTTGATTCATATGTACTCGGTTTGTGGGAGGATTGGGGATGCTCGGATGGTGTTTGATGCAGGGCCTGACTGGGATTTGGTGAGTTGGAATACGATGATTGACGGGTATGTGAAGAATGGGGAAGTTGGTATTGTGCGTGAGCTTTTTGATGAAATGAATGAGAGAGACCTTTTTAGTTGGAATTCTATGATTTCAGGGTATGTGGGGATTGGGGATATGGAGGCAGCAAAAGGGTTGTTTGTGAGAATGACAACTCGAGATGTTGTCTCTTGGAATTGTATGATTGATGGGTATGCTAGGATTGGAAATGTTTTTGTGGCTCGTTATTTTTTTTATCAGATGCCTTTGCGGAATGTGGTTTCTTGGAATATGATGTTGGCACTTTATGTGCGGAGTAAGGATTACAATGAATGCTTGAGATTGTTTGATAGTATATAGAAGGAGGAGAGGCTAAGCCAAATGAGGCTACCCTTGTGAGTGTCCTGACTGCATGCGCGAACTTGGGGAGCCTTGACAGAGGCAAATGGGTTCATTCTTGTCTAAAAAATAATGGGATTGAACCTGATGTGTTACTTTCAACGGCTCTTTTGACAATGTATGCGAAATGTGGGGCTATGGAATTTCATAGAATTATTCAAAATTGTTATACTAAAATTTATACTTTATTGTATTCTAAAGATAATTTTCTAGGAACCCATTAACAAACTCTTTAGGAGTGGAGGCAAATATTGTCTTAAAAGATGGTGATTCCACACACCTCAAAGTCAATATTTTTATATTTGTTCTTCTTGTTCTTCCCCCAATTCCCAACAAGTTAAGGCAATATTTGAGAAGAAGTAGGAGGGATGGGTTTGGGACTGTACCTATCAAAAAAAGGATGAGTCTGGGACTGTAAGTGTAAGGCATACCCTTTAAATCTGGTTCAATCATACTCTTTGATTCTGCAAGTGCTAATTTTATTTTTACGAAAATCAACATATCTGTTTTGTAATGTAAATGGATGACCCATCACTTCATCTTGCCATTATGGGGGCAGCTGCATCTGTTATTGCTGTTGGTATTGTACTTTTAAAAGAATTAAGATCTAGGAGTGTCATAAAAGTGGTTTTGGATGGAACGATGATTTGAAAATGACCACTTGTGATAGGAATGTGTACGACGAAGCAGTTGCGGTAAGAGATCTATTTTTATCATTATAGATGTTTACAAATAATTGCATTATTAAATATGACCTCATATTTGTTTGTTGGTCATCTTCTCCTTTCCCTTCTTAATACAGGCACGTCTCAGCCATGCAAATTTTCTAAACAAGAAAATTGAGATGTATGATGAATTGGCTTTGGTTGTGGGTAAAGACATGGCCACAAGATCTTTTTCCAAGGGAGTTACTGATGTAGACGGGAAGGGAGTTAATGATGTAGACGGGAGTGCCTCAAATACAATTGATCTTGACAATGATCTTGAAGAGGTATCCTTAAAGAAGCAAACTGATTCCTCAACTCAAACAAGATCCCACAGAAAAAGGAGTCATGCTAGCATGCTTGATGACACTATTTTCAAAGATTTGTCATCACAGATGGGAAAGATTGCTAGTGCAATCCAAGAGGCTTCCTTACATCGCACAAATTTTTTTAGTAACCTTTATGAAGAAGTCATGAAAATTGAAGGGTTTGAGGAATCCATGCTTGCATCTGCATTTGATCATTTGAATGAGAATGAAGTATTAGCTAGGTCATTTATGTTAAAAAGTGACAAGCTTCGCAAGCAATGGTTGGACAACTTCTTCTACCGAAATGGTTGAAGTTGTTTAGAAAATTGAATCTAAAGAAATTTTTGACTATGTAGGTGCTTTTTGGACAATGAATTTTGAATGTATAAAAGACACTTTTAACTTTTTGGATAATCTAGATGCCAATTTATGATTGTCTATTTTAAGTATATTTGGAATTTTGAGAAGTATGGTTATTTTGAATTATGAAAAATATGGTTAATTTTTTAATTTTTTGAATTATGAGAAGTATGATTGATTTTTTGAATTATGAGAAGTATGATTGATTTTTTGAATTATGGAAGCATGAAATTATAATGTTTGTGGATTATGAAAATAACATATATACCAAACACCATAAAACGTTTTCTAAAAAATGTGTTTTGGAAAATGATTTTTTTGTGCGTACCAAACACATGAAAACGTTTTCCAATTATTTTCAAGGTCGCTACCAAACACAGGAAAATGAGTCAGTTTTCCAGAAAATGTTATTTGGAAAATGAGTTGTTTTCCAAATGACGTTTTACGGTGAAACAAACGAAGCCTGAGTTTATTTCAATTCTGCGTTGGGTTAATTTTAAATAGGTATGCCATGTCATATCCTAATTATAAATGAAAAAAAAAAAATGGCATCTCAATTAAAAATTGGCCACATCATCAATCCGTTAGCCACGTATATATAAAGTTAACGGAAACTAACGGAAGGACCAATGGTGCACGATTTTGAAACGTTAGGGACCATTTCTGCTCGTTTTAAACATTAGGGACCAAACGCGCAACTTAGGTAAACGTTAGGGACCAACAGTGTATTTAACCCAAAATTAAAGTGATCGCTTTTAGTTCCTATCATATCTAATGAGGCGATGACTTGTCAATTTTAATTTTGTCACATCTCGTTCAATTAGAGAAATTTAACAAATATTGATGTAAAGACCAAAAACGATCATTTTAAGTTTGTGAATGACTAAAAACGATCAAGTTAAAATTGAAACTTCAAAGACGAAAATTGCTTGTGAGCTAAGATTTAGGAACCAACCTTGTATATTGCCTTTAAAATTATTTTGGGTAAATTATACTGACACTTCTAAGGTTTGGCAAAACTAGACTCGCTGCACTCTATTTTTAACAAATGACATTCCACTCCAAAATTTCCAAAATAATTCACACTCGCCCCGAAAATGATAAAATTAATTAACACTTCGCCCCCCAAAATGATTAAGTTAATTAACACTCCACCCTCAAAACTCACCATACTTTTAACAAATAACATTCCGCTCCAAAATTTCCAAAATAATTCACTCTGCTCCAAAAATGATCAAATTAATTGACACTCCGCCCCCAAAATGATCAAGTTAATTGACACTCCAGTTCTAAAATTAGAGCGAAGTGTGAATTATTCTGAGAATTTTGGAACAAAGTGTCATTTGTTAAAAATAGAGAATAACGAGTCTAGTTTTATCAAACTTAAAGAGTGTCAATGTAATTTATCCAATTATTTTATTGCTTAGAAAAGTAAAAGAAGGGAAATAAGAAAAGTTCTATTGCAAAAGTAAAACCATTATATTGAAGATGAATAGTAAAATGGAAGGAAATGCTAAAAGGGTATTTTTGGTTTCATCACAGAGTTATTTTAGTCTAATTTTTCCTTACTCATCACTGCTTCTTCTACTCCGTATATAAACGTGGAGGTAGTTGGCCCATTTACTGCAAGCAACCATTAACAAAAGCCTCTTGTACATCAGCAATAGCCACAATGATTTTCTGAAGCTCAAACTAAATGTTGCAACTACCACAAGAGCGGTGCCGAGCTTACTTTTCCATTATCACTTGCAAGATTAACACTTTAATGTAGTATAATTTACGATCTTCCTATAGGTTGAAGCACAAACTAAAAGGAACAATGCTTGATTCACTAAGATGATCCATCACAACTGTGTTCATCATCAGAAAATATGATTCAACTCAACATTTATCAGCATTTTACTATACAATAAGAAACATAAACATTGAAACATCATAACATAATGGAACATTAGGATTTATGAGGTAAATCAAACTAGTGATACAAAAGCAACAATCGCTTTCTCCGGTTAAATCCTGCTTTAAACAAGATGAGAGAACTTTTATTTACAGATGCTCGTGGCCGCACTATGTATATTTGCTCTATTCCTTTGAAACCAGACACAAATTTAAGGGCTTTCACAGAACTCCATCTCCTGACATTCCAGACAAAGCATTCCAAATGAGATATACCAAGTATAAACAAAGAGTAACCAACAACTGTAAAAACTATGCACAAATTCAAGCACGCATACACCCAACTTAGGGCACATCTAGAAAACTATAAATGTGAACTTTCCATGGAACATATTAGAACCAAAAGTAAATAAGTGTTTAACATGCAAGAAGATAATTACCATTATGAAATATTTTTATGACAACTAAAGACTAACAAGTCAACTCCTCATGTTCAACAAGAGTCATGAGTGTGCTCGATTTTAGAAGCTTCTAATTCATAAGCGTCATGAGGAAAAGAAAACGATTTTCACATCATATATCCCAGCTATAAAAAAGATGCCATCTAGGTAATACTTTTAAGCCTTTGGGCAGAAAGCAACCAGGGCTTTAGGAGTTATTCATATTTGGGCCATTGGTTACAAGATAAACCCTTAAAAGCTTCTCATACATAAGTGTCATGAGGGTAAAGAAAATGATTTTCACATCATATATCCCAACTATAAAAATAATTCCATCTTGGTAATACTTCTAAGCCTCTGTGCAGAAAGCAGCCAGGGTTTTAGGAGTTATTCATATTTGGGCAATCAGTTGCAAGATAAACCCTGCCCTCAACTGATTCATAGACTGAAGAGACATCACCTGTCCAGAATCAGTCCATGCTTTTGGACTATGATCACACTATATCCCCGTGGAGTGTGCCTTTGCAGTACATTTAAGAAAACTAGTATATGCTTTTGTTTCTAAAAGAACTACTCTGCACATACCTTGCCGCAGATTGGACAACTTTCACTTCTTTCCAACCATTCATAAATACAGCCAAGGTGAAAATGGTGAGAACATTTTGTTGTTATTTTTGGATTTTCTGGAGTATATTCTGCAAGAGAACAAATAAATAATATTAAGATAATTCATGAATCTAAGAAGCAATTGCTTTTCTAGTTTACTACAGCAGAATATACCAATGACTAAAAACATGTCCTAAGCATATTATTGTAAAATAGCAAGACAGATTCTTATCAGCCAATATGTGACACAAACATGTTAATTACCATCAAGACATGTAGGACAGACATCTTCATCTTCAGAAGGTGTTTGCGTATAAGCAAGTCCAAATGCAACTTTTGCTGACAAAGCCTTCTCTGAGGACTCAGAATGGCTAAGTTTACCATCTTCTTCAGATTCAACTCCATTCCATTTCTTCCCAAAGCCCAACGACTCTGTACCAGAACTACTCATGTTTCTCCTCAGTGTTTGAGAATCTTCTTGGAAATGTGTAATTGACTTGTCACGCCTAGAGACCAAGCCATCACGTTGCAAACGAGAGTACCTCTGATCAGAATCAGATGGCACTGGTCTGGACACAGAGAGATGAATATCATTTGAGGAATTATCAGGTAATGTTGTGGCAATCCCTGATGATGCCAAAGAAGCTCCTTGGATTGGTGAAGATATTGACCGCCCTTCAAGTCTATGAAATGTCGAACCATACTGCATGTCCAGGGGCAGAAGGAAAACAAAGAAAAGATTACTTAAAAAGTAAAGTGAAATAGATACAGAAGCCATTTGAACTGGGTTTCCCTCCATTAAAACAAAAGACCCAGCCAGTTGTTCAGGCACATCAATTACAGCAACGACATATAGATAATAGAAAGCATACTGTCTTTGAATTAAAAAGGTGAGGCTTAAAAAGCATGTTACAGGGTGATTTGGGCCATCTAATTGTAAAGCTTTTACTAATATTAAAAGAATAAAAGACATCATATATGTTTAGAAATTGTTTAGATATACTATCTTGAAACTAAGAAGACTTCTGGGAAAGAAATGCATATATACTTGTACGGATAAGAGCATAAAAAGTTTTTTTTGGAGGGCAGGGGATGTTTGGAATAGTATAAATTGATTACACCAAAATGAAACTTTAAAATATATATATATAAACACTTTATATGGAAATTAGGACTTATTTTTTCTATGAAAAATTTATTTCAATCAGCAATTGGAATAGTAAGAGCTTGATCTAATTGAGAATATATTCTCAAATTTTGGACCTTTTTTTGTAGAACATGTCATGCTTCCTATGAAGGATCAAAGCAATCAAAAGAAAGCATGTTGATTTCAGACATTATCTCAAGCACAAGGAATTTTGTAAAGCACGTGGAAAGTCCTACAGAGTAAAAGATAATGATAAGTATATGTAGTTTGGAGCACAGCCTAAGCCTAGCACTCTCCTTATCAAGTGAGGCAATGCTGCTTAGGTTTTGCCAAGATGCCCAGGTAGCAACAATTGGCCACAAGAGTGCTAACTCATGTAAGTTTCAGCAGAAGTGGAATCAAACACAGAGAACAACCCCTATTATATTCAATTATCTTCAACATTTCTATGCATATGTAAGATGAAAATGCAAAGTTTTGAGTAGTTCAAATGTTCATTGCATACCCCAGTGAATAGCTGGTTGAAAAAACATCTGAGGCATAAGCAGTGCCTATTTATGGAATTGCTTGGAAGAGAATATTCTTCAAATTCTCCATCACATGGACAGCAACAAAAAGCACCCATCTTTATGCTTTCCAGATAAATAGGAAAGTATTGTCTGTTGAACAACAATTTGGAAGAACAAATATTGGAAACAAGTCAATGTCTAAACATGAGATTTTACACTGCAATAGAACAACATAGTTTTACATTTTACACACTATGAAAAACAGTCAGCAAAGAATAAAATTTGAAAAAAAAAGAAAAAAAAAATTGATGAAACTATTTTTGTTAAAATTTTGTTGTGCAGTCCAAGCTTCAACCTTTGAAGCCCCAAGTTGACCCACCCTCCAAATATAAACGTAGAATCCTATGTTGACCCAGTAATGCAAAACTAACTCCAAAAGAAATTAACTCAGAAAAGCAAGCAGATTATGCAAATGGGTCAACCATTTTAAACGAAAAGATGATGAATTTGTTGTTTTACAGTAATTTTTTCAGAGTCTTTTAGGTTTTGATAGTAGGTGGAAATGGAAAGAAAATTGTAGTAAAAGACGGGGGGAGTGAGGATTTCACTTACCTTGATGATAATCGAGTAGATCCCCTCAAAGAGTTTATCGGAATCTTAAAGGTACACCATCTGCGAAGACTTGGAAGTCTAACCAACCAAAATCAGAGGTTTCCGATTTTGGGAAGCTTCAGGATGAATGAGCAATTATGTAGACGCGCAAACAGTGTTTATGATTATTTTTTATTTTTTTATATTTGGTCTGAAAGTGGAAACACTTCCCATATAGAAGGTTAATACGACAAAATATTATTAGTATTTATTTGTGCAGGTG
>OU015772.1:17839672-17969672 GCA_907173295.1 Fagus sylvatica | reverse complement strand
TTCAAAGAAACCTCACCACTCCAAACATCAAACCAAAATCTTGTTCTAGAACCATTTCCAACTTCAAACTTTACGTATTGAAAAAACTTGTCCCATTCATTCCGAATATATTTCCACAAACTTACCCCATAACACTCATTATCTGCTCTGGTGGACCACCCACCCCGCAAAGAGCCATACTTCCCCTCTACCACATGCCTCCCTTTTCAACACAAATTACCACGACTACTTTCCCAATAAGGCTTCGTTAAAAAGCTCAAGGTTCCTTATAACTAGTCCCCCATTTGGATAAGGAGCACAAACTGTATCCCACTTAACCAAATGAAATTTGAAATCCTTCCCAAATCCTTTCCATAAAAATTCTCTCTAATTTTTTTTTTTTTTTAATACGCTTGGCCACATCAAGAATAGGAAATAATATAAGTTGGTACTTTTGATCAAAGTAAGTTTACCTCCCTTTAATAAGTACATCCTCTTCCAACCCGCCAAACATCTCTCTAAATTTTCCACATCAAGTTTCCCGATAGACTTCACTTTATATCTAACCCCCAATGGGAGACCCATGCATTGGTTGAAATTTAAAAAATATTATTACCTCTGGAAAATTAATTGATGATAAAATAGCTTGTGATGAGTTTAAAATTTTGTAACTATCCTAAATCTGGTTAGAAAATCGAGCTAAAATCTTATATAGTTCAAAATTGGAGATAAATCTAAAATCTAGTCAAAGGGCCAATCGACACTTTGACCCAGACGATCGGCACTCAGTAACTCCAAATTGACACTTCAATTTTGGACTCAAGTTGAGTCAAGAATCTCTAAATTTTTGAATTCCAACTCCATTTTTCAATTTAAACTATTATCCAAACAACCATGAGGGTAAACATGAGTTCAAATTACTTTTAGACAGAGGGATGATAGGGATTTTAAATTCTAAAACCATTTTCTTGTGAAAAATTGGTGAAAGAGAGAGAATTGTGGAGAGACATTAGGTTGTCATCATACACCATTACTTTCTGCAAGGAGCATAACCAAACGTCTTAATAATGTTCAAGTTCTCCTTATGAGCTTGAGCCATGGAAGTTCCTGCACATTTCTACCAAGAACATCATCTCATCCTCAAGATGATGAGCTTTTGAAGATATTCCAAGAGCTCCTCATCCACAAAATACGAAATCCACACACCAAATTAACAACAATAACGATAACAAGCACAACTCCAACTCCCTCATCTGAGCAAGCGACTAAGTGAGAGATCCATGGATTGATCCAAAGGAGCAAAGACAACAAACCATTCATATTTCTCAAGTGGAATTCACCATCAAACCATTTGTGAGAGCTAGTGCAAGCAGGTAAGCACCTATATTGAATTTAATTTCTGTTTTAGTTTAATTTTAGATCACATGATATGTTTTATTCTTGAGTGAAACCCTAACATGATGTTGATGAAATGCAAATTGGGAATATAATAAATACACATGCTAGGGTAACATATTAGAGAAAGATCATGAACATGTTCAAATTTTCAATGATATTGTAATGACCCGGATTTTTAATAAAGCAAATAAAGATGACTTAGTCGAATTCGAGATGACTAATCTCCTGAATGTAAGAGAAAAACTGAATTTGAGTTTAATTTTCTGATTACTTTATTAATGATTCTCACTGTTTAAATACAATGATTGAATAGAAGTGATTAACTAAAAATACAACTCCTAAAGATAATTCTCATCTAAGACTATTTCTAATAATTAGGAATTATTATTGAGTCCACTACTCAAACTGCTAATAAACCAATCATACTCTACTCTACTGCTAACAAACCCACTCAGTCCTATATTCAAGGACCCCATCACAAGCAACACCTCCTCCCATGTAACGTTGATGCATGCTTATCTGGGGCATAACATTCCCTTCCCCTTCAAGATGAATCTTGTCCTCAAGATTCATAAAGGGAAACTCCATCAAAGGTGACCTTCCCATTAGCCTAATAACTTAGTGAAATCTTGACCCCTATGTGCATACACTTCTCTTTGACAATTGGCCCCATGTACATTAAGGTTTTTTCTTCATAAATTGGTTTACTTCTGATGTCATCCTTAAGAGATTCTTTTTCTAAGAACTTTTCGGACCTTAGGTACAATTTTCATGCATTAAGATCTTGAAATTTTGATTGCTCATTGATCTTTGTACTTTCTTCAACTTCTTGAGCCATCGTTGGTTTGTCAATCTTTGATGTCACCTCGGCTCCTTGAATCTTAGATTGTTCCTCAACCTCCAAGATATCCTTAGATTCTTGAATCTTAGTCAATTCAAGAGGAAATTCTTGGGTCGTAGCTTCCATTGGTGCATCATGGATTGGTGTTCGAAAACGAACTTGTAGGCGACATACGAACTCCACCCAATCTGTGCATAATCTTGATGCCTCGAGGTCTTGAAACCACTCCAACGCATCTCCTTCCAGAAATAAGAAGCAATGGAAACCATGTGATGGGGTGGGTGGTGTTTTCAAGAGCAAAGAATTTATAGACCTCGAAAAGCCACCAAAGAGGATTTCCGCTTTTGAATTTCGAAATCTTCATTAAGGATCGTTGCTCTAATACCAAATGTAATGACTCGGATTTTTAATAAAGCAAATAAAAATAACTTAGTCGAATTCAAGATGACTAATCTCCTGAATGTAAGAGAGAAATTGAATTTGAGTTTAATCTTCTGATTACTTTATTAATGATTCCCCATTGTTTAAATACAATGGCTGAAAAAAAGTGATTAACTAAAAATACAACTTCTAAAAGATAATTGAAACAACAACTATCTATTTAATTTGAGTTAGATCAGCATGTAACTATTAGACTAGTTGTTTATCTATTTAATTTTTATTTTTTAGATTATAACTAGGAAATTGATCCATGTAACTTTCATTTTTTTTATATTGTTACTAAAGTAAAAAATCATGTAATTTTCATTTTAGTTCATTTCTTCAACAATGATATAAATTTATTTTTATTCAATGAAGCGGTATTTTATGAAGCTTTCTTAATTTTCCTCTTTTAATTGCTTTTAATTAAATTGAATGTCAACTAGTGCACCACTTCGAATTTCATGCAACATCATATTTCCTCGTTACATCTTCTTTGTAGTTGATAAATAGTAGCAAAACTCAAATGAATTATAGAAGGTCTAGATATTTACTTAGCTGTATGGGATGCATTTTTTCATTGTGGCCTAGAGTGGCATCAGTTATGGCTTGAGACATAAGATATGCAGATACCCTGTGGTAGATTTGCTGTAGTGGCATGCCTGCCATTTTCCAAAGCAAAATCCAAATTTATTCGAACAAAATTTACAAAATAACGGAAATGTGCATCACAATATTGTTCAGATATCAATCAAGCCTCTAAGTAATCCGTCCAATGAACCCTCCCGAGAACCAGTAGTAATGGGAAATTGTGCTTTTAGTTTTGGCTCGTCCTCGTCCCTCTTCTCAAAACAGTATACAGGGGCTTGCCACTTGGCATCCTCAAGCACCGCTCCCACTTCAAATGTCATCACATGTGCCTCCCTCCCTGCCCAAACATCTCTCAAACTTAATACTACTTGCTCTATAAACATGTATGCCAATAATTCAATTTGCAAGAAACTTTTGAATTTATTAGAGCATCAATTAGCAAATGCAAAATGATTTATGAAATATGAATACCTGTGTAGAAAACCCATTGAACAGGCCTCTTAGTGACAACATCCTCGTAGTACCAAATGAAGTCCACCTTCTCCCAAACATTGCAGAGGAACCCATTCACGTGGCGCTGACCCAGATAGTTGGCACCATCGAGCCAATTTGGGCGAAGAATACCCACCTCAACCTGTGCGGTTTTGCACTCTTTGTTAGAGTCTAACGTGTAGAAGAAAGAAGTCCCATTGTTCCATTCAAGGTCATAGAGAATCTTATCACCCAGCTGGTCTTGTATGATGTTGAAATTTCGACCATTGGACCAGTCGTACCATAAATCGATTAACTGCAAGGATCCGCTGTAGTTCATGAAGAGTATGGAGTGGAATTGGTGAGGCCATGTGGTTGGTGTTGGGTCTTCCTGAGTGGATTTACTGGACGTAGGAGAAATGGTGAAGATGAGTAGGAGGAGGAGGATAGAGAAGGAGGGTTTGGTTGGTGTCTCAGAGGCCATTACTTTGGGTTTCAGGAACAATCTCGACCCCGACTATTGTGAGTATCAGAGAGAACGACGCGTGGTAGGTATGTGGATTGCTTTTCGTTAATAAATATGTGGGTGCTGGTTTGACTGATTGACTGTTACTTTAAGTCGATGACGGACCAACGAGATATGAACACTTGTTATCTTGGGTGGTTCATCTTCCTCTAGATAGTGAACTGATAATTCATTAAAAAAATATATTTACAACTATTTAGTACTATATAATAAAAATAATATCATATGTGAAAATAATATTACAGCACTTTTTTTTTTTTTTTGATAAAAATTACACCACTCATAAGTTGGTTGTGAAATTTTTGTATCTCTTGCATTACTTATAGGTAGCGTTTGGTATGGGGTAATCCATAATATTTTAAAATTCTTGAGAATGTTATCAAAATTATAACATTCTCATATTTGGTTGCAAATCACCTAAAGGATCTAGATACTTGAGGTATCTACATTCTCATATATGAGGAAAGTTATATTTTATATAAATTGACAATTTTAACATCATTATCCTTATCATCTAACTAAAAAAAAAATTTTAAAAAAAAAGTCTTATTTATCTCTTTATCATCCACGACATCTCATTCTTTAATAATAACCAATGGAGATAAAACTAAAAGAAAATATATTATTATTGTTATTTTTTATTGAAAAGGAGGAAAAAATCAATTATTTTTATTAACAAGATACGATGTCTTGATATGCCATGAAAAAACTTGGGAATTAAAAATAAACTCCATGCAAACTTTAAACTTTATCAACAAAAACAAAAATCTTGTCAATATAATATATAACTGGAGGGACAAAAATTGTAATTAAGACAAGTATAGGGCTAGAAATAAAATAGGAAGCAAAGTTGGATTTGATCTTTACTTTATAGCCCACACCACATGCATTTTACAACTTGGTAAATATGATTGGTCCACAAAATATCTCATAAATATCTTGAATATGTTCTACTAGGTTCTAATATATTCTAGGCACAAAAACTCTATAAAGGGGAAGGGAAAGGCAACGTGAAAGGGGGGCTGAAAAAGGGTTGCAAGGCTGAAAATTGCAAAAGAGACTTGAGAGAGGAATCTCTCATGGAGCTCGGACAATATATTTTACTGTATTTGTAGCTATACCTGATATATTACAAATCTCTATGTGGACGTAGACAAGTTGCCGAACCACCTAAAATTATACGTGTTGTATCTTTTTGCTTTGGATCAGTTCTTGCTCTATTTTATCATCCAACAGTGGATTGAGATTCATCGTGCTGCAAGGCTTTTTTGCGGTTCCATTATTATCACAAAAATTGTTCCTCCAATAACTAAAGTAAAAAACTCAACAAAGGATTAATCTAATCTACTCTAATTCTGTGCCAAAAGCCCTTCGAAAACCATTTCAAACTTCTTTAAAAAAAAAAAAAACTACTTTCTAACTCATTTGTAACTAAAATAAATTCTTTTACAAAACTATCATTAACTCAACTATAAACTTCAATGAAAATTTTACCATATTCTAAAAACTGACTCTGCCTTTCAATCGATTTTTTATAATGACTAAATTTTCTTTACTTAGGTACAAAATTTAATATATATTTAATTATAACATTCATAAATGCATCCTACCTATGTAAAGACTACAAGCTAGTTGGCCTGTAATTTAACAAGAATTTTTTTTTTCCCCCCGATCATTGTCTGCATTTTAAGACTAATTTCGATCTCACAAGGACTTCGTGCACTTCATCCCCATCATTGATTAGCAACAGTTACAACTTACAAGTTACAACTCGTCTCTTGGTGTTTCACTGCAAATAAAAGTGGCAAACTTCTCCACTAAGCCCGATAATCTGGTGACAGCTTAATCTTCTCATCAGCCTACATCTTCTGATCTCAACACATAAGGAGTCTCCCATTTCCACAAAAGGCACCCAACACGTAAATCCCACCGCCAAACTAAAAAGTTTAACGTTTGGGTGCAATTGGACTTGAGATTTGTCAAAGTCCGGATAGGTCCAACCCGCTATTAAAATTCGAGCAATGTTGGCCTATGATCAGGCCACCGCCTTATCGATCCCACGATGCATCAAGAATACGGAGTCTTCAACTAAAAAATTTTGAACCCCGTCCTGTAGATAAAGTATTTTGTTCATCTATATGCATCATTTCTCTTATACACATGTCAAATGTGAATCTCACTCAATTGTAGGATCCACACATTATTATTATTATTATTAAAGAGATGATACATATACTGAATGCATGAGATAAGCATTACATCTTGTGGGCTACCATGTTGAACACATCTGCCCCAATTACACCAAGATGAAATCATAATATCAAGTTTACCTATACAATCTGCACGCTCAAACTCAACCAATGAACCAAATCCTCCATCCACATACACGAACAAAGCTTGAAAATAAAAGGAATAAAAGTTTCCACTGCACATATGAATATGTGATGATACAAAACTAAAATTTCTCGAATGTTTTAAGTACTAATCCCAAAAATACCATACAAATTTAAATCCAAATGCCAAATAGACTTTCAAGTGACATGAGCAAGAACTAAAATCAAGTAACATCTTTCTGAGTAACAAAATAATTCAAAAACATAATTTCAGATTACCATGCAGTTGAATTACTCAGTTTCCACAACAAAAATCAGCATTGCACAACCTACCCAGTCAATTCACTCACTACAAAGCTGGTGAGTCATTTCATGCTAATAGTAATTGGTTGTGGCCTGGTCATGCCGTAATCAAGGAATTCAATATACAACACCCACTATGCTCAATAAAATGATACACTAAAAGGCCAAACAGGAAGAAACCAAAAACCATTTATTTGTTGGAAGGTTAGCTCATATCTTCAACAGTCTCTGTATAAGGGCTAAGCTATGATAACTCAAATGACAGTGCATCGTACAGGCATTTTGGGCAGACAAATGCCCAATTAATATAAGGACCGGTAAAATAAGTGCAAGACAAACCTGAACCGTAATACCTCACTTGAAAATTGCCAAAACATATTGTACAGAGTATGTATTTGTCTAAATATACTTCAGTCCAGAGATAAATTGTTGTCTAGAGATTAGAGTCTGGGCCAGGGAATAAATAATTCCTAAAAGTCCCAAAATCCTAATCTTAAGCACATCCGTAATTATAACAGACGGCAGATTAAGGGGCAACGTGAGCAATGGCATCCAATCTGACTGCTTCTGGTAACTCCACACAAATCTGTTGAAAAGGATATGGCTGGGGAACGTAAGAATGAGGAGGGCCAAATTCTTTATGGCAAACAACCAATCTGGCCCACCAATTTGGAGGCCCCACCCTGCATTCCCATGCCAGATATCTTCCCATATGCTGTACAAAGCAGTCACAACCAGGTAAGCTGATATGACTACTGTAACAGGGAAATACCTTTGCTTGTCCCCGAATCCAGCAACAAAATCAGAGTCCTGGTTGAGAAGAAGCAAAATAGGTGCCAGAAAGAATATTGCACGATTTGATCCACCTGTGAGGTTGACATTCAAGATAAGGCATATAGCAAAGCACATCACAGTAGCTACATTACCAACAGCCGGCATCCAGGCTCCCTCAGCTGCCATCCTCTTGATTGTGAAGGTTGCCACAGTAGAAGACCGACGCTGTTGCATGAATCTCATTCTTGGAGGAAAACTAGAAGAGCTGCTTTGACCAGATTGATTATGCTTAATTCCACCCCTTTCATGAGCCTTTTCCCGCATAAGTGAGGCAAGTTCAAACTTTATCTCCAAAGCTATGAGCATAAATATAGCTGCATATAGACCAAGAAGAGACGTCCTTGCCCCCTCTACAGCCAGCAGAGTTGTGAGATTCTTCTCTTCATCTCCCATGTCTCCAAATCCACTATCTCCGAGGAAGTTTTTGATTCTCACTTGGCCCTCCAAAAGATATGTCACAGGAAAGAGAGCCACAAGAAGAGCAAATACCCAAGGTAGAACCTTTGTGCTTGATGCAGATGGGAAATGGGTGAAGACCACAAACACAGTAGCACATACCATAGTTACAACAATTAGGGCATGCAGGACAGCTGCCTGAAGAAAGTACTCAGCCGATATGTAGACACCCAAAGCAATCCCCATGGCTATGGAGTAAAATGCTCTCAACTCAACCATGTACTTAATTGGTATGATGGATGTAACAGCTGCTAGAGTAAGCAGAATTGCCAAAATAAGCAGCCAAGATGGCCATGTAGGCTTTGTGGCCATGAAGCCATAGATGGAGATGTCATCAGCAGATTGGCGAGCAGCTCTGATCATGTCAGACCGGTAAGTCAATGACAATGGGATTGGTGGTTGCATTAGGATAAACAGAAGACCTGTAGCTACCACCAGAACCAGGGATCTCTTAGCAGACTGCACAGGAAGGGAGAAAGAATCTGGTTAGTTTTTCTTTTCTTTTCTAATATTTGGTGTCTCTCTTTCTCTCTCCTCTCTTTGGGACAGAAGAAAGAGTCTGGTTAGTTTACTCTCAATTATTAAACATTGCATCATTAGAAGGATTAAAAAAGAGAGGCTTCAAACTGTCTGCCTTAGAATGAACATCATGAGTGGCTTTCCCTTGGAGGCACTAGTGTATGGTGTATAAAGGCTCCTATAAAGGTGGCACTTTTTGTCGAGACAGCAGATGGTGGAAAAATCCTTACATGAGATAATCTTATGTGGAGAGGTATAACTATGAGAATAGGTGTTGTACGTGCAAATGCAGTGGTAAAACGGTGGATCAATTATTAAATCATTGTGTTGTCACCAAAGAATTGTGGTCCTTTCGTATTTTTCAATGTTTGGGGTACACTTGGTGTTACCTGAGAGATTGTGGATGCACTTTCTGGATGGAAGAATTGTTTTGGTAATCATGGTATCATTTGCTTCGAAAATAGCTCCACTGTGTCTATTGTGGACAGTATGTTGAGAGAGATAATTGCACTTTTAATGGCGTGAAGATTTCAGTTATGGAGTTGAAATATTTTTTTTATGAGAGTTTTATTTGAGTGGTACCGTACTCTTGATAATAGTGATGAGCATTCATTTGTAGATTTTATAGGCTACTTTTTTAGAGACTTTTTTTTTTTTTCTCTCTTTGTAATTCTTTAGGAACCTTTGTGTATAAATCCTGTATACATCAACATTCCTTTTTTCAATAAAATTATTACTTATATATAAATAATAATAATAAAAATCTTTTCTACTTGTAATTCTTGTGTTCAAATTAATGTTCCAGATATCTGCACATCATTTTTAACCCTTATCAACAGAAATGAATTAAAAGCCAAGTTAAGAATATGGAAGATGAATGTGAATCATAATATAAATCGTATGAATCTAAATGGGGAGCGGAAAATGTTTAGTTGCACAAATTATTTGGCCTCATCAACAGATTGCTAATTTTCCCCCACTCTGGCTGTAAACAATATTTTATAGAAGAATAAATAAAAACTAAAAACTTGTAAAAGAAAAAGGATGCCTACCAGTACGTGAGAGAAGTGGAGAGCAACTATGGGTATACAAGCCAATCCCATAGAGAGAATACAAAATCCCAGAAGTAAACCATCAGATGGAGATCTCCCGTTCCACCATTGGAGGGCTTCAAAAATCGTTTCCCGGCAAAACCATACAGATAAGGCAACCACAGCAGCATGTGCATAGCCTTGCCAAGCTTTCATCTTTGAGGCTGTTCTTGATTTATCCCTGCAAAGTCCGAAAAGTGAAGAATTAACAAGGCTGATTTTTTAAGACTAAGAAGTTTTGAGAAAATCTAAAATCATTGAAATGTGCAACAGAATAAATACTTGTAAAGAAGCACCGGAGGAGAAATGGCTAATAAAAGAACAGCTGACATCCATACAACAGATTTTGATGTAATTAATAGCATTGCCAGCTTTGAAGAATAGAGGCAAGTCAAAATCCAAGCTGCCTTTGGTCCAATTCGATGATCCACAGATAGTATTCTCACCAAAGCCAAACCCACGAAAGTAGTTACAACAACCATGTAGCTCGGATACATAACCTCATCCTCAAATCCATAATAGTAAATGCTGGAGTAATTGAAAAATCGATTCTCAATGTAACATAGCAGCAATGCATGGCTGATTAAACCAACCTCAGTCAAAAAATGAAGTTTTGAAGGTAGAATAGCTAGACCAGGAATAGCCATGGAGAGGACCACATTTGTGATTATGAATTTACAGAAGGATTTCAGGGACATGCCTGCCAACCAAATATTAAGATCCCAAAAATTATGCATCACAAACCACGTAACCATCAAGCTCCCAAGCACAACAAAGCCAAAATATGATGGCAGGCTCTTCTTTGTGAAAAATCGAGCCAAATAAAAGCCAGCAACCGAAGGCAATGGAAGGAACTGCAAAATTAAAGAAAGGAATAACTCAACTATTTTGAACAGAGTTAAGAGACATATTATGCATTGGGCTTTTTCATCCCACTCTCAACAAAGGAAAACTGAAATATTCAATAATCTAATCCAGGCTTCCCAAATGTACCTACAAATGATCACAAGACCAGTGCAAGTAAACAAAAGTTTTCACCTAAGATAAAACATGGGTTGAGCTGGATCACACCTCACTTGGTGCACTTGGAATGAAGGTTTGGTGGCTTTCCACACCATCTGTGGGGACAACATAAACTCAAAATAGTTTCAAATATTTTAATCTACCATGTAACTACTGGGAAATTTCAATCTTCTCCAAGTGCACACTAGTTTACAACGTTTAATGGTCATATTATATTTAACTATGTATGCTGCAAGTACCATATTCACTCAGAGGGGTATAAGTAAGCAGTGGATGGTGCTCGACCATGGGCTTGATCCCAAACAGCTCTAATGCACATGAACAAAGTGAAATATATAATCTGCAACTGCATTGTGTTCCAGCATTACTCGAACCTTTGATTCCAAATAAACAGCAATAAATCTTTATGGTCTCACCCCAAGTAGCAAAAGTCATTGGGTACTAGTGGCTATTGGCTAACACCAAAGCCATGAGTATGTCAAAAGTCATTTGTAGACATTTTTGCACTCAAATGTTTATTATATATGAAGTAGGCAGTTATTTATACACAATTTGTAGCCAGCTTGCTACAACCCACTACTTGGGGACTAATAAGATCATACACTTGTACTTTTAGTCACATGACCTATTTAATGAGTCATATAACTTGTTTAAATAATACATGTGGATGATCTTATGAGTTGCCACGTAATGGGTTGTAGCAAGTTGGCTACAAACAAACTCTGTTCTTTATTTAATTCAACTCTTTCTTTAAAATAGCTTTTGCCTATCTGTTTATCGCTCCGCTTCACTATCTCGTTTTCCCAACTCCCAAAAATAGACTTTCCATGTTTCTCAAAATATTTTGGTAGGCAGCCCTTATCAAAATTTTAGTAGGTAGAGTCACCATTGGTCCATCAGTGAAACAACCAACACTAAAGACACCGGATTTTTCAAAGACCTCCAGAAAAGGTTGATTGCACCTAATTAGGCATGCTTTATTGATGGAGATCCAATTATGTCCATAACGATGAACGAAACTGATTGAAAACTAACAATAACTTAAGAAGTGTCAAACGTTTTCAAATTCTCTGTTATAATAATATTTAACTAACAATCAGCCCCAAAAGCAGATTGTGAAAATTACACCTATTTTCTTTTTCTTACATCCAGAGACTCCAACCAGAAGCAAATCATTCAATTCAGCTAAAGAATTAGACAGCAGTGCCATTTGTACTCCACTGTTTGCTCCATCCACATTAATGAATGCAATGTAGGCAAGGTTGTGCAACAGAATGTGAGCACAATGCAACAGTTTAACAATTATAACCAAGGCAAAACAAACAACAATTGTCCAAGGGCTCTAGCAGGTCGATGAAGTTCTGGGTGTTGTTATGAGTATGAAGGGGGATAAGGCCCCTGGCCCGGATGGTTTCCCTATGACCTTCTTCCATACATGTTGGTCAGTGGTTAAAGATGATTTAATGGCTGTGTTTCACACTTTCCATGAGCACGGTTCATTTAAGAGAAGTCTTAATGCCACGTTTATCACTCTCATTCCGAAGAAAACTGAAGTTGTAGAGGTGAAAGACTTTCGGCCCAATAGTCTCGTGGGCAGTGTGTACAAAATTCTAGCCAAAGTATTAGCTAACCGATTGCGTTTGGTGTTGACTTCAATTATATCCTCCTTCCATAATGCATTTGTGAAGGATAGACAGATTCTGGACTCGGTTTTTATTGCAAATTAATGTCTAAATAGCCCATTGAGGTCGGGTGTTCCAAGGTGTTCTTTGCAAGTTTGTGGAAAAGGCATATGACCATGTTAATTGGCAATTTTTACTACATCTTCAGGATAGGTGTGGCTTCTCTAATAAATGGAGGAAATGGATTTCTTTTTGTATCTCAACAATTCACTTCTCTATTATGATAAATGGCTGCCCTAGTGGTTTTTTTGGAAGCTTTAGGGGCATCCGTCAAGGGGACCCTCTTTCAACCTTGCTATTTGTGATTGTAATGGAGGCATTGCGTCGATTGATGTCAAGGGCTGTGGCTGGTAGCTTTATACCAGGCTTTCAGGTGGGCGGCTCAGCGTATTCAGTTATGCAGATTTGTCATTGTTGTTTGCCGATGATACTTTAATTTTTTCTGATATTGTTCCGAGCCAAATTTTGCATCTTCAGCACTAATTCACCTGGTTTGAAGTTCTTTATGGTTTGAAGGTGAATATGGGCAAGTTGGAAATGGTTCATGTTGGGCACATGCCCATGTTAGGGGTTTTGGGGAGTATCTTGGGGTGAAAATCGTCCCACCTACCCATGACAAACATGGGTCTTCCTTTGAGAGAGAAATTTAAAGCTACGTCCATTTGGAATAATATCTTAGAGAAAATTGAAAAGAGGCTCTCCGGTTGGCGGCGCATGTATCTTTCCAAAGGGGGGTAGGTTGACATCGATCAAGATGTATCTTTCCAAAGGGGGGTAGGTTGACATTGATCAAGAGTACTCTTTCTAACTTGCCTACATATTTTTTGTCTTTGTTCCCAATTCCTGCGGGTGGCGCTCACCGCATTGATAAAATCCAGAGGAATTTCCTTTAGGGTGGTATGGGAGAGGGGGTCAAGTTCCATTTAGTTAATAGGGACCAAATTTGTTAACCTTTTTCCTTGGGTGGCTTGGCTGTCCAAAATTTGAGATTGTTTAATCGTGCCTTGATGGGGAAATGGTTGTGGAGGTATGGCACCGAAAGAGAAGCTATGTGGAGGCAAGTTATAGAGGTCAAGTATGGCAGTATGGGGTGGTGTTCCAGGGAGGTTTCAAGGCCATATGAGGTTTGTCTTTGGAAGAACATTAAGAAGGAATGGGGGACCTTCTCAGGGTTTCTTTCTTATGAAGTAGGGATGGGGCCAATACTAATTTCTAGTCTGCCATCAGGTGTGGGGATCATCCCCTTAAGGAGGCTTTTCCGGAATTCTTCTGGATTGTGTACAAGGATGCACTAGTGGCGGATCATCTTCAAGCTCAGACTGAATCTATTCATTGGGCTCTAGATTTCACTTGCCCAGTCCAAGATTGAGAGTTAGAATCTATCACTTCCTTTTTGGATTTGTTGTACGCTTCCTCAACTCAGGATCGGGGGTAGATCGTCTTTGTTGGCATAGGTCTACCGTGATGGGTTTTACAGTGAGATCATATTACAAGGATTTACTTCCACATAGTAGGGCTGTTCCGTAGAAAGCTATATGGAAATCGAAAGTCCTCTAAGGGTGGCTTTTTTGTGTGGTAAACCTTAACATAGAAAATTTGCAAAAGAGCAGAGTTCTGTTCTTGTGGTGGATTGGTGTTTTATGTGTAAAAGGAGTGGTGAATCCATAGATCATTTGGTCCTCCATTGCTCAATAGCTCAAGAGCTATGGTGGTTTATCTTTAGCTTGTTTGGAGTTCATTGGTTTATGCCGGACTAGAAATTTGGTGATCAGGGTTTGGGGTTTGACTACTGCTATTATAGTTACTGATTTTGTCGCTTCCTTATGCCTTGTTTTTTCTACTTCTATTATGATGTAATCTTTGTTTCCCCAGTGTGCATAAAGCTCCTTTTTTTTAATACAATCATTTTACCTATAAAAAGAATTGATGATCTGGAAGGCAGTCTCTCATTGTTTGCTTTGGTGTCTTTGGAGGGAGAAGAATGATAGATGCTTTGAGGGGTAAAAACGCCATCTAAGGTGATGGTTCTACGTACTTTTATGGATTGGATGGTTGCGTCAAGCTTGTTTTCTATTTCTAATACCCTAGTTTTGCTCAACTTATGCATTGCTTAATGTATTATCTGTGGTTTGTCCTTTGTATACTTCCTGTGCACTTGGGCTTCCGCCTATTTTTGATGCAATAAAAAGCATAGGATTAAAATCTGATTCATGCGAAGCAATCAACCTATAGTAAGTAAGTTGCAATTCTAAACATATAAGACATCTCTATTAATTTTAAAGTAGAAACAAAAATCTTAAGAGTGAATTACATACCACTATAGGAAATCCAACAACAATGGCTCCGGCAGCACTAACTATCACGGCCAAAGTGGTGAATGCCACCGAGCTGAAAGCATTGGAAATCATTCCCACAGCATAAGCAGCAGCTCCAGACGCACCTCCAAGCATAGTAACAGTCACAAGAAGGTAATTCAACGGCGGTGGCACCTGAATGTACCGCCCAAATGAATGGAAAACAACCCTAACCTCCAAGCAAATTACGACAACAACCAAAGCAACAGCACCATTGACCACACGGATACTATGCAGCTGGTTAGGATTCTTTGTGACCCACCAAAGCGCGCCCCTCGTGGAAGCGTAGAGTTGGAATAAGAAGGGAATGAAGAAGAGAAGAAACAAATCGGCAATGGAAGCCGCGGAAGAGAATATGACAGAGTAGTGTGAGGCAATGTGAAAGAGGAGAGGAAAGAAGAGTAGATTCAAAGTGTGAAAGCAACTCTCGAGTGGGCCCAGGATTAAGTTATCGTCGGGAATCTCTCCGCCGTGGTACTTGGCCTCGTGCTTGGATTTAAAGGAAGAGAGTCGAGGAATTGAGTAAAGCCAATAGAAAACGCAATTGAAGACCATGAGATAGTAAGAGGCATTGTTCATACCAAGGGCGGAGATTGTAGCCCAGGTGAAAAGAGAGGAAGCAGCGAAGGGGATCGACGCAAACAAGAGGCGCTCGAGGGCGAGAACGATGGAAGGGTTTTCAATTTGAATCCATTTGAACTGGAGGGAGGCCCAGACGCCGATGAGGAAGTTGGTCTTGGCGCAGAGGAAGGCGGAGAGGAGGGTGAGAGGGACGGAATTGAAGGATTGGCGGAGAGAATAGGCGGAGGCGAAGAAGAAAGCGATCTGACCGAAGAGGAGGGAGAGCCAAACAGCGAAGAAGGCGCCGGGTTTGAAGTTGAGGGAATCGAGGATGTAGGAGACCATGAGACCTAGGGTTAGGGTGGCGAGCACGGGGGTTCCGCCTAGGTCGAGGAGGAAAGCGGCGCAAGGGACAAGCGCGATGGCGATTCGAGCGTTGTAACCGAAGGTAGAAGCTGAGAAGCGAGAATTCTTGAGAGATCTAGAGGAAGAGGAGGAGGTGAAGCCAGGGTTAGGGTTAGGGTTAGAGTTAGGGGAGGAGTAAGGGGAGCCATTGTTGAAGGACGAGAAAGAAGGAGTGCTCACGGAGGAAGAGATGTAAGGACGAAACGACCGCGGTTGGAGCTCCGGCGGCATCATTTTCGCCGGTATATATCTGAAAGCGACTCTGTGTGTGTGTTTTGAGTAGTGTTTGGGAGTGTTGTCTGACGCGTAAGAGTAAAAAGGATCTGAGAAGTACCGGAGTCACGGACTCACGGCTGCTTCGTTGGCTTTGCTCTAGTATTGGAGATTTGGAGTGGCTTTAGAAATGGTGACGTGTTTCAGCGTCTGTGTGCCGTTGGATTGTTGATCTAGCTGGGTAGGTGGTATATGAGCAACATCTCATTGGTTGTATGGCTTTACCACGGTGGGGACTTATATTCGTACCGCAAAAACATTCATTTTCACCGTCACAATGTTTCAAAGAGAGTTTAAATTGGATAAGGATGTGATGTAAGAGTTATTATTTACACCCTCCAATATCAATAGGACACGTCATTTTTTTACAAAATATGACCAATACACATAATCACAATGTCATTAATACCCTATTTACCCTAATATATAATAAGATTAAAACCCACAAAATAAAAAATCCTAACATATTCTGCAACTAAAATGCCACCACTATGCAAAAATATTCTGCAACTAAAATGCCACCACTATGCAAAAAAGTCGCCTGAGACTCGACCGGTGCTAAATCGCCGTCTAAGTGTTTGAGGTCAAATTTCAACCTTTCTATACCATAATTTCATCATATTCATACTCTGTTTTATTTTAATTTTTAGACTAAAATGCACTATACACCCTCTAAATTTGGCCAATTTTGATTTTGTTCCCTAATGTTTAAAAATTTTGATCCGCTCCCTCTTCATTTGGTTCCATTTGGATATTAGCCTTTTCATCCAAAATATGTTAGTCTCTAACCATTAAGTTTCATCTCACCTCAAAACGACGTGCATCAAAATTGCGTCGTTATCAAAACTATGTCGTTTTGTCCACATCAATAAAAATAAAATAAAAAATTTAACCCTTTATTTATTTTTTTATTTTTCTATAATTTTTTTTCCCATTTATTTCTTATTTCCCCCTTTTTCTTTCTCACTCTCTCCTATCTCTCTCTAATATGAGTACTCTCCCTCCTCAAATCTCACTATTTCTCTTCAAAAATCGTAAAGAGCACAAGCCCACAAATTTGGAACAATCGTAAGAAACATGTGTTGACGGTGACAGAAGCCCATAAATTTGATGCCGGTGGTGCGCGACGCTGGGGGAGCACGGAGGCTCGCAGGGTTCCGTCACTGACCGATCCAGCGACGGCGCATGGCTAGGCCTGACCAAGTGATTCTCACTGTCTTTCAAGTTGAAGTCATGGTTGGAAAGGTGGATCTTTTATGGGTTTTATGGGGTTGGGTTTCTGGACCTCTCTCTCTCTCTCTTTCTCATCTCTTCAGATCGAAGATCCCAAAGGGATCTGGGCTCTTTTTCTCTCATCCTCATGGGGGTTCTTCAAATCAGAGAGTCCAAGGCCATTGATACAAACGGTGCCATTGTCAATGGAGAATTTGAGGAATTTTTGGGTTTGGACTCGTGGTGCAAACGGTGCTGTCGCCAATGGTGTTTTTGCTAGGGTTCTGCTAGTGTTTTTTGATACCATGTATCATTCACTTTGAAATTTTTAGTTGGAAAGTGTTTTTGTTGGGGTTTGGCTGGTATTTGATGAGCAATCTTGGGTATGAAAAATATTGGAAAGTGTTTTGTTAGTTCTTTAAAGGTTGTAAGTTTAATCTGAAAATGTTCGAAGGAAAAAAAAAAAAAAATTATGTTGTTGGGTTTGTAATTTTTTTAATTTTGATGTGGTTGTGCTTAGAATCAATTAGAGAGATGTAAACTAATTTTTGTGTGTTCTTTTCTTAGAATTTTTTTTTTCCAAGAAAATGAAAGAAGAAAAAGGAAAAGCAAAAGGAAAAAATAATATCAATTTTATTATTTCATTTTATGTAATTTTTATATTTGAGAGAATTTTATTTTTATTTTTATAATTTAGTTGACACGTGTCATGATTTAATTGGATCACATAGCACATGTGTTAGACTTAGTTGACATTTAACGGTAGGGGCTAACGTTTTTTAGCTAACGTTTTTTAGAACTGAGAAAATAAAATACAAACAGAACCAAATGAAGAGGGAGCGGATCATTTTCAAACATTAGAGAACAAAATCAAAACTGGTCAAACTTAAAGGATATATACAGTGCATTTCAGTCCATTTTTTAAGTCAATCAATTCACTAGTTGTCCTTAATTACTTAAGAAATAAATAAAAGAGCACATATATCAAGTCCGACTGAACTTTTTGGGGTCCATTGACAGCTCCAAAGTCTTGGTCTTTTTTTTTTTTTTCCGCAGATTACAGTCCTCATCTCCTATTCACTTTGTTTAAATACATGATATAGGAGAAATGCTCCACTGCATATAGACTAATGTACACCCGCATATACTAGAGTTTTGTTGTTTTGAAATTCTAATGAAAGAAATCACATAACTTTATAAAAATAGGGTTTAAAATGGAGTTTTGTTTTGACCGTCTAATAAAAAATTAAAGGCCATTAAGCAAATCTTTATGTCAAGACGATTAGAATGACAAGGTACATGTTCAAATTAGACCATCAGATTAAAAGTTATCGTCAAATCAACATTGGACGATAAAGTTGCATGATTGAAATTAAAACCAATCCCATGCTCTTATTTCCCATGAATTTTAATTGATTTTGACAAGAATTGATTATTAAAGAATGAGGTGTCGATTGGTTGGTTAGAACTTTTAATTATCATGTATGCACATGCATGGAAGGATTTAAGTTTGAATAGAAGGAAATTAGGTTAATCTTTATGAAAATGATTTTTATTTTGTAAAATAAACTTAATACATAGTTTGGAGGGAACAAAAGGGGGCTGTAAACCAACCCTCATAACTGCTAAATCAGTCAAAAACTCTAACTTTTTAAAAATGTTTTCTCTACATTTATTCTAAGGATCATTGTCATTTTCGTCAAACGGTCACGATCTAACTCCACCAAACCCATGGGTCCTTTAGGCTCTCTCTCTCTCTCTCTCAATAAAGATCATCTTGTACAGGGAGAAAATAGAAAGTGGAAGAAAATCTTATTCTTTGATATTTTTATAAATATAGTAGTACGTAAATTAATTTTAAAATAAAATAAATAAATAGCTTTTTTATAGAATAAAACCTTGTTTGACTAAATTGCTAAAGTACACCCTGACTAAAAAGTGCACCCTAAAAGTTTGGTCAATTTTGATTTTCCCCCCTAAAGTTTCAAAATTTGATCTGCTCCCCTATCGTTAGGTAGCGTTTGGATTTGGTCCTTCCATCCATGGGCAGTGATGAGTTGGTCGTTAAGCGCTTGCTCAACTCAAAACAAGACCTTGTGCCTAACCAACCATAAGTTTGAAACATTTGAATTAAATCTCCAAATTATTTGATTACTTTAAAAGATTAAATTAATACTATTATTAATATTATGTTTACTAAGAGAATATATTTATTTACCCAAAAATAAATAAAAGATATTTGACTTTAAGGCTTAGTCATAGAAATTAATAATTTAGGAAGTGATACTCATCTTAGGGTGCTGGATATATATATATATCTTAGGTTGCTGGAAGATTTTTAGGTTTTATGGACCGTGAATAGGGCCTTATCATCGGACCTAAGGTGGGTTGTAAAGCCCATCCCTTGAAAAAGAAGAAGAAGGTGGTTTAAAGTTTATAAGCTAGAAATGGGGATTAGGGTTTTCTCAATGTTGCCACTTGGGTATTCGGCCCAGTGGTAATCCCCTCCCCAAAAAGCCCCCCTCTATGAGGGTGTGGGTTCGATCCCCGGGATCTTCAAAATATAAGTGTGTGTGAGTTTAAATTAGAATTTCTATCATATCTGAAATGGGGATTAGGGTTTTCTCAATGTTAAAAGAAGAAAGGTGACAGCATGGAGAGGAATAGGCAAGCAATGGTGGTGAATGTAAGAACCCATTCTCTTCATTGTATTCTTATCATGATTTCAATTCACTCCGACTATGGAATCTTGTAAAGTTAAATTGATTAATGGCCAGAACATAGATCTTAGAGAGAATGGGGGGACGTGGGCTCAGCTATGAGATCCATAAGGGGCATATTGAGTTTTCTAAGCTATGTTAGACTTGCGGATCAAACTAGATAGTTGATTCATAGTTCAATTCTTGATTGAATTCTATGTGTTGACCTTTGTAGATTCAGCAGTAGGTGAGGCTTAAGTGAACATATTCTGGTGGTCCGTTACTTCTGATCAGTTATATTCCCAATCCATGATTGAAGTTGATTATTGGGTGTTAATTAATGGTTAAGAATGTTAATGGCATACATCTGGATTTAAGTTCGTATAACTCGATCTTGATAATGAGTTTAAGAACGAAATTTTGTATGGTAGAGAGAGAGCCAAACCCATAGAACTAAATATTTGTGAAGTCTGTTGTCATTTGGGTTGTCAAAGGATAACCGAACTAGGGCTGGTTTGCTGCAGGGTACTATCTGACAGCACTAAATTGAACTCTTTATAACTTGACTTAGGAGTTGAATTTTGACACCAAATTTGGGGTACATTAGGCTAACATATAGAGGATTACAAATGGAAAATTTCGGAATTTTTGGAGCTAAATTGACATGCTAACCTTGGGATAGGATAGGAATGGGCTGGTCTGGTCTGGGGTTAAAGCTTTTCTAGGACAGTCGACAATCTAGGATTGAAATGTTGTCTCTAAAATACTTAATTGTGTTATACTTTAGTTAATAGGTGTGGAGAAAGTCAGAAAGCACGATCAAAAAATATAGGCGTGGAGAAAGAGCTCACTTGATTTTTGGACCGTGACTACGGTTTCAGTAAGGATTAAGGAAAGCCGGGTTGTAACTTGTAAGTACATATTTATAAAATGCCCATTAGTTTTCAAAAATTAACAACATTTTTAGTATCAATTCAATTCACTCAATGGCGGAGCTGGGGCCAATTGCTCCTTCTGACTCCTCATAAATTTCCTCTTTATGCATACTTGTTCTTCATTTGCCCACCCATATACGAAAATAATAATAATAATAAAAAATAAAAATAAAAATAAAAATTTCAGACTTTTGAGAAGACAACAGTCTATTAAAAGAAATACTCTAATACAACTTCCTTCTCTTTTTTTTTTTTTTTTTTTTTTTTTTCAGAGCTACTCCAAGTACAACTACTTGTACGATGTTCGCACATCATAATTTTCTTTTCTTTTCTTTTTTCAATACTCTTTAGTTTAATTATGCATATATATTTTTTTTGTCATTTCCCCCTTTTTTCCATCTTTCACCCTATACTTTAACCTTGATGAGTATAGAAAAAATCCAAGCCGTCCAAATACGACGTACCAAAGTATGCCTTAGATGAACGACCGTTACAGACCCATAAACTCCCTTAATTCCCTTGTTAATGCTACCGTTACACACCTATAAACTCCCTCAATTCCCTTATTAATGCTACTGTTATGCCATTTATATCTGACATTCATTATGTTATACAGGACTCTTGGCCTATATAAAGCCAACGGAGCCACCTGAACCAGGTATGTACACAATCTTGATGAGAAATCTCTCTCAATATGGGAAATCTTTTGCTAACTTAGGCATCGGAGACTCCCCTCCGGGGCCCACCCCGGCAGGTTCTTCGATTCCTTTCTTTCTTCTTCCTTTTTGCAGGTGTTGACTACTTGACTTGGCTGTGCAACTGACGATGAAAAATTCATGCATCATCAGTTGGCGCCGTCTGTGGGAACGAGAGTTCCTAAAACAAAAAAATTGCACAGTTATGTCGAAAATACACCATTGTTCAGCAAACCATCAACTGTAAGTTCACTGAACCGCGACACAATTTTTATAAGGTATGAGTCTAGGATCAATGTGTTGTGATGAAGGACTTGTATCTCTGGTGACGCATAGCGACTTCCATGGAGATGATTAAAACATGCTCCCCAATATGCCTTTACGTTAAATACGTGGTAGTGGCTTGAAGTTTTATGCACACATCAATGTCACGGTATGATATAATGATAAAGGCCTCTTAACATCTTTTTGGGAAAACCATGGATTAGTCATGTTACAACTTTTTGTTATACTGTAATCTGCTTATATGGTTAAATTATGCATCAAGCTTAGATCAGGTTAATCAATAGCGTACTCTATAATTTATATGCTTTGGGCGAAATTCACCTTTGCATGAGCAATTTGCTATCCAATGGATCCTCCATTATCCCCGATCCAAATATGGCAAAAAAAATAAATAAATAAATAGTCATTACTATTGTTATTTTTAAAGATTCTATTCATAAATTTTCCTCTATTTCGGTCAACTTTCTAATGCACCTTAATGGAGAGTTATAAGGCTTCAGAACTGTATGCCAATTTATAGCATCAAACTCTATATACATTATGGATTCTCATGTCTGTTCAACGTGTAGAAATCGATTGTTTATGTTGACGAATCGAGTATTTCTACTTTGGCAAATAAAGTTTAATAGCCTCAAAGTTGAATAAAGATAGAGAGTCATGGTCCAGTATATACTGTAGCACTATGTACCGTTACATTTTTCTGCATTTGCTAAAGGATTTCTGCCTATTATTAAAAGATGCCCCCAACATATCAAAAGTTATGAAGTGACGAACAGAATTCCATTGAAAATGGAATCTCATACTCAAAAATCAACCGATTCTCTCCATGAACGCGAAATAGCCCTTCTAATATGGAGTGATCCTTCCAGGTAATTAAATCTCTCACTCTTTCCCTCCTTCTACACATTAATAATTTTCACCCTTCAACCACCAAAGCTTTGTGGTCCCATGCTGAATGGCTTAATTTATCTCAAATGTGTTTTTGGGCATACAATATTGTGCTGCCGATATTTACAAATACCAACAATATGTCAAAATATTCTTTTGACCCTATTAGGAATGCTTGCTTCTACTCTCTTTATTTAGCAATAACTCCACCCAAAACCCTTGTTACCAAATTTCATTTAATGGCACGAGAATAAAGGAATGGTTATGGAAATGGCTATTGAAAAGGCAAGTTGCTGAATTATTGCAAAATTAACATAAGTGAAAGGCTTTATTATTAGCGTTTCTTATAGCTGGTGTGCTACCACTTCCTGACTTTTTGGTATTAAATGAAATCATTTTAGATTAATTTCTTTTTAAATTGCTCCATTAGTGCTTCATAATGTCTCGGCAAAATTAAATTGCTAGCTTCAGAGGTGTCGAAAATAATACTTTGCAAACAAACTTTGTTGCCCCTGAACTTACTCCTGCCTAGAAGCAAGATTGGTGACTTCAATTCTTATATCTACGCCAAAGGAAAGATCAAATTATTTGGCTTTAAGATGAGCCCTTATGGTAAGGATTAATATCATGATACTATTACCTCAACTTCGGGTTTTATTCACTCATAAATCATCTAAGTGGCACATTACAATGTATAATTATTTTTCTTACTCTAACAAAGCTACAATTGTAGCCTTACCTGGTTATTTAGATTCAGCAACCATTGGCGATCAATTCCTGTTCACATTTAAGGGCGGGTATTTGACATACTTGGCAAGCCTATCCGGAGCTACAAACCTCACTCTTAGCACTACTCATGAAGGTTGCATGTGCAGATGTGCTATAATACAAACCAAAATATCTACGTGGCATTATTCAGATATTCAGAATTTGCGGAGGCACAACTTAAAGCCCTAACGAAGGAATCCGACTCGAGACCTAGGTGCGCCCACTCGACCCAGATTTCAGTTCGACAACAGCCTCCACCGCCTCCTTTGGTCTTGACGACCCAACCTTTGGTCTCAACGACCCAATCTCGGCCTCCTTTGGTCTCAACGACCCAATCCCGACCTCCATTGGTCTCAGCGACCCAATCTCGGCCTCAACCTCAGGACTGGCCTCCGTAAAAACGGACTCGTCCATCACGATCCTTTAACGAAATTATCCTAAGTTAAACGGACTCGTCCATCACGATCCTTTAACGAAATTATCCTAAGTTAAACGGACTCGTCCATCACGATCCTTTAACGAAATTATCCTAAGTTAAACGGACTCGTCCATCACGATCCTTTAACGAAATTACCCTAAGTTAAACGGACTCGTCCATCACGATCCTTTAACGAAATTACCCTAAGTTAAACGGACTCGTCCATCACGATCCTTTAACGAAATTATCCTAAGTTAAACGGACTCGTCCATCACGATCCTTTAACGAAATTATCCTAAGTTAAACGGACTCGTCCATCACGATCCTTTAACGAAATTATCCTAAGTTAAACGGACTCGTCCATCACGATCCTTTAACGAAATTATCCTAAGTTAAATGGACTCGTCCATCACGATCCTTTAACGAAATTACCCTAAGTTAAACGGACTCGTCCATCACGATCCTTTAACGAAATTATCCTAAGTTAAACGGACTCGTCCATCACGATCCTTTAACGAAATTATCCTAAGTTAAACGGACTCGTCCATCACGATCCTTTAACGAAATTACCCTAAGTTACTCGAACGGACTCGTCCATCACGATCCTTTAACGAAATTACCCTAAGTTAAACGGACTCGTCCATCACGATCCTAAGTTTTAACGAAATTATCCTAAGTTAAACGGACTCGTCCATCACGACTCGTCCTTTAACGAAATTATCCTAAGTTAAGTCCATTAAACGAAATTATCCCTTTAACTCGTCCATCACGATCCTTTAACAAAATTTCTTAAGTTAAACGGACTTGTCCATCACAATCCTTTAACAAAGTGAACCATTATAATTCAAAGTTAAATGGCCTCGTCCATCACGATCCTTTAACTTAATAATGGCATTTCCATCTAAACATTTCCATCCAAATGATTCGTCCATCACGATCCTTTGCCTCAATAATATCGCTAAAGGGGACACTCGTCCAAAACACTTGTCCAAAAGAGTGGACAAAGCCTACATAAAGGAAAAAAAATTTACTAATGACAAAGGAAACAGGTCCAAACAAGCAAAAATGCCTATTGACATACCTACCGAAAAAATGACGACGAAGGGGATAGTCATCCAAATGAATGGATACAACCACTAAAAGGTTTTCCTGAAGTTTTTAATTACAGACATAAGTTGACGAGCCAAATGGAAGGCCAATTGTTTCAAAGTCCTTAAGATAGCGAAGGGAACAACATACACACCATGCAAGGAAAATAAGGTCATTACCAAAATACTCATCGTACTTGACATTCCGAAGGCCGTCCAACCTAAAACGGATAAACGACCTCGGAATGGGGGGCTTCTGATGAGTATAGAAAAAATCCAAGCCGTCCAAATACGACGTACCAAAGTATGCCTTAGATGAACGACCGTTACAGACCCATAAACTCCCTTAATTCCCTTGTTAATGCTACCGTTACACTCTATAAACTCCCTCAATTCCCTTATTAATGTTACCGTTATGCCATTTATATCTGACATTCATTATGTTATACATGACTCTTGGTCTATATAAAGCCAATGGAGCCACCTGAACCAGGTATGACACAATCTGAGGTATGAATATAGGCCACAGCCACCTCTGTACACAATCTTATGAGAAATCTCTCTCAATATGGGAAATCTTTTGCTAACTTAGGCATCGGAGACTCCCCTCCGGGGCCCACCCCGGCAGGTTCTTCGATTCCTTTCTTTCTTCTTCCTTTTTGCAGGTGTTGACTACTTGACTTGGCTGTGCAACTGACGATGAAAAATTCATGCATCATCAAACCTCATGCTTAAATTTAGTGGGTCTTATATTTTAAACAAAAAATAAATAAAAAACTACTTATGTATTTGTGCGGAACTAAAACCCTAAAAGATCTCTACTAACCTTTTTCTTTATCGCTTACTTTTTCACAATTTCAAACCGTCTAAATCCAAATTTTAAATACTTAGAAGAATAAAGAAAAAAAAATTGGATTCTACATGTTTTTCAAAAGCAATAGAGGCAATGAGCATACAAATATGCATGTATATTGTTATAATCTTAACAGTTTTACAGTGATTTTATTTTCTCAATTTATTTTAAGGAATCAATTACATGTTTGAGCTTTATGTATTTAGAATATCAAAAGGTAGATTAAAATAAGTATAAAAAAATAAATTACAGTTTACATTTATATTAAATTTTGTATGACAATTACATTAGTTTATAATTGTTCATTTACTTTGTTATTAATATCAATTAATATTTTCAGATTAACTTTGCTTTCAATCATCTTGTCTTTTAATCTTTGCCCCCTCTGACTTGAAATTCTAGCTCCGCCACTAAATTCACACTGTTTATTAATTTGTAGTGAAGCCAATGAAATTATATTATATATTTTAGAAAGCTCTAAAGCTCATAGTTTTACTTGTGATATTTTTTATTTAGAAACTTACTTGGGATCAAGCACTTTGAAGTTAACACAGGTGTTAACCAGGTTATAAAAGTAAAGAATTGGTTTGATGATAAAGAATGAGAACGTCTTTGATGACATGTGAGAACTTCAGACACATCTTTTGAACATGTTTGATGAAACAGTTTGGAAATCGGTCCTATTTGATGATTTGAAAAGTTTGAACATATCTTTTGAATATGTTGGTCTCCATCTTCTCAAAAGGAGTTTGAAGTCAACTCTTTCTATAAGATTCTCCTTCCACCTGCTAACAAGCTTTTCCCTTGGAAGAGTGTGTGGAAGTCAAAAGTCCATACTAAGGATAGCTTTTTTCCTTTGGACGACATCATTTGGGGAGGTTTTAACAACTAATAATCTCTGAAAACACCAACTAGTGGTGCTAGACCGGTGTTGTATGTGTACAAGGGATGGAGAGTCTATTAATCATCTTCTTCTGCATTGTCCTATAGCTAAAGAGTTGTGGTATTTGATTTTTTTCATGTTCAGGGTCTAATGGGTTATGCCAAGAGGTGTGGTGGAGCTTTTGGCATGTTGGCAAGGCATATTCACAAGGTGCCTTAATGTTCCTATTAGAATACAAACTTAATGGGTCTTAGGCCCAATACATTGTCTTGTAAAGCACTCTTATTACTTGTGCAACTCACACCTCTGCCTATATAAAGGCTCTCTCTTGTACTATATTATTCACAGAATACAATACATAGACTTTCAGTCTTTAACATGGTATCAGAGCTAAGACTCTAATTTTGTGTAGTTCTAGTCCTTCCAGGCGTTATTCCGCTACCTCAGCTATCTCCGGCATTGCCCCCATCCGAAATCCGGTAGTTGCGTTGCCAAGAAGCTGACTCATCGCCAAAAGTACCCACTGTTACCCTCGGATTTGCCGTTGTCGGACTCCGATCACGACACCACCAGTATCGTTGGAAAGCTCTTGAGATGCTTGACTCAACGGCACAAAAAAAGGCCGATTCTGACACCGGACTCGCCCTCACGTGTCGCCTGAAGTTTCGGCGCCCCGTCACTCTCCTACACACGCCCCCACGCACTAGGACTCCCTCGCGCCACGTGTCAAGCCTCAAGGTTAGCACGTCACTGCCATGTCAGCCCTAGCGTTAACTGTTGACTTTTTTAGTTGACCAACGTTGACTTTTTGCGTTGACCAGCATTGACTTTTTTTGGTTGACTTTTGACCAACTGCGTTGACTTTTTGCAACCTAGGTGCTTCCTACCCAGTTTTTCGCACTGATTTCATTTTTGTGGTATGTTTTTGCAGTTGAGGTTTCATTATGGCTCAAAGTGAAATTTCTAAACCCATTCACATCATTCTTGATGGGGATAATTACTCTCTTTGGGCTCAAGGTATATGTAGTTTTCTCAAAGGTCGCAAGCTGTAACTTTATGTGGCTAGGCAACGTCACCCTCCTAAACAACAAAAGGACGAAACTGAAGATGCTTTCACTCTTCAACTTGAAGATTGGGATGGTGTCAATCATCAGATCATCACTTGGCTCCGCAACACCTCCACTCCTTCTGTTAGTATGGAATTTAAGGGTTATGACACAGCTAAGGATGTATGGGACATGCTTACTTCTCGATATGCTTGATGCAAACCAAGGAGCTGGACATGTTGATCATACACTTGGGAATGGAGCTGAATTTGCACAAGACCCTTTGTCACTTCCAAGTGGTCCAATTACAAGACTTAGAGCCAAACGTTTCAAGGAAGCACTAAATGGGCTAATCCAAGAGAATTGGGCTGATTCTAAAAAGACCAAGATGGGCTCAAATAATAATCAAGGCTTAGTCCACCTCATCAAAGCAATTGAAGAGGCTAATTAGCATACAAAAATGTGACCAGCAAGGTCTGACCATCAAAGGGCGTGAATTTGTTGAGTTTCAAGGATATTAAATAGGGGAATGAACTTGGTCTTGGCTGGTTATGTTAAATACATTGAATTTAGTCATTTAGCTATTTTTGGTTATTTTTTTGGTGGGGACTTGTTTATGTTGATGTTTGTGTTGCTTTTTAAAGCTTTAGTTATGACTTTTCCTATTCTTGGAGGGTTGTTCCAAGTATATAGATGGGTATTTCGAATTTGAATAGACAGATTATGTTTTCAGAAATTATCATCATTGTGAGGTCTTGTGTTCCTCTTCGTTCTTAAAAGAACTCTTTGAACTTATCAAGTTAATCTTGTGGCGTTCAAACAACCAAACTTATCACCTTGATTGTTGAGGGATTCTCAGGTTTTCTTGGTGTGGCATTTCAATCCTTCGTAGTCTTGGTTTTCATCTGGTTAGGTGACGGGTCAAGGCTCAACCAATCTTGTCTACACGATCTTGGGGTTCTAAACCATCATTGTTATTGGGTTTCATCACAATTGTTGGTGGAGTTCATATCATTTGGTATCAGAGCTTTGGTTCTAAGATAAGTTTGACTATCTTTTATTTTCGTTTTTTTTTTTTATTTCCTTTCCCTTTTTTTTTTTTTTTTTTTTTTATTTCCTGTTCCCTGCTGTAGAAAAAAAAAAGAAAAAAAAAAGAAAAAAAAGTACACGATTCTAGTAAGAAAATTTCTTCTTTTCAATCTTGTTTCTCACCTTATTCAAGTTCTTGACCTTTTGATGAGTTTTGGTTGTTTCTCATTTTTGAATTGCTGCTGGATTATTTTGAATTAGTTTCTTGAAGTTCGATTAAGAACTAAAGAAGACACAAAAGAGTGGAAAAAGGCAAGAGTGTGTGAGACCATAAGAGGGTAAAAGCCGTTTAGAGTGAAAACACGAGTGCAAGTGTATCAATTCTTGAGTGAAACACGTGAGGGAGTGCTTGTGAGGATTCTAACCTTGTTTTGCAGATTTTAAATATGTCCAATAATCAAGAAGAAGATACAACCGAAGAATTTCGACAACCTGCAGTTCTGAACCTCCAAATGCAAGCGTTGTTAGGGGAGATGAGGCGTATGTTGAGGGTTGAATTAGAACCTATTCACGAGAGGTTGGATAGGGTAGAAGCGGGAACTCCTAGGGGACAGCAACAAGACATCCCTAATAGGCAGCAAGGTGGGCGTGTTCCGTGGCGGAATGTTGAGGAAGAGGCAGAGTCGGAGGAGTTTGATGAGCCATATTTGAACCGGGGCAGGTTTGAGCGTGGGAATGGGAATCGAGAAGCTAGGATGGGTAGGCCTAGGAGGGATAATGATTTAGGAAACATAAAGATTAAAATCCCATCTTTTCAAAGTAAAAATGATCCTGAAGTTTATTTGGAGTGGGAAACTAAAATGGAGATGGTGTTTTATTGTCACAACTACTCGGAGATAAAGAAGGTTAAGTTGGCTGCAATTGAATTCACTGATTATGCCATTGTTTGGTGGGATCAATTACTGATTAATAGGAGGAGGAATAGAGAGCCACCCATGGACACTTGGGAGGAGATGAAAATGCTTATGAGGAAGCGTTCTGTACCCAGCCACTATTTTAGGGGATTGTATCAAAAGTTGCAGAGGTTAAATCAAGGTTCCAAGAGTGTGGAAGAATATTACAAGGAGATGGAGGTAGCTATGATCCGGGCTAATGTAGAAGAGGACCGGGAAGCCACCATGGCTAGGTTTTTGCACGGTTTAAATCGTGAGATTGCGGATATAGTCGAGATGCAGCACTATGTTGAGTTGACAGATATGGTGCATCAAGCCATAAAGGTGGAGGAACAATTCAAACGAAAGGGATTGGCTAGGAGGGGACAACCTATGGCTACCACCAGCCCGTGGAAGACAGCTCCAAAAAGGGACAGAGCAGCTACAAAATAAGCCAAAATTTGAACCCTCTAAGAATGCCAAACCAACGACCGCCTGCTACTTTAGGTAACACCGAAACTTCAAGTTCTAAAACAAGTGATATTAAGTGTTTTAAATGTCAGGGGCGGGGACACATAGCCAGCCAGTGTGTAAACAAAAGGGTGATGGTGATAAACGCCCAAGGAGAGCTTGAGTCGGAGAATGAGGAAGAAGTAGATGATGATGACATGCCACCTTTGGAGGATGCCGATGATGAGCAAAGTGCTGTGGTTGGAGATTTATTGGTAGCAAGGCGAGTTCTCAATGTGCAGGATAAGGAGGAAGAAAGTAACCAAAGGGAGAACTTGTTTCATACTCGGTGCTTTGTAAATAACAAAGTTTGCAGTGTCATTATCGATGGAGGGAGTTGCACAAACGTAGCCAGCACTTATTTGGTGGAGAAATTGGCCTTAACTACCTTGAAACATCCTCACCCTTACCGGCTTCAGTGGCTGAATGAATGTGGCGAAATCAAGGTGACAAGGCAAGTGTTGGTGGCATTATCCATTGGTAAATATGAGGATGAGGTGCTTTGTGATGTGGTTCCTATGCATGCATGCCATTTATTGTTGGGAAGACCATGGCAGTATGATAAGAGGGCTAAGCATGATGGATTCACAAATAGGTATTCTTTCACTCATAAAAGGCAACCTATTATTCTTGTGCCATTGACTCCAAAACAGGTCAGGGAGGACCAATTAAAGTTACAAAGCTCAAATGAAAAAAAGAAAGAAAAAGAAATGAAGGCCGAAATTGAAAAAAAAGAGTTTCAAAAAAAAGAAAGAGAGAAAAATATTGATCAGAGAGAAAACAGAAAGAGAGAGGATTTCGGCCATAGTGAGAGCAAGAGAGGAAAAATTCAATTACATTGCAAAAAAAAGTGAGATCAAGAGAGCATTATTTTCACACCAGCCCCTTATTGTACTCATGTACAAGGAGGCTCTTTTATGTACTAATGATCTTGTTGGTGCTTTGCCGAGGGATATTGTTTCTCTTTTGCAGGAGTTTGAAGATGTCCTTCCCGAAGAGGTACCTTATGGATTACCTCCAATTCGAGGGATTGAACATCAAATTGATTTCATATCAGGTGCATCAATTCCAAACCGACCTACTTATAGGAGTAATCCCGAGGAGACCAAGGAACTTCAGAGGCAAGTAGGTGAATTATTGGAGAAGGGGTATGTGCGTGAAAGCATGAGTCCTTGTGCGGTTTCGGTGCTATTAGTTCCTAAGAAGGATGGAACATGGAGGATCTGTGTTGACTGCCGAGCCATCAACAACATAACGGTAAAGTATCGTCATCCCATTCCTAGATTAAATGATATGCTGGATGAATTGCATGGTTCTTGTGTCTTTACAAAAATTGATCTTAAGAGTGGATATCATCAGATTAGGATGAAGGAAGGTGATGAATGGAAAACTGCTTTTAAGACTAAATATGGTTTGTATGAGTGGTTAGTGATGCCTTTCGGTTTAACTAATGCTCCGAGCACATTTATGCGTTTAATGAACCATGTTTTGCGTGCATTTATTGGCAGATTTGTCGTTGTGTATTTTGATGATATCCTAATTTATAGCAAAAACTTGGAAGAACATGTAATGCATTTGAAATCTGTTTTGGAAATTCTAAGGAAAGAAAAGTTGTTTGCTAATCTCAAGAAGTGCACCTTTTGCACGGATAAACTTGTGTTTCTTGGTTTTGTTGTTAGTAAGAGAGGAATTGAGGTGGACGAGGAAAAGGTTAAGGCAATCCAAGAGTGGCCAACGCCTACAACAATCAGCCAAGTGAGGAGTTTCCACGGCTTAGCTAGCTTCTATAGACGGTTTGTGCGTGATTTTAGTAGCTTAGCCACACCTCTTACTGAAGTCATCAAGAAAAATGTGCCGTTTAAGTGGGGGAAAGAACAAGAAAAGGCATTTAATCTGATCAAAGAAAAGTTAACTAATGCACCTTTGCTTGTTTTACCTAACTTTGCTAAAACTTTTGAAATTGAGTGTGATGCTTCAGGAATAGGTATTGGAGCTGTTTTGATGCAAGAAGGCCGTCCAGTTGCTTATTTCAGTGAAAAGTTGAGTGGGGCAGCCCTAAATTACCCTACTTATGATAAGGAGATGTATGCCTTGGTAAAGGCTTTGGAAAATTGGCAGCACTATCTATGGCCAAAGGAATTTGTGATTCACACAGATCATGAATCTTTGAAGCATTTGAAAGGACAGCAAAGGTTGAACAAACGCCATGCCAAGTGGGTGGAATTCATTGAAACATTTCCTTTATGTGATCAGATACAAGCAATGGTAAGGAAAATGTGGTGGCTGATGCATTGTCCGAAGGTATGCTTTACTTTCCATTTTAGATACAAAATTGCTTGGCTTTGAATACATTAAGGATTTGTATGCACAAGATTCTGATTTTGGTGATAGTGTTCAATGCATGTGAAAAAGTGGCGTTTGGTAAGTTTTATAGGCATGATGGATTTTTGTTTTGGGAAAATAAACTGTGTGTGCCTATGTGTTCTTTGCGTGAATTGTTTATGAGAGAAGCTCATGGTGGTGGTTTGATGGGTCATTTTGGTGTAGCTAAGACATTAGTAATTTTGCATGATCATTTTTTTTGGCCTCATATGAAACGTGATGTGGAAAGAATCTGTGAGAAGTGCATCACGTGTAAACAGGCCAAGTCTAAGTTGAAACCCCATGGTTTATACACCCCTTTGCCAATACCTAGTGAACCTTGGACTGATATTTCTATGTGTTAATCATATTTCATATGACCGGGTTTGAGATACTTACTCGTTGCGGAAGACCCGGATCGTTTTGGTTGGCCTGTTACACTGCTTTTCCTTTTTGATCTTCTGAACCCCTCTATGCTCTCGTGTTCGTCCTTGTTCTCGTGGGTTGAGGTTGGCTACTAGAGTTGCCCTTTTCTTCCACGAACTAAATCCTAAGGGATTATTTGAGAGTTTCACACACTTGTGAATTTGAGAGCTTTTCTCTCTGTATAATATAAACTGTTCTCTCTCTGTATTTGGTTTTCTCTACGTATCATAAATTATATTCACAGAGAATATAATATATTAGATAAGAGCACATCCCTTCTTTTAAGGGATTTGATAACTACTATCCCATGATTTGAATTGGATCAAATCATGGATAGTTATTCTTATCACATAACCAAATGGGACCCGCAACCCATAGTGGGCGGATCATGGGCTCGGGTCCATCCCGACCCATTAAATTATAACAGCTCCCACTCGCCCACACAGGGTGAGGCGTCCACCCACATAAGGTGAAGCAATCTCTCAATCTTTACAATAATCTCCTCATACTAGAAAATAGTTCGTGCGACCTCACGAGAAGAACGTACAGTCTCATGAGCAACAATTATCAAAGTCATCTCTTGACCAATAAAAGTGCATCATTCGAGAGCATCTCGATTATACCCTAGACGGTTTGACTATACCAGATTAAGCACTCTTCATCCCTCATGGTAAGCAGTGCTTTACCCCAAATATGTGATGTACTCATGTCCTATATTGCAAACACATTACAACATAGACGCTGGCCAGCAATGAGTTACATAACATGGTATATTATCAAACAGTCTTCCCTAAGTCCTCATGTCAATTAAATTGGGCTCAACCGCTTTCCCAGACATGCCCCGTCAGACCGAATCACTCATGGTCCTCGGTTTGCATGCTAAAGTAGCGACATTAAACTTCCTCTTCATAACATAGTCTTAGGTCGACAAAGGGTAAAAATAGGATCATTGATCCTTGTGGCTCACACAGTGACGAAGCAGGGATCATTCATCACTCCCACTGTCGGTCGGCATAAAAGCACATACAGTATGAATTGTATGCTATGGCGTTATCTCATAAAAATGAGCATGTCACTATGAATGGGTAGAAACGCCATACGAATCTGAGTCTAGTCGCTATGCAAGCGCCTAACCTGAGTTTTAGCCCAGTCACTCTCCAAGTGCCTGCCTGAAAAACTCACATTCGGCTATAATTCAGGCTACATAGAGTCTTGGCATCACTCTATGTTCGACCTATCATGAGGTCTCATCTTAGCTCCATCTAAGGCGACATGTCACTAATAAGTATATATATCTTGCTCACCTTCTAGGTGCCAAAGATATAAATGTCTTAATTCGCTATCTTAGCGCTAAATGACATAAATGTCTCATCTTGCTCGCTATCTAAGCGCCAAGGTGAATCACCCGTGTGAGAGGGTCGATTCTTGCCTGGTGACATATTTCAAAGATGTGCTATCAACAATATTTCACATAAGAATAAAGCTGATAAAATGAATACTCATATCATAAAACAATAACAATAATGTCGATACAAAAACAAAGTATCTAAGCATATCATATCCTACGGAGTCCCATACTCTTAGTATGAGAGAAGAACAAATCTCTAGCAATAGGCTTGGTCAAAGGATCAGCCACCATGCTACCAGTAGATATATGCTGTAAGATCACTTCCCCTTGTGAAACCATATCTCGAATGTAGTGGTACCGAAGCTCAATGTGTTTGGCCTTCCCATGGTACTTAGGGTCTTTTGCATACGCTAGGGCTGATGTACTATCAGAATATAGTAATACAGCATCCTCTGCATGAGCTGTAACACCTAAACGTTGCAAAAATCTCCTTAGCCAAACAGCTTCTTGGACAGCTGCTGAACAAGCCACATATTCTGACTCCATGGTAGAGAGTGCAATGCATGACTGTTTCTTACTACACCAAGAAACAGCTCCACCTCCTAGTATGAATGCATAACCTGAGGTGGACTTGCGCTCATCCTTGTCACTGGCCCAATCAGCATCGCTGTAACCTGTCAATCTCAGGTCCCCGCCATGATAACATAGAGCATGATCACTGGTTCCACGAAGGTACCGTAGAATCCTCTTGACCGCTCTCCAATGAGCAGGTCCAGGATTGCTCTGATAGCGACTAACCATGCCAACTGCAAAGCATATGTCTGGACGTGTACACAACATCGCATACATCAGACTCCCAATTGCAGATGCATATGGCACTTTGGACATTTGATTCTTTTCCTCATCATTCTTAGGACACTGGTCTAGGCTGAGAGTGCATCCTTTTTCCATTGGAGTGTCAATGGGTTTGGAGTTATGCATATGAAAACGTTCAAGAATCTTCTTGATGTAAGTCCCTTGGGATAAACTAAGAAGTTTCTTTGAACGGTCTCTGGTAATCTTAACTCCCAGCACAAAATTTGCTTCACCCATGTCCTTCATCTCAAAAGTAGAGGACAACCACTTCTTAGTGGTGACAATGGAATCCATATCATTTCCAGCTAGCAAGATGTCATCAACATATAATGACAAGATTAGAATGCTTCTCTTGGATCGTTTAAGATACACGCAATGGTCTTCTTCAATCATCTCAAAACCAAAAGAGGTAATGGAATCATGAAATCTCAAATACCATTGCCTAGATGACTGTTTGAGACCATAGATGGAACGTTTGAGACGACACACTTTGCGCTCATGTCCCTTAGCTTCAAAACCCGCTGGTTGAGCCATATAGATCTCTTCATCTAGTTCTCCATTGAGAAATGCAGTCTTAACATCCATTTGGAAAAGCTCTAAATCCTGTTTTGCTACAATGGATAGGATCAGGCGTATAGAGGCAAATCTCACCACTGGGGAGAATGTATCCTCATAGTCAATACCCTCTCGTTGAGTATAGCCTTTCGCCACGAGGCGCGCCTTGTACCTGTCAATTGAACCATCTGCCTTGCGTTTGACCTTTAGAACCCATTTGTTTCCAATGGTCTTGCGCCCAGGCGGAAGATCAACTAACTCCCAGACATTATTCTTGTCCATGGAACTCATCTCTTCCTGCATAGCAGTCATCCACTCATCCCTATCTGGTGAATGGAGCGCTTCACTGAAAGAAGCAGGCTCATCCACATCTTTAGCATCGCATAGGAGAACATTCCCCTCAATCTCAAAATGACGACGAGGAATGTGGCCTCTGCTGCTAACTCGGCGGGCTTGAGAATCTTGATCTAGTGTAATACTGCCACTAGGTTGAAGATCACTCCCACTATCTTCAGCGATTACAGGACGAGGAACTAATCCCCCACCCTCGCTTGAAGATGGTAAGGTGCCTTCATCTTCCTCTAACTCATAGAGGTCAAGATCTCTGTTAGCATCGCCAATGCTAGGAAAATCAGTCTCGATGAAATCGATATCGCGCGACTCTATTTCAGTCATTCCTCCATTGGGATGTTCACCATACATGACATATCCTTTCGAGCTATCAGAATATCTTATGAAGATATGCTTCCTAGCTCTAGGGCCCAATTTTCCATACTTATGGGCGGTGCTGTGTACAAAACCAGCAGATCCCCAAGGGCGTAAATGCTCCAAATTGGGCTTTTCGCCTTTCCAAAGTTCGTATGGGGTGGAAGGAAACTGACTGAGAAGGCACACGGTTAAGTATGTAGGCAGCAGTCAAAAGTGCATCCCCCCAAAAAGATATTGGGAGGTTAGCTTGCGCCATCATAGATCTAACCATGTCTAACAGTGTTCTATTCCTTCTCTCCGCTACACCATTTTGTTGCGGAGTGTTAGAAATAGTAAGTTGTCTGCGTATCCCCTTTTCTTCACATAGATCCTTAAATTGATCAGACAAGTACTCGCGCCCACGGTCAGTTCGAAGAGCTTTTAGGCTCTTTTCATGTTGATTCTCAACCTCTGCTACAAAGCGTTTGAAACAATCCAAAGCTTCATAGCGGTGAGCGATCAACTGAACATAACCATATCGCGTGTAGTCATCAATGAATGTGAGAAAATATGAGGCGCCATGACGTGCCTTTACATTCATAGGTCCGCAAATATCTGAGTGGATTAACTCAAGCGGTTGAGTAGCTCTCACAGCCTTACCAAAAGGCTTTCTACATGCCTTGCCTGCCAAACAAGGCTCACATATAGGTAGGTCGACCTTAGCGAGTGGGCCTAAAAGACCTTCTCTAGCTAACCTGGTCATCCTATCTTTCCCTATGTGCCCCAGTCGGGCATGCCATGTAGATGAACTGATAGTCATATTACAATCAATTACAAAAGTAGATGAGGTAGAAGATTCAAATAAGTCAATTTTAAATAAACTTTCACAAATTGACCCATGTCCAAAAATGACATCATCCAACAAAATATCCAGACCATTCAAACTTAAATGAAAATCATATCCTAACTGCAACAATGTAAAAACAGATAAAAGATTATAAAGGACTCCAGGCACATAAAGGACGTCATGGAGAAGTAGTGTGCGCCCTGTGCGCAAGTGAAGTTGGTACGAACCCACTCCTAATGCTTCTTCATAACTTCCATTTCCCATGTACACAACATGGGTCCCAGCTGGAATCTTTCTATAATCTACGAACCCTGCTCGATCTCGAGCTACATGTCTTGTTGCTCCTGTATCTATAATCCAATCAGAAATAGATTTAGCAACAAATACATGTGAGCATACAAAAATGCTACTTGGATAGCATACATAAATGCTACTAAGATCAAGTGGAAGGGATACCTTTTTCGGCTCAGTGCAATCACGAGCGAAGTGTCCCAGTTTGTTGCAGTTGTAGCACTTCATTTTGGATATATTTTTCTTTGCACCGCGTTTGCGCTTGTGCTGATTTGCACCCTTGTTGACTTTGGGAGCATTAGTGCTAGGCCCACCCTGCCTTGCTGCCTTGCCCTTGTCTTTGCGCTTAAACCCATTTGGTTTGCGCTGCCCACCTATGGGCGATAAGGGCTGCAGATTTGGTCGCCTCTTGGCGCTCCGCTTCCAATTCCACATGACGAGATATATCAGCAAAGTTTTTGATATTCTCATTATGGGTCATGATTTGTTTCATGCTAATCCATGAATCAGGAAGGGATCGTATTACAGCTTGCACTTGTTGCTCATCAGTAAGGACATTTCCAGCAGCCTTTAAGTCACGAATCATTCCAGACATCATTCTAAGATGTTCAGTCATCGTATGCTTTGGATCCTTACGGTACACCTCAAACTTGAGGACTAGGCTCCTTAGCCTAGTGGTAGATGTACCACCGAAGTCAAACTTGAGTTGGTCCCACATGTCCTTGGCATTTTGGAAAATCTCATACTCTCCAATCAGATCATCATGCATGCTGCTTAGCATAGTAAAGCGCGTGCTTCGATCTTTTTTAAACCAAGACTGGTAGGCTTCCAAATCACGTCTGTGTTGGGCCGTATTCCCATCTTCAGGTCTGGTCATTTTACTGGACAAAGTTTCCAGGAGCTCTTGCTCATTAAGAAGATACTGAATCTTCCTATGCCAGATGTCATAATTGTTGCCAGTTAATTTGTCGCCCCTAGTTAGATCAGCTACTACATTTTTGGCTGCCATTATATCTACATTCAATTCACAAAAGGGTCGACTTATTAGTTATTTTGCACATCTTTATCTTATTTAATCGAAAATCCAATTAATAAATATTATCTTTCTACACATTTGAGATCGAAACTCTGCTAGGCTCGGAATCATCTCCCAAAATGTGTGGAATAAGAATATATTTATTAATTAATTTTCAAGTAAATTTATATATTAGGGGTATAAGGACCTCGCCTAATATTTGCCATTTTATTATATTAACAAAATAATATAATCATGCATAACATTGTATATTAACAGATAATATATAGTCATGCATCATTGGTTTGCGCCATACACCATTCATTGCGCAAGAATCCCATGTGGATTCTTAAATTGACAATTTAACTTATGTTAAGAATATTCCACGTATAATGTTGGCGTGAAACACATCCCCTTACAAGTTTTTCCCTTAAAATAATACAACCTTATAATTTAAATTACATTTCCAAAAATTAATCCCTACTACAAAAGGATCTAATTTACATTAAATTAAATGGGAAAATGGGGATGTCACGTTTCACATTATACCTCATGGAATATTCTTAAGCCATACACGCATACAAGAACATAAGCTTAAATAAATTGTCAATTTTGCCCATCCATTAATCCTAGAACTAATATGCTTGCACATCAACAAAAATATTGGTCTTTTAATGGATGGGACGGTCCAAAAATTTTCTTTTTAGGGCAGCAAGCAATAGACAACACATATCATGCTTTCAATCAATACAAAAATATTGTAATAGCTACACTAAAAATTTCCAGATTTTAATCAATTTTCCATAATTTTTAATCACAATAAATATTATAGAAAACTCTAGACTATAATATAAATCTGGAAAAAAAAAATTTATATGAACATAAAAATGTTCCACTGTTTCACCAGAATGAATTTATACAATACACTTTACGCAAACAGTATATTCAGCAAGTTTCAATAGTATATATTGAACAACATGTTAAACGTAATTTTCTCATATATACTTTGTTCTATATTCATATAGAAACATTAATATTAGAGATCTGAAAAATTATAACAAATCCAGAGCAATATTAATATTACTGTTACTTAAACGTAATATTAATATCACTGTACAGAGCAAGTTTTAATAGAAAACTTGAAAACATAAAAAAAACGTAACCCAACGTAACATTGTATATTTCTATTCATCACTGTACAGTGCAAGTTTTAATAGAAAACTTGAAAACATAAAAAAAACCGTAACCCAACATTTTTTTAGTTATATATTAAACATAAAAAAAACGTAACCCAACGTTTTTTTTAGTTATATATTCATAACATGGTATATTCATCACTGTACAGTGCAAGTTTTCAAGTTTTCGATTAATATATGATTGAAAAGTTTAATATATCAAAAGAATATCAGAATATTCTTCAATCATCACTGTACAGTATCAAAAGTTTTATTAGATTATTCCTTTACTCATAGGAAACATAACCACATAAAAAGTTTTACATAAAAAAAACTTTACAATTTTAATAATGGTTTAATCCAATAAAACATAGCATCAAAGAACATCATAGCATAAAAAAAACAGCAAAGCAAGCCAAACTATGGCTCTGATACCAATGTAAATCATATTTCATATGACCGGGTTTGAGATACTTACTCGTTGCGGAAGACCCGGATCGTTTTGGTTGGCCTGTTACACTGCTTTTCCTTTTTGATCTTCTGAACCCCTCTATGCTCTCGTGTTCGTCCTTGTTCTCGTGGGTTGAGGTTGGCTACTAGAGTTGCCCTTTTCTTCCACGAACTAAATCCTAAGAGATTATTTGAGAGTTTCACACACTTGTGAATTTGAGAGCTTTTCTCTCTGTATAATATAAACTGTTCTCTCTCTGTATTTGGTTTTCTCTACGTATCATAAATTATATTCACAGAGAATATAATATATTAGATAAGAGCACATCCCTTCTTTTAAGGGATTTGATAACTACTATCCCATGATTTGAATTGGATCAAATCATGGATAGTTATTCTTATCACATAACCAAATGGGACCCGCAACCCATAGTGGGCGGATCATGGGCTCGGGTCCATCCCGACCCATTAAATTATAACACTATGGATTTTGTTTTGGGATTACCTAGGACTAAGAGGGGGAGAGATTCAGTTTTTATGGTGGTAGATAGATTTTCCAAGATGACACACTTCATTGCATGTCATAAAACTGATGATGCATCACATATAGCTGATTTGTTCTTCAAAGAAATTGTTAGGTTACGCGGCATGATGGGAACCAAGGTGGGCCTAGTCTTAAAGATCCTTTGCAGGTTCCAAATGGGCCAATTACAAGATCAAGAGCCAAGAAGATCAAGGAAGCAATGCAAGGATTGGTGCAATCCACTTGGGATGAAGCTAGCAAGAGCCCAACAATCAAAGTGGGTTTGAAAGAAGGAGAACCAATTTTGATCCACTTGATACAAGCTATGGAAGATATGACTTAGGGAAGTTTGAGCCTATTGTTATTCAAGGCTTTCAATTTATTAAAAGATTTATTTTATTAGTTTAGAATAAGTGGGCTTGAGAAAGGCCCAAGTTACTGTAGCGCGGCACTGTTCACGTAGGGGTATTTTTGGAAAGATAGAGTTTTACTTTGGTTAGGATTTTAATTAGGTTTTAGTTTAAATACTCTTTGTAGCCTCATTTGAAGGCAGACAATATATTGAATTTTCATAGTGAGTTGAGTTTTCTCCTCTTGTTCTTGATTGAACTTTTGAACTTATCAAAGGTAAATCACAACCTTTGTGGCGTTCCTCCTTGTAATCTGGGTTCTTGAGATAGGTTCTTCAATCGGGTCTAGATTTTAATATAATCTAGGTTCTTGAAACGGGTTCTCAACGGGTCTAGATTCTCCATCCATTGACTTGATCTTGGCTTTCTTGGGTGAGTTTTCAAATTGATTGTGGGTTCAAGGGATTCCATTCCGCGGGTTCATATCATTTGGTATCAGAGCAAGGTTTCCAATCAGGTCTTATTCTATCTTTTCTTTCTTGCGTATTTGATTCTAGGGCTTCATTGTTCTAGGGTTACAAAAAAAAAAAAAAAAAAGGTGGCTGCCGAATTGCATTGTTCTAGTGTTTGTGTTGGCTTAAACCTCTTATTGAAGAGTTTGTGTTGGATGAAACTTCTTGTTCTAGAGTTTGTGTTGGCTGAAACCTCTTATTCAAGAGTTTGTGTTGGCTTGAAACTTCTTGTTCTAGAGTTTGTGTTGGCTCAAATCTCTTATTCGTTTTGATTGTGATCAAATCTGTTGCTGAAAAAAAAAAAAATCGTAAAAAAAAAAAAAAATCCGAAAATTTTTTATGAGCCTTATCATCAACGGGGCTGCATACATCATTATAGTTACTCTTTCATTCGTTTTTATTCCCTTGTTCTTGTTCTGGTTCTGGTTCTTGTTCTTGTTCTTGTTTCTTGGACCTAATTACTAGTTGGGATAAAACAAGGTTCTTGTTCTTGTTTCTTGATTGAGTTCAATTAGTTCTTGAAGAACTTGAGTGGGAAAACTCTTGAGGTAAAAGGCAAGAGAGTGTGAGACTATTATAAAAAAAAAAAAAAAAAATTGCCAATTAAGAGTGAAATACGAGTGGAGTGCCATTGTTCGAGTGTAAACACGTAAGGGAGTGTGTGAGGTTTTCCACTAACATTTTTTTTTTTTGCAGCACATTACGATGTCTCATAAGGAGTGACTCATCACCTAAGGGGAAGGCAGATAACTCATCCTTTGTGTTGCAAGCCATGCAACAACAGTTTGAGCGGTTGAACTTTGTGTTGGGTGAAGTGAGGGATAGGATGGATCATCAAGAAACAGCGATTAGAAATCTGCAAGGTGGGAGAGATAGGAGGCGACGTGAGCGTAGGGTTGAAAATGAGTATGAGAATGAAGGAGATGGTGAGGATGAGGAAGACTTAGCATCTGAAGTTGGGTCGGGTAGACATAGACGAGTTAGGCGTGAAAGAGGACATGAGTGGAACCCAGGGGGTCGGGATGGTGTAGATCGAAGCCTTGGGAGCATCAAAATGAAAATACCATCTTTCCAAGGTAGAACTGACCCTGAGGTTTATCTAGAGTGGGAGAAAAAAATAGACCTAGTGTTTGATTGTCATAATTACTCTGAAGAGAAGAAAGTGAAGTTGGCGGTAATTAGAGTTCACTGATTATGCTATTATTTGGTGGGATCAATTAGTGACCAATAGAAGGAGGAATAATGAGAGGCCTGTAGAGACGTGGGGAGAGTTGAAAGCTCTCATGAGGCGGAGATTTGTACCTAGCCACTTCTATAGGGACCTTTACCAAAAGCTCCAAAATCTTACACAGGGGTCTAGGAGTGTGGAGGATTACCATAAGGAGATGGAGGTGGCGATGATTCGGGCTAATGTAGAGGAGGATCGGGAGGCCACCATGGCTAGATTTTTGAGTGGTTTGAATAGGGACATAGCCAATGTAATTGAATTGCAGCATTATGTGGAGATAGAGGACATGGTGCACATGGCTATGAAGGTGGAGAGACAGTTAAAGAGAAAAGGGACAGCAAGGTACACTTCGGTTTCTAATACTACTTGGAAATCAAAGTGGGATAGGAATGATTCAGCTGAAGCAAAGAGAAAGACCGAACCACCTAAGGGAAAAGATGAGGGAACTAGCAACAAACCCAAGGTAGAATCTCAACCTTCACGGAATAGAGATATTAAATGCTTTAAGTGTTTGGGTTCAGGGCACATCGCTTCTCAATGTCCAAACAGGCGGGTGATGATTATGCGCGACAATGGGGAGGTGATGACTGAGAGTGAGGATGATAGTGATGGGATGCCCGAGTTGGTTGATGCTAGTGATGATGATGGAGTGGTATACCCCGTGACAGGTGAGTCTCTTGTTGCCAGGCGTGCTCTCAATACACACATTAAGGTGGATGATGCAGAGCAACAGAGAGAGAACATTTTCCATACTAGATGCCACGTCAACAATAAGGTATGTAGTATGATCATTGATGGGGGGAGTTGTACTAATGTGGCTAGCACTATTTTGGTAGAGAAATTGAATTTACCAACCTTAAAACACTCTAGACCATACAAATTGCAGTGGTTGAATGATTGTGGAGAGGTTAGGGTGGATAGGCAAGTGTTAGTTACTTTTTCAATTGGGAAGTATCTGGATGAGGTGCTTTGTGATGTTGTGCCTATGCATGCTGGCCATATTTTGTTGGGGAGGCCGTGGCAGTATGATAGGAGGGTGACACATGATGGGTTCAAGAACATGTACAGCTTTGTAAAGGGGGGCAAAACAATCAAGCTTGCTCCTTTAACTCCAAGCCAAGTCTATGAGGACCAACTGAAACTGCAAAGTGAGGTTGCTCATAAAAGAAAGTGTGAAAATGAGAGTGATAAAAAAAGAAAGAGTGAAAAAGAGATTGAGCAAAAAAGAAAGATTGAGAGTGAAAATGAGCAAAAAAGAAAGAGTGAAAAAGAGATTGAGCAAAAAAGAAAGAGTGAGAGTGAAAATGAGAAAAAAGAAAAAGAGTCTGCAGAGAGAAAAGGAAAGACAAAAGTGGGTTTCTATGCAAGAGTGAGTGAGGTTAAGAGGGCTTTCTTCGCAGATCGCCCTATGATTCTTCTTGTCTATAAAGAGTCTTATCTTAATCTTGATGAAACTAACAAGTCTCTTCCTAGTTTGGCTGTTTCTTTGTTGCAGGAGTTTGAGGATGTATTCCCAGAGGAGATGCCTAATGAGTTGCCACCCATTAGAGGCATTGAACACCAGATTGATTTTGTGCCCGGAGCTGCTATTCCAAACCGACCAGCCTATAGGAGTAATCCAGAGGAGACAAAGGAGCTTCAAAGGCAAGTTGAGGATTTGATGAGCAAGGGGTACATGTGAGGGAGAGCATGAGCCCATGTGCAGTACCAGTGCTACTAGTGCCAAAGAAGGATGGGACGTGGAGGATGTGCGTTGATTGCAGGGCGATCAACAATATCACGGTAAAGTATCGCCATCCCATTCCTAGATTAGATGATATGCTTAGATGAATTGCATGGCTCATGTATTTTCAGTAAAATTGATCTTAAAAGTGGGTATCATCAAATTAGAATGAAAGAGGGTGATGAATGGAAAACTGCTTTTAAGACTAAGTATGGGCTTGTATGAGTGGTTGGTAATGCCTTTTGGTCTTACTAATGCACCAAGTACTTTCATGAGGATTAATGAATCATGCATTGCGTGCGTTTCATAGGCAAGTTTGTTGTTGTGTATTTTGATGATATTTTAGTATATAGCAAGGACTTAGATGAGCATATTGAGCATTTGAGATATGTGTGCTTGCTGTTGTTGAGAAAATGTGAAAAAGTTAATATGCCAATCTAAAGAAATGTTAACTTTTGCATTTGGAAAAAGTTGTGTTTCTTGGTTATGTTGTTAGCTACAACAGGTATTGAGGTGGATGAAGAGAAAGTCAAGGCCATCAAGGAGTGGCCAACGCCAAAGAGCATCACTGAGGTAAGAAGCTTTCATGGCTTAGCTAGCTTTTATCGGCGTTTTGTTAAAGACTTTAGCACCCTAGCTGCACCACTCACTGAGATAATTAAAAAGAATGTTGGGTTTCATTGGGGAGCTGATCAAGATAATGCTTTTGCCACTATTAAAGAAAGGTTGTGCTCTGCCCCTGTGTTAGCATTACCTAATTTTAACACTTTTGAGATTGAATGTGATGCCTCAGGAATAGGGATTGGAGCTGTTTTGATGCAGGAAGGCGGCCCATAGCCTTTTTCAGTGAAAGCTTATGGGGCGTCCCTGAAGTACCCTACTTATGACAAGAGCTATGCTCTTGTTCGTGCATTGGACTTGGCAGCACTACTTGTGGCCTAGGGAATTTGTGATCCACAATCATGAATCATTGAAGCAACAAGGAGTTTGAAATGGTGGACAAGTTAATGAAAGAACTTGTCTGAGTTAATGGAGGAGTAGCTTGGATGGACAAAAGAAGGCTGAGATGGTGAAGAAACTCCATGAAAGCGTCCGGCAACACATAGCCCAAAAGAATGAAAGGGCAATATGCTTCCCAAGCCAATAAAGGGACGAAGACGTGTCATCTTTGAACCAAGTGAGATTGGGTTTGGGTTCACATGCGCAAAGGAAAGATTTCCCAGCCCATAGGAAAGACTAAGTTGCATCCTCGAGGAGATGGACCTTTCCAAATTCTTGAGAAAATTAATGACAATGCTTATAAAGTGGACCTTCCAGGTGAGTATAAAGTTTCTGCTACTTTCAATGTTTCTGATCTTTCTCCATTTGATGTAGGTGAAGATTCGTGGTCGAATCCTTTTGAGGAGAGGGGGAATGATGGGAACCAAGGTGGGCCTAGTCTTAAAGATCCTTTGCAAGTTCCAGATGGGCCAATTACAAGATCAAGAGCCAAGAAGATCAAGGAAGCAATGCAAGGATTGGTGCAATCCACTTGGGATGAAGCTAGCAAGAGCCCAACAATCAAAGTGGGTTTGAAAGAAGGAGAACCAATTTTGATCCACTTGATACAAGCTGTGGAAGATATGACTTAGGGAAGTTTGGGCCTATTGTTATTCAAGGCTTTCAATTTATTAAAAGATTTATTTTTTATTAGTTTAGACTAAAGTGGGCTTGAGAAAGGCCCAAGGGTTTACTGTAGGAAACGGAATTACTGTTCACGTAGGGGTATTTTTGGGAAAAAAGAGTTCTAGCTTTGGTTAGGATTTTAATTAGGTTTTAGTTTAAATACTCTTTGTAGCCTCATTTGAAGGCAGACAATATATTGAATTTTCATAGTGAGTTGAGTTTTCTCCTCTTGTTCATGATTGAACTTTTGAACTTATCAAAGGTAACTCACAACCTTTGTGGCATTCCTCCTTGTAATCTGGGTTCTTGAGATAGGTTCTTCATCGGGTCTAGATTTTAATATAATCTAGGTTCTTGAAACGGGTTCTCAACGGATCTAGATTCTCCATCCATTAACTTGATCTTGGCTTTCTTGGGTGAGTTTTCAAATTGATTGTGGGTTCAAGGGATTCCATTCCGCGGGTTCATATCACGGCATGCCTAGGACCATTGTTTCTGATAGGGATGCAAAGTTTTTGAGTTACTTTTGGAAGACTTTGTGGGGAAAGTTGAGAACCAAGTTGTTGTTTTCTACTACTTGTCATCCACAAACGGATGTTCAAACTGAAGTAGTGAATAGAACTTTGTCTTCTTTGTTGCGTGCTATCATTAAAAAGAACTTGAAAGCATGGGAAGATTGTTTGCCACATGTTGAATTTGCTTATAATAGAAGTATACATTTTGCAACTAAGTTTTTACCATTTGAAATGGTTTATGGCTTTAACCCATTGTCACCTTTGGATTTAACTTCTTTACCTTTGAGTGAACGTGTGAACTTAGATGGCAAAAAGAAGGCAGAATTTGTAAAGATGATTCATGAAAAGGCACGGCTGAACATTGAAAGGAGGATTAAAAAATATGTCCAACAAGCCAACAAGGGACGTAAGAAGGTAGTGTTTGAACCAGGAGATTGGGTTTGGTTGCACTTAAGGAAGGACCGTTTTCTTGAGAAACGGCGTTCAAAACTCCTACCTCGGGGTGATGGACCATTTCAAGTAGTGGAACGCATCAATAATAATGCCTACAAGCTTGACTTACCAGGTGAGTATGGTGTCAGTGCAAGCTTTAATGTTGCTGATTTGTCTCCTTTTGATGTAGGTGATGATTTGAGGACAAATCCTTCTCAAGAGGGGGAGAATGATGCAAACCAAGGAGCTGGACATGTTGATCATACACTTGGGAATGGAGCTGAATTTGCACAAGACCTTTTGTCACTTCCAAGTGGTCCAATTACAAGACTTAGAGCCAAACGTTTCAAGGAAGCACTAAATGGGCTAATCCAAGAGAATTGGGCTGATTCTAAAAAGACCAAGATGGGCTCAAATAATAATCAAGGCTTAGTCCACCTCATCAAAGCAATTGAAGAGGCTAATTAGCATACAAAAATGTGACCAGCAAGGTTCTGACCATCAAAAGGGCGTGAATTTGTTGAGTTTCAAGGATATTAAATAGGGGAATGAACTTGGTCTTGGCTGGTTATGTTAAATACATTGAATTTAGTTAATTAGCTATTTTTGGCCTTTTTTTTGTGGGGACTTGTTTATGTTGATGTTTGTGTTGCTTATTTAAAGCTTTAGTTATGACTTTTCCTATTCTTGGAAGGGTTGTTCCAAGTATATAGATGGGTATTTCGAATTTGAATAGACAGATTATGTTTTCAGAAATTATCATCATTGTGAGGTCTTGTGTTTCTCTTCATTCTTAAAAGAACTCTTTGAACTTATCAAGTTAATCTTGTGGCATTTAAACAACCAAACTTATCACCTTGATTGTTGAGGGACTCTCAGGTTTTCTTGGTGTGGCGTTTCAATCCTTCGTAGTCTTGGTTTTCATCTGGTTAGGTGACGGGTCAAGGCTCAACCAATCTTGTCTACACGATCTTGGGGTTCTAAACCATCATTGTTATCGGGTTTCATCACAATTGTTGGTGGAGTTCATATCAATGCTAGATCAGATGGTGCTCGAAAACATCACCTCATAGTTACTTTATATTAGCTGCGTCAGGATCCAGGTGAACGCATCATTGTTTTCCACAGTCGTATAATGTTTCTTTGGGATCAACTAACTGCTTCTGAGCCAGTCATCAGGTCCGTCTCCTTGCCAACCTTGTTAGTGCACATCAAGAGCGTCTCCATCTTCATCAGTTCTTAATGGGCATTCTCGACGACTTCAAGTCTATACGCAGTTAGTTGTTTAATGATTCTCCTCTGCCCACTGTCAATCAAGTTGTTAATGATTTGGTCCGTGAGGAAACTCATCTAAAATCTCATCACTCCTCTTAGCATCACACGACGGTTCTTGCCACTCCAGCATCAATTGGTCCCACTGTCACAGCTCCGCCGATGGGTCATGATAAAAAGGCAATTAAATCAGAAGAATTCTCATCTTATATGTGCTTTTTGCAAGAATCGCGGTCACACTATTGATCGATGTAACATGCGTGCAAGCATTCTTCAAAGCTCTGCAGCCTTGACTGCCTTCTAGGTCTGTACCATCATCCGATGTTGCATCTTTTGATTCTGTCTCATTGATTACACCTACTTACAACATAGCATATCTACAAGCCCTTCTTCAATCAGGCTCAACCACCGTCTTCCAGTGCATCAAATTTCTGCTCTTTCTGTGACACTAGGTATCTCTTCTGAATGGTTTTTAAATTCTTCCTGCTGCAATCACATGACGGACAATCCTCACCTCACAAGTGCCTACACTCCTCTTGTCTTACTTACTATTACCACTACTGATAGCTACGCCATGACTGTTAGTCATGTCGGCTCCATCTTTATCCCCAACTTATCTGTCTCTGATGTTTTTTGTGTTTCTAAACTGCATCTCAATCTTTTATCTGTTGGCCAACTAATCGAACTTGGTTCAAACCTGTTCTTTTCTTCTCATGGTTGTCTTGTGTAGGATTCTCAGATGGGGCAGATCGTTGGGACTGCACGTAAGGTTGGACGGTTGTTTGAGCTTACTTCTCTTCACTTTCCTTCCTCATCAGTCTCCGCACCCGTTGTTGCTGCTTCTGCCTCCATCGAGTTGTGGCACTCTCGTCTAGGTCATGTTTCCCTTCCTCGTATTAAAATCTTAGTATCTCAGGGTCTATTAGGTTCAGTTTCTTCTAGTCCATTTGATTGTATGCCATCTTCAGCTCGGCAAGCAACCTGCTTTACCTTTTAATAATAGTGAGTTTATTGCTTCTGCAACTTTTGATCTTATTCATTCAGATGTATGGGGGTCCTCTCCTATTCCCACAGGGGGGGGTCAAGATATTTTGTTATTTTTATAAACGATTTTTTTCGTTACACTTGGATTTATTTAATGAAAATTCATTCAGAAGTTCTCACCATATATCGTGATTTTGCTAAAATGATTTAGACTCAATATTCTAAAGTTATTAAGGTATTTTGCTCTGACAATGCACAAGAATATCGACAAACTGATTTTTTTTTACTATTCTTAAACACTATGGCACTATTTTTCATACCTCGTGTGCTGGCACCTCACAACAAAATGGACGAGCTGAACGTAAACTCTGTCACATCCTAGATACTGTTAGAGCTCTCACCAATGCAGCCTCCACTCTTGCCTTATTCTGGGGTGAAGTTGCCTTCATTGCAGTGTACACCATTAACCGATGCCGTTCACCTGTCATTCAAAACAAAACACCATATGAACGGTTGTTTGACACATCCCCAAATTATAGTCTACTCAAGGTTTTTGGAAGTGTCTGTTTTGTTCTTCTTCAACTACATGAGCGCACTAACTTCAACCCCACTCCCAACTATGTTGTTTTCTTGGCTATGGCCTTGAAGAAAATAGGTACTGGTGTTATGATTCAGTTGCCAAGCGTCTTTGAGTCTCCCGACATATGGTATTTTGGGAACACAAGATGTTCCATTCCTTACTTCATTTTCTGAGGGTAATTTTGATTCTCAGGATAATCCTCTACCTGATCTCTTCCCTGAGATTCCTTCCACTTCTGCTGAGTCAGTTAATCCCATCTCCGATGAGTCTCCTCCAGTTGATCCCACCTCCGACGAGTCTCCTACAGCCAATCCTACCTTCGACGAGTCTCCTCTGTCTGCCCCTACTGCAAATTCTGTCAACACTACTCCTTCTAAGCCCCGTACCTCTCATCGGGTAAGTACTCTTCCCTCTTATCTTTGTGACTTTCACTGCTTTTCTGCCTTTGCCACCTTACATGAATCTCACACTTTTCGTGAGGCCTCCTCTGACCCTTTATGGCAACAAGTTATGAAAGAAGAAATGGATGCATTGCTTAAGACAGGTACTTGGGATCTAGTTGATTTGCCAGCTGGTAAATTTGCTATTGGTTGCAAGTGGGTGTACAAGATCAAAACTCGATCAGATGGTACTGTTGATCGCTACAAAGCTCGTCTCGTTGCCAAGGGATTCACTCAAGAGTATGGAATTGACTATGAGGAGACATTTGCCCTGGTGGCTCGCCTTTCTTCTGTTCGTACACTTATCGCAGTTTCTGCTTCCTGACATTGGTCACTTTTTCAGATGGATGTGAAGAATGCCTTTCTTAATGGAGAACTAACTAAATAAGTCTACATGCAGCTCCCTCCTGGTTTCTCTCATCCTCCAGGCTTTTCTCACAAAGTGTGTCGCTTACGTTGGGCACTATATGGTTTTAAGCAAGCTCCACGAGCTTGGTTTGCCAAGTTTAGCTCTACCATTTCTCAGCATGGTTTTTCAGCTAGTTCATATGATTCGGCTTTGTTCTTCCGACACTCAGATCATGGTATTACCCTTTTCTTGCTGTATATAGATGACATGATTATTATTGGTGATGATGTACAAGGCATCCAGGATCTTAAGTGCTTCCTTGGTCAGCACTTTGAGATGAAGGATCTGGGTCCCCTCAGTTATTTACTTGGTCTTGAAGTTTCTTCATCCTCCGATAGTTACTATCCCACTCAAGCCAAGTACATATCTGATCTTATCTCCCGAGCTGGAATCACGGACAGCAAGATAGTCGACACACCCATCGAATACAATAATCGCCTGAATACTCATGATGGAGAACCATTTCCTGATGCTACCCTCTACAGACAGTTGGTTGGGAATCTTTTTTATCTCACTGTCACTCGACCGGACATCTCCTATGCCATTCACATTATTAGCCAGTTCATGGCTGCACCGCGGTCTCTCCATTATGTTGTTGTACTCCCGATTCTTAGGTATTTGAAAGTCACCTTGTTTCATGGACTTCACTTCTCATCTCAGTCGTCGCTCACTCTCCAGGCTTATTCTAATGCCAATTGGACAGGGGACCTGTTAAGACCCCACCCCTAAGACATGCCCTACTTGTCTCGAGTCTATCCTTATTAGATTGCATTCTATGCTTTAATTATTTAATTATAGTCTTTTTAACTGTAAGCTTGATACAAGTTGTCCTAGCTGGTACATAGCTGTTAGTAGTGTGCATTGTAGGGTTGTACTGAGTTGGTTACACTCTAGGCTGCCCTCAATTGTACCTAAGTTGTTAGTGCATTAACATGCTTATACCTAGGTTGTTAGGATCTAGAAGGGCTAATAGGAAAGCTTGATCTCAAACAGCCAATGATGGGCTAGTTAAGCAAGCTGGCCATGCATACCTGAGCTACATAAGCTCATTCATTTCATTGCTTGAAGGATATCAGATATGAGAATTGATTAGAATTGTTTGCTTCTTTGTTTATTTGGAGATTGATCATCCTGAATTGATCACCTTAAATACTGAATTGGTGAGATTAATAGAGTGTCTGAGAGTAATTTAGATAGAATTATTTAGATTTTATCCATTGGTATCAGAGCTGGTTCGATCATGGTGCAAGAAAATCGAAGTGGAGTACCTGCTGGGGTATTCCATAAGACCTTACAATCATTTCAGCAGCAACTTGATGATCACACTATTGGAATGGGATCCATTGGAGCCAGAATGGACAGGTTGGAGAGTTCTTTTGCTGCATTACAGATCCTATTGGAAGAATGTCACCTCTAAGACCCCCAATACAACCTGAAGTCAATCAAATAGCACCAGGAATAAAGACAAGGCCAAACCAGGAAGGAATTCCTCCATTAATGGGAGAACAACCTCCTCTGATCCAGAGATAAGAGAATTGAGTACCAATTGGTGCAGAGAGAAGAAATGCCATGCCTATGAGACCACCTATCCATGGAGTGGGATTCCATCATGACTTTCCAATGCAAGGCAGAGAGTTTGCTAGGCCTTTCCAAGCTAATGCAGATCAGTTTGATGATATGATGGAACCACTATGGCAAGGCAGAGGTTATGCCAGACTCGAGAGACACTTCAATCATGGTAACCAAGACCAACAACCAGTTCCTCGTGTTGGCCAATTTGGTGACACTCCAGATCAAAATTGGCAATTCGAAGACCATAATGAACCTTGGTATGAACCAGGGGGTGAAAGGAGAGCTTATGCAAGAGAAAGGGAGCAAGTCAGGCCCCAAGGCAGAGTTCCCAATTGGTAGAAGCAAAGAGAACCTCCATGGTAGCAAGGAAGAGCTCACATGGGTCCCAAACCAGTCAAATTGGAGTTTCCAAGGTTCAAAGGAGGTGATCTTACTTCATGGGTGTATAGAGCTTTGCAGTTTTTTCACTACTACCAGATTCTAGAGGAGGAAAAGGTAATTCATGCATCCTATCACTTAGATGAAGAAGCTTTGATTTGGTTTCAAGATTGTGAACATGAAATTTTTAACTGGACTAACTTTTGAGAGGGCTGTCCAAATGAGGTTTGGGTTAGCTACCTATGATGATCAAATGGAAACCCTAACTATACTGAGGCACCCTCAATCTGTGGCAACCTATAAGAGTCAATTTGAGGCTTTGAGCAATAGAATTAGAAATCTGTCTGAGCCTCACAAGCTTAGTTGCTTTATGAGTGGATTAAAGGATGATGTGAGATTAGCTGTGAAGATGTAGGGCCCTAGAAGTTTAGGATAGGCCTATGCCTTAGCAAAGATTCAAGAAGAATACCTAGCCACTTGTAGGAGAGGGTATAGACCTAGCTTTGACAATGCTAGAAATAGTTGGCAATTAACACCCCATTCTCAATCTGTTAAAGGAGAATTTAAAACTCCTGACACCAGAATTAGTCATAAACTCCCTGTATCAGTTCAGAAGTTGACCCCCATACAAATGTCTGAGAAAAGGAAAAAAGGGCTCTGTTACAACTGTGATGAAAAGTGAAATCCAGATCATAAATGTGGGAAGAGGAGAATTTATGAAATGGTAGTAGTTCTTGAGGGTGAAAAAGGAATGGAATCTTAATCAGAAGAATGTAATGAGGAGATTAAGGTAGAAGAGGCTGAACCTGAGATTACATTGAATGCTCTCCTAGGTAGCCCTGCACCTAAAACAATGAGAGTGATTTCCAATATTAAACAGTAAAAGGCAGTGGTACTGCTAGACATAGGAAGCACTCATAACTTTCTGGATTGGAATTTAGCTAAGAACCTCAAATTGACCATTGACACTACCAAATCTTTCAAGGTTAAGGTAGCCAATGGAGCAGTCATTAACACTAAGGGTGAGATCAAAGGATTGTTGGTTAAGGTACAAGGTTATCAGTTCCAAATTGATTTCAGCTTATTGGAATTGGGTGGCCGTGGAATAATATTAGGCACTCAATGGCTCAGAACCTTGGGTGTTATTAGTTGGGACTTTGAGAAATTGGAAATGGGATTCACATATCAAGGCAAGGTCTTATTACATGGGATGAAGACTGGGAAATCAAATATACAAGGCAGTAAGGAGTTTACAAGGAGATCTCTAACACAAGGGTTGTTATTATAGGTATCACAGTTGACTAGAAACTCAGATCAAGAGCCTATTATTCCCTCTATTTCTTAACAGATACCACCTGCAATAGAGATGGTTCTTCAACAATATGCTTCTGCTTTCAAGGAACCACAGGGACTACCACCTATGAGGGGACATGAACATCAAATACTTCTTAAAGAAGGAACCCAACCCATTTGTCAAAGACCTTACAGGTATCCTTTCTATTAGAAGACTGAAATTGAAAACATTGTGAAAGAATTGCTTGAGTTAGGCTCCATTAGACCAAGTCAATCTCCTTTCTCTTCCCTTGTGCTACTGGTTAGAATAGCAGATGGGAGCTGGAGAATGTGCATTAATTATAGAGGATTGAACAAAGAGACGATGAAAGATAAATTTCCTATACCTGTGGTGGATGAGTTGTTAGATGAATTACATGGAGCTTGGGTGTTCTCTAAGCTAGACTTAAGGTCTAGTTACCATCAAATTCGAATGAAGGAGAGAGATATTGAAAAGACAGCCTCAGGACACATGAAGGGCATTATGAGCATTTAATAATGCCATTTGGGCTAACTAATGCTCCATCCACATTCCAGGCCTTGATGAATGAGGTTTTTAAACCTTATCTCAGAAAATTTGTATTGGTATTCTTTGATGACATTCTGGTGTACAGCCAAGACTTAGAACAGCATATGGAGCATTTGGAAATAGTGTTGCAGGTTTTACTCCAGCATCAACTATTTGCTAAGCTGAGCAAATGTGTGTTTGCTGCCTAAGAAGTGGAGTACTTAGGGCACATCATCTTTGATCATGGAGTACAAACATATCCCTAAAAGACTGCTGCAATGCTAGCTTGGCCAATTCCAAAGTCCATTAAAGCCTTAAGGGGATTTTTGGGCTTGACAGGTTATTACAGGAAATTTATCAAGGGATATGGCCAAAATTGCATCCCCACTAACTTCCTTATTAAAGAAAGATGTCTTTGGATGGAATGAAACTGCAACTGATGCTTTTGAGAAACTCAAGGTGACAGTGTCACAACCATCAGTCTTAGCCTTACCTGATTTCACCAAATCCTTTGTGGTAGAATGTGATGCATCAGGGTATGACATTGGAGCAATCTTAATGCAAGATGGCAGACCTACAGCTTACTACAGTCAAGGACTCAAAGATAAGAACCTATTCCTGTCCACTTATGAGAAGGAACTTCTAGCCTTGGTATTATCTATCAAGAAATGGAGACCTTGCTTGCTAGGCAAGGCCTTTGTGATTAAAACAGACTAGCAAAGTCTAAAACACTTATTGGAGCAGAGAGTGAGTACTCATATGCAACAAAAATGGATTACTAAATTGTTGGGGTATCCATTTGTAGTGGAGTACAAGAAAGGCAAAGAGAATTTGGTGGCTGATGCTCTCTCTATACAGGCTGACAGTGAGTTGTTTCTTGAGATTGTCAAGGTAGGAAGGATGGAGGATAATGGAGGTGCTATACTATGGGCAATTTCATTTCCCTCTCCCACTTGGCTACTTGAATTAAAGCAAAGTTATGCAGATGATCCATCCACTAAACATCTCTTAGATACTTTGATACAAGGTCAGGTCAAGGACCAACATTACTCTCTACAGAATGGGTTAATTTTGTTCAAGAACAGAATCTACTTGGGTCCTCAATGCAATCTGAAACAGAAGGTACTTTCTTTAATCCATGACAGTCCCTTAGGAGGTCATTCAGGCTATCTGAAAACCTTACAAAGAGCAAAGAGAGATTGGTATTGGCAGGGGATGAAACAAGACATCAAGACCTATATCAAGAGCTGTGACACATGCCAAAGAATCAAAACTAAAACCACCAAACTTGCTGGCCTGTTACAACCATTGTCCATTCCTTATAGACCTTAGCATTCTATAAGCATGGATTTCATTGAAGGTCTGCCTACTTCTAACAAACAGAGTGTGATATTGGTGGTGGTTGACAGACTCACCAAATATGTTCACTTCATTCCACTATCTCATACTTACACAGCAGCAAAAGTAGCCTCTTTATTCATGCAGCATGTGTTCAAACTCCATGGCTTACCTTCTTCCATTGTTAGTGACAGGGATACAACATTCACCTCTTTATTTTGGCAGGAATTGTTCATTAAGTAGGGTATTGAATTGGCCATGAGCTTTGCATACCATCCTCAAACTGATGGCTAAACTAAGGTGGTTAATAGAAGCTTAGAACAATACTTAAGAGCCTTTTGCAAGTGATAAACCCCAACAGTGGGTAGACTGGTTACCCTTAGCAGAATTCTGGTTCAATACCAATTACCACACCTCTACCCACACATCACCATTTGAAGCTCTATATGGCTACCCTCCTCCTACTCTTGTGAAATATATCCCTGGTGCCACTAAAGTTGAAGAAGTGAAAGATCACTTATCTCAAAAATAGTAGGCCTTATCTTCTACTCAAGAGGGGATGAAGCTTTAAACTGACAAACACAGACAGGAAAGAGAATTCCAGATTAGGGATTGGGTGTATCTGAGATTACAACATTTCAAACAATGATCCATGCATCAAAAAATGGGAAAGCTAGCTCCCAAATTCTATGGTCCTTATCAAGTTATTCAAAGAATTGGAGTTATGGCTTACAAATTGGACCTACCTGCTGATGCAAAAATTCACCGAGTTTTCCATGTTTCTTGTTTGAAGATGAAGCTAGGCCAATCCATTCTTCCACTACCCTAGCCACCTCTAGTGGATGTAGTGGGACAACTGACTCCAGAACCAACACAAGTTCTACATAGCAGGAACATCAACACCAGAAGACATAAAGGAGGCATTGAAGTCCTTGTCCAATGGACAGGAACCTCCAAAACAAATGCCACCTGGGAACCATTCCACAAATTGCAGCAACAATTCCCTCACCTTGTGGACAATGTGCTTTAAGGGGGGGGCAATGTTAAGACCCCACCCCTAAGACATGCCCTACTTGTCTCGGGTCTATCCTTATTAGATTGCATTCTATGCTTTAATTCTTTCATTATAGTCCTTTTAATTGTAAGCTTGATACAAGCTGTCCCAGCTGGTACATAGCTGTTAGTAGTGTGCATTGTAGGGTTGTACTGAGTTGGTTACACTCTAGGCTGCCCTCAATTGTACCTAAGTTGTTAGTGCATTAACATGCTTATACCTAGGTTGTTAGGATCTAGAAGGGCCAATAGGAAAGATTGATCTCAAACAGCCAATGAGGGGCTAGTTAAGCAAGCTGACCATGCATACCTGAGCTACATAAGCTCATTCATTTCATTGCTAGAAGGATATCAGATAGAGAATTGATTAGAATTGTTTGCTTCTTTGTTTATTTGGAGATTGATCATCTCGAATTGATCACCTTAAATACTGAATTGGTGAGATTAATAGAGTGTTTAAGAGTAATTTAGATAGAATTATCCAGATTCTATAAGGACCTTACCGACCGTCGTTCCATTACAGGGTATTGCTTTCTTCTTGGTGACTCCTTCATCTCTTGGCGCAGCAAGAAACAATCTGTTGTTGCTCGTTCTAGTACTGAGGCAGAATATCGAGCATTTGCTGACACCACTATTGAGCTCCTTTGGTTACGTTGGCTTCTCCAGGACCTAGGTGCTGATTATTCTACTGCAGTTTTGATCCATTATGACAATCGAAGTGTCATCCAAATTGCCCACAATGATGTCTTCCATGAGCGTACTAAGCATATTGAGATCGACTGTCACTTTGTTTGTTCATCACTTACTATAGGGTACTTTGCAGCTTCGTTCACTATCTTCTCAAGACCAGTTAGCTGATATATTCACCAAACCTATGCCTCGAGGTCGTTTCCGTGATCTTATTTCCAAACTCAAGTTGATGTCTCTTCACCCAACATGAGTTTGAAGGGGGATGTTAGAATATAAGCCTAATGGGTCTTAGGCGTAATACATTGTCTTGTAAAGCACTCTTATTACTTGTGCAATATTCACACCTCTTCCTATATAAAAGCTCTCTCTTGTACTATATTATTCACATAATACAATACACAGACTTTCAGTGTTTAACAGTTTCTATTTGGAGCATAATTCCTCATTGTCTCATGTGGGGCCTTTAGCGAGAAAGGAATGCTCGAACTTTTGAGGGTTGTGAAAGCTCTAGGCTGGACTTGAAACGACTATTCCTTAACAATTTGTTTGAGTGTGTCAATGTTTCGAGATTGTTTTATTTCAATTCTTTGTACGAATTGATTGATAGTTGTTCTTTCTTTTTGTAATTTTCGTACCCCTTTTATATGCATTTTGTGTAAATGAATGACACCTTTTTTCGCTTATTTAATGATATATATATATATATATATATATATATATATATATAAAGAATATGTTTGATGGATTTGGAAATTAGTTTTAATTAAATATATTTTGTGATTTGATATGTAGTGACCAATCCTAGTCAACAGGGTTTAATTTGGTGGTCTTGGTACCAATGCTCTAAGTGCCCCTTGTAAGAGAGTCTGGTACCCTATCTGGGAGGGGTAGTTTGAGGCATCTATGTGAGCCAAAAGTTCCACATCGCTTATGTGAGTGTCCTGTGCTAGGTTCAAAAAGGAGATGCTCCTTTAATTGGTATGAGGCATTTAAGCCACCTAGTATGGCCTGTGAGGGTGAAAATAAAACCGTGAGGGTTCGGCCCAAAACAGATGATATCATAGTAGTTGTGAATGGGTCTTGACATATGGTATCTGAGCCAAGGACGACTCTCCTATGAGGGTGTGGGTGAGGCATCTGTGTGAGCCAAAAGTCCCACATTGCTTATCTAAGTGTCCCATGTTGGGAAACACTCCTCTAATTGGTATGAGACGTTTTGCCCATATAGTTTAAGTTGTGTGGGTGAAGACAAAACTTTAAGGGTTTGGCCCAAAGCGAGCAATATCATGCCAATTGTGAGTGGATCCTAACTGAGCGATCCTTAAATATCTGCAAAAATAATAAAAATAATAATAATAATAATAATAAATAAAATAAAATAAAATTTGGGTCAAGTGCTGGAGCCTTCTCATTGGTGGGTATTGAGATTATTCCTTATTGAGTACGGAGACTTGAATTAGTAATCAATGCAAAATGGAGTGTCTATAGTGTGATGCTCATGTAACGGCTTATAAGGGCCACATGAGATCTTATGAGCCATACACGTGGATTTTGGTCAGTTTCCAACTTTGTTCTTACCTTGTGGCCTTTTTAGAAGTCTTCCGAGTCTCACAAATATGCAAATGAGTTGTCGTTCGAAAATTTATACAATTATATTTCCAACAGTATTAAGTTTTGCATCAATAAGAGGTTTGGATAAAAAAGTTTGTGCATATGTCCTTAGGAAGTTGGTAGCTAGCAAACTTTTTGAACTTTTGTTTTACCGTGATGCAAGTTGGTGCGTATGTTTCGAGGCCTTTTCAAACTTGGAATTGAGTGAGAAAAATATTTTTGGAAATATTGCAACACCAAATTCTGTTTGTGCTTTGTTTTGGGAGAAACGAACTTCGTTTCGAGGAGTTACAAGCAGGAGAATGTGTCAGTATGTTTTGAGATTTTATTGTACGTGATATTTTATATTCGGTGGTTTTGGTTGTCCAAGACCCTTCAAAACAAAGCTCACACATACTTCCTAACAATATTTGTCTCGCACAATTCTGAGATCGTCTGACTAAGAATTGACCGAAGTCAAATTTAAGTGAAAATTTTCCATACTAAGCCAAATTTTGTGTGTGTTAGTGAAAGTTTCCATGTTTTTTAGATATCTTGTGCGATTTACATATGATCTTTACGGTTGACCACTCATTTCAAAAGGAATTAAAATATCTTTGTGTTGGCCCAAAATTTGCTTTGATCGGACGGTCAGAGTTTTTATTCAAACTTGGTCAAACCTTATTTTCGTGATAAAACTCTCGGGTTTGGCCTAATTTCTAATTTAGGATAATCAGGCATGTTTCGTACATTCAGTTGACTTCTTGACTCAAGTTATGATTTTTTCTATTTTGTTGTATGTTTGAAGAAATGTTTTCTACAAGCAAAATGGGATATCAACAATGCCATTATAAGAAGGACAAAATGCATAGAAGAACTTGATGGAAATGTGGAATAATGAGTTCGCAAAAGAAGCTATAAATGTTTGAGAAAAACATTAAAAGGTTCAAGAATTTAAATAAGTCCCAAAAGCATCCCCAATGTAACGGTTATGTACTTTAAAATTTAAAATAATAATAAATTAAACTCTATAATTTCAAAAGTAATAAATCAAATCTCACTTAAAAAATAACAAATTAAACTCTTAGCTCATATTAAATTCCAAACATAATAGAATTCCACTTAAATACGTGAGATTTAATTAGTTATTTAAAAAAAAAAATTTTAATTTATTACTTTAGAAATTATAAAATTACCTTTTAATTTATAAAGGATTTTCAACAAGCGGATTACTTTAGTACTAGCAAGATTACTAGTGCAGTAGTGCTTATTTTAGCGCCCAAAAAAAAAAAAAAAAAAAAAAAAAACATTACTAATTCTTAATTTGGTGCAGCAACAGTGACCCACCCTCCTTGTCCTTTCAGTTACTTACATGGAACAATGACATGACCTTACCCTGAGGAAAGCAACCCGGAAAAGTCATATTCTCAATTCTATTTTGCATGGAGTAGTGCAGGGGTTTGAGTGGGGATATATGGGTAATCAAAAAGGACGCACAACCATCCGGGATTTTGAGTCAAAGACAGCTACAAAGCTTGTCTTTTCTCTTAAACTTTCCTAACATGTCCAACACACGTGTGGCTCTAGTCAGTATAGCCCTCTTGCTAACTGCCAAAAATGCCAACCACAATCTCGTAATATTTGGGGATGAGATTGGTTTCCAAAATGATTTCCAAACACCTTGGGACATTGATTGATGCACCCAACTGTTCATTCATAGTGACTGTGAGAGCGGCAAGCATTTTATAAAACTGACCAATCAAACTGACATTGAGCAATGGCTTGGGTCAACAGTAATATTGAATTTATGCTGCCACGTGTATAAAAATGTACAAAATTGAGCATTAACGGGAGTGCTCCTGTGCAAATATTATGAAAGGACTAGAGAGACTTTTTGCACTTTAGAAGTAAGAGCAAGTCCTTTATATGTAAACTAATAAGTCTGTAAGCATTCTGATTTACTTGTATAAAAGCTGGGAGAAGAAATGCAATGCAATTGGAGCCATATATAATATATTGGCTGCGTTATGAAAGGAGGAGCCACGATTGCCTTGTTTAGCAAAAAAAGAGCCACGAGTGCCCAACCCTTCTCTTGATGGGGGGTATAGCTGGTGGTGGTTAAGGTCACATGTACCCCATAAATGCGCGAGACAAAGCCAAAGGACTTGGCTTGTACAGTTCTTTATGTCTCCTTCGGTTGCTCTCATTGTCCCCTATGGATGTCCATAGTGGCTCGTGGATTTCTGCCTAATTTCCTATAGTCGTGGCAGTATGTTAACCTTTGCCTGCATTGCTACAAAAAAGGGCTCCTTTTGAATTATGAAACTTAATTTAATTATATGATGTTTGTGTCACTTCGATTTATTGCACTCGTGCCACCTCCTGCCAGTGATTCTGTTTATGACAACAACCAGAGTCGGCAAATGAAGGTCCTTTGCTACCCTTAAAGCAGGCGAAGCACGTCAATATGATTGAATCAATCCCGTAGAGGTCCACTAATCCTTGGCATGCTTGCCACATGCGTGGCACAACTTGAGAACACCATGATTGATTGTAATTGATTGAGTTTGATCTAAGGGATACTCCGATTTTTATCTAGGTAAATGATTATCTCACATTATTCAAAAAATATAGTTCTTTATATCCATGATTTATAGACATATATATGTTTGCACCTTAAGTTCTATGCGGTGTGAGTAGTACGAGTGCAAGACAATCTTTATCATTTTATGTAATGTTGATAAAAATGCATCACCTTCGGGTTATAATTTTATAGTTTTGGTTAAATTAATTTAGCCCTATTACAATCAATCATTTTGAAAAAAAAAAATTTAACAAAAAAAAAAAAATCAGAATTTTGGTTCCTAGATAAAAAATTTATTTGCCCCACTGAATTTAACAAAAAATCAATCACCAATCAACCAAATTTACCATCCCAAAAAAAAATAATAATAATAATAATAAGGAAGAAAAAATTGCATACCCACATCTGGGTTTGCATGAAAAGCATGATTTATGTTTGCAATTTATATAGTCAAATAACTTTGCAAAAATTTAGGCTGATTGGTGTTTGGGGGTTGAGTGATTTTGGATGTTTGGGTTTGAGAAATTTAGGGCGATTAGTCTTTGGTACAGACATGACATTTGGGATTGAAAGGGCGTTAAGTTGATTGATGTTTGGGTATGGTTGCAGACTTGCAGTGTTTGGGATTGAGAAGGCATTGGTAGCGTGGATGACACCTACCTTGGTGGAGAGGAAGGAGTGATGGGGGTGATTGGTGGCAGTATACACGATTGCAGTTGGGTGGGATTACGAGTTCTTGAGCCAACATTATGAATCGAGTTTGGCAATTATGGTGGTGTTGCATGGGTAGCTGGCAATAACGAACTCGATGACTCTTACAATGGCGGCATTTACCGATGGTTTGGGTCTAGCTAGTATCAAATATCTCAAGGCATCAAGACCCACTATTGGTGGCATTTTGATCTCCAATGGGATGGAGAATTTTTATTTTTAGTTTTTAATAGATAGGATAGAATATAAGCTTTTGGGGTTTACTCTATTATAATTGTTCTATATCATTAAGTCAAGACACCAATTGTTTTTTTTTTTTTTTAATTGACTATGGTTGTTGGATGGTTGGGAATGGAGGTATTTTTGCCAATCCATGCTCGTAACATTACACACACATGTGCCACATGAGTGAAAAAGAAGAAGTTTATTTTGGACCAAAAATAATGGTTTTATTTTTGTTCAAATTTTATTGGTTTAAATGTAACCATTGAAATTTTGTGTATTAAATTCTCATACGGTAAAATCACACAGTTTTCCTAACTTACACAATTGAAGAAATAATCATATTGTCATAACTACTCCTCTTATTCAACTCGCTTTTGCTAATATATGTTCTCTCAGAATCTACAAAATTCTTCCTATCTTGAGGAATTATATGCTACACAATTTAGTGCGTAATAAAATGCAACTTCATGGCTCACCATTTCACTTCTAGAGCCAGTCTGATATTGCGTTTAGAAGGGGGAAAGAGCATTAAGGATTCTTAAAGCTATTTAGCAAAATTTACCACATGTTTGGAAATTTTGTTCAATAACTTTAAGGACCCTCAAAGGTGAAAAACAACATTCAACTAAATTTGGAATTTCGAACTTTAACATCTCTTTAGTGCACTATTACAATTTTGATATAAATATAAAATTGATATAAGTTTCCATTCTTATTTTTCAAAATGACACTCAATGTATACTGATTTTGATATTGAGAGCTAATAATAATTATTGATACTAATTTGAATTTTCTCGATTGTTTGATGGATTGACAAGTGGCCAAATGAAAAGTGAACAGTTGTAAAAGACAAAGCATATGTAGCGATTTTGGTACTGACTTTTAAACGCGCATAGTGCAAAGTGGTATTGACTCATTTAAAGTCGAAGTGGTTACTTCAAATCAATTGTCTCAAAGAGCTTAGTAGTTACCGACACCAATCTATATGGGAGAGTATCATTTTCCATTGAAATCCTTTCATTTTCTCTAATTTTTATTTAGAATTATGATATGTGACATTTAAAAAAATTCAATAGTCTTAAAACACTCATTAAAACCACATAAAATCAAATAAGTATCACATATTATAATTCTAGCTAAAAATTAAAGGAAATTAGAGGAGACAATGGGAGGAGATCATTTTCTAATTTATATCTATATCTATATATAAATTAAAGTAAAAGATGTTACCATTTATTTGTCACGTGGCATTTAAGTCAACGTCTTCTACTTACCATGTGTCAGTTTATTAAAAAAAAATCACATCATTAATAAATTAAATACCCACTACCCCATAATAAAAAAAATATCATTAATAAATTAAATACCCACTACCCTATAATAAAAACTATACTGTTAATAAATTAAATACCCACTGTCCAATTATATGCTCAATTAAAGCCAAATATGTTAAACTAATAAAAACTATACTTTAATAAATTATACCACATCCAATATATGCTCAATTAAAGCCAAATATGTTAAACACATTTAAATTATTTACAATATGCATAAAAACAACTTCGGCATTTGTTCCAATGATCATTCTTCTCTTCAAAAAGTCTCTCCCTATGAGGGTGAGGAGTGTGGGTTCAATCCCTATGTATAAACCTTTTTTTTTTTTTTTTTTTTTTTTTTTTTTTGGCAGGGGAGAGGGAATAATATCTTAACAATTTTTTTTTCTATGTGTTAAATTTTCTTAAGATACGTGTTAGACTTAAGATGACATTGTCATTTTATCTCCGTGGACCAATTTGTTATATGATGGACTTCTAAGGTCACAAATTTTGTTTATGTGATTATTAATAAGTGATAAATTGCCCAAAAAAAGATGAAAAGAGAAACAAAAGAAAGTAAAAAAAGGTAAAGATGGGATAAATAAATATGTGACAAATTGTATTATTTATTTGTATTATCAAAGTGTTGTAAGTTAAACAAAAGTTAAACAAAAATGAGAAACCTCTCAATATTTAGAATCCCTATATGAAACAATTGAGGTTCATCAAAGTGATTGAAATTCATAAACGATTTGAAGTGAGTTTTTTTTTTGCTAAGTCAATACAACCCCAGGATATAAACCCTCATTGACTTTATGTTCAATATTTTCATTTGATGAAATATAATAAAAATCAGTATAATACATTTGATGAGATATAATAAAAATGATCATTTCTATTTTTAAACGAAAAGAAAAATTATTTACATTTTCTATTTTACACTTTTTTTTTTCTAATTTTTTTTCCCTTTTCATTATTGTTATTATTTCTTCATTCTTCTTAGTTTAGTTGCTTTGTTAGGAACATATTTATAAAAAAGAAAAATGAAAGAAAGCTGCGTATTGCGCGGGTTATAGTCTAGTATTTAAGAATGACAAATGTCATCTAAGCCTGATCACAGAGCGACATGTGGATAGTACGGACTGCTAATAACTACCAAACCTCAAGAATAAATAGGGGTTCATCTCACGAGTGATTATTCAGTATTTCTGGAATACAATAAACACGTACTTTATCCTCTTACATGAATGGTGAGTCCCACTAATTAAATTCATAGTGGAACCCATCATTCATGTGAGAGGAGAGAGTACACATTTATTTGTATTCTAGAAGTACTGGATAATTTTCCTTCATCTCTCATATACAAACACTCATTTTTTATGCACAAACAAGGAACTTGTTCTTTAGAAGAGATCTTGTAATTTTAGTTTAAGAGAGATATATTACTAGTTCATAGAGCTTAGAAAAGAAGATGATGCTTTTGAGTGATTCTACAATTTCGTTTAATCAAGTTTATAATATAGTGAAGTTTAATCCAAGTTCTTAGTTGTTTTTCTTATTTGATATGTAAACATGGTTGCTTCAAATTAGTTTGATGTTAGTGTGATAACTTAAGCTTTAATCTGTTAAGTTACATGCTTCGAATTGGTTACTAATAGTCAAATTATACTTCGAATTAACTTCCTTATGATCCAATGGCATTAGAGATAACTTAGAACTTAGTCTTAGAAGTTGTTAATTTTTATTTTCTTTAATCCTTCGTACTTAACTTGTTATGAACATCAAAAAGTCCTCTTCAGTGAGGAGTTTCCGAAATCCTTCATTTTCTACAAAGTCAAATATTTTAATTCAAAGCTTGCATAAAACCTCGAACTACTTGCATCTTTTAATTTAAAGCTTGCATGCATAAGGCCTCAAACCTCCTACATTAATAACATACGGCAAACACCTTAATAAAAACTTGATTTTGTTAAAAAAAATAATAACAAAAAATTGCATATAAAGGCTCGTAGTACCATGTTTCAGATTAGGTCATGGATTTATAATTTTGTTAATTAAAATCTCAAACTTATAAAATCGTCTAAATTTGAAACTTATGTCCGTCTCCGTCATTTACCTCCGTTGTTTTGGGAGCATAGAAAATTGAAAAAACTCTATAATCTAATTCATCCATTAAAAAAAAAACACTCTATAAACTAATGCTCTACTTCCTACAATTACAAACACCCCATTTTTTGACTCTCATCAACTACAACTTGCTAATATTGACCACACATCTTTCTTTCTTTCTTTTTATTTATGAGCATGTCAATTTGTATCCTCATTTATATGTCAGAGATAAGGTTCAACCTATTACTTTCACTTTGCATGATTTTCGCCATAATTATTAGAAAAAGATAGTGCTGAAAATGACAGTGAAATGACACTACAAGCACATTTCTTCTTCAGCCATGCAGATTCAATGAATGGAAAACGCCATCTTTTCCCTTTCTCAAAATGACTACTTTGAGACGCCAAAGTTGGCCTTCCGAGTCATTAGTTGGGCTTTTCCAAATGCAACCTAACATGTTTTATCACTTTCCCCGTGTGTCTTGGCACATCAATATATAATAGTGCTCATAATGCATCATAATTGAATAATCCATCACTAATAAGTGGCGTAGCTAGAAAGCTGGTTCAATGGGATTATCCAGTGTGAGTGTGCAATGATGAGCAAGACTACAAGGGGAGGGTCCATCCGTTGATGTTATTTGCTTATTGCGCTTAGGATTTTGGAACAATGCTCTCTTTCTCTCTAATTCGACTAGTTAAGTAAAGTAAAATTTAAGTTATTTTTATGACTAAAAAATGTGCTAGTAGTAATTAAAATTTTAAACCCACATAAACAGTGGTCGGAATGACATAATGACAAACCACAAACCCACCCATGGGCGGATCTAATGCATGACCAGTGCCCACCCTCAAATGTTTTAAAAAATATTTAATAGGTATATTTATATATAAAAAAAAAAATAGATTGATAAAGTGCCTCTAATAAAAAAATAAATGACACAAAGAAGAAGGGCAAAAAAATATATAATAAAAATATAAAAAAAATTACAAAAAATAACTCAATATTTCAACAACATCAGTGTAATTTTTGTGAGGATTTTATTTTTGATATGATTGATTTAGTTTTATGGTTTTTAAGTCAGTATTATTTTTTTTACTTTTTTGTTTTTTTACTATTAGGTTTTGAGTTTTGTTAGTTTTATTAGTGTAAAAAAAGGAAAAACTTAAAAAATGGTAATTTTATATTTTATGATGTGTTAGTTTATTTTAAACCAAATTGCATAATCACCCCCTGAGGTTTGGCTCAGTTGCAAACAGACCCCCTGGGGTTTTGATTTTGCAATATAACCACCTGGGGTTTTTAAATTGGTGAAATTGACCCCTCTAAGTATATTTTTTGTCAATTTTACTAACAAAATTTGTCATATGCATTATATGTGACCACTTTATAATAAAAAATTCATTAATTATAAACCCAAGAATAATGCATATTAAAAAATTATGTTAAAAAAAATTGACAAAAAAAAGGGAGAGGGGTTTTTTTCACCAATTTAAAAACCTCAGTGGTTATATTGCAAAATCAAACAGATGAGTCGTTGCAACTAAGCCAAACTCCATGGGGATTATGCTTTTTACCTTTATTTTTTGAACTTTGTTTTTCATTTAAACTGAAATAGTACTCTGAGAATACTCAACCCCAAATCTCGATGAATGACAACTCCATTACATCATAGAGAAATATTTCATAACATTGATAATGTTTAATCATGCAACAATTTAAAAATAAAAAAACATGTCGAAATCAATTGTAAAAAGCTATAATAAGTTTTTTGTTTGTTACTTTTTGTTTATATAAATGTATATGGTTCTGATTTTTTTTTTTTTTTTTGTTTTATTGTTTTTAAGAGCTGAAATTAAAGGTGTCCACTCTAGATTGAATTCTTTTTGGTCCCTTAATACCCACCCACTTTATCTAATTTGTTTTTAAATAAATAACATCTACTCCTTATATCAACTCAAAAAGATAATGTATCTAGGATTTAACACACAGTTAAATCACACAATTGTATTTAAATTTCTATCATACTAACCTTTCCATAAAACAGGGTGCAGTTGCACAAAGTTGAGAGAAAACTGTCTAAAACGATAATTCAATTTCAAAAATATTCAGCATACACATTGAGATTAGGAGGAAAACACAGAACACAAGACAAGAACTTCTACAAATTAGTTACACAAGTGCCAGAAAATTAACCCCCAGTACTTACCCACATGACAGAAGCAATGCAAAGATATCACCACTCAGGACAGTGTCATTGTCAATTTTATTTAGTCTACAGCTTAAATGGCTCCCAAAAAGGAACCTTTTTACTGAAAAACCTGCCCACCACCTTTGCATCCAAAATCTTAATGGCTTCCTCAGATTTAATGCACCTGGGTGTTTTGTACTGATTAACAGAAGACCCTTCAGAAACACAAAAATCCATGAGTAAATCAAAAGTCCCATGCTTCACCACCCTTATCTCTAAGGGTCCAATTGAATCGTTTCTCCTCAATCTCCTATAGACAGAATCCAGCAAATCTTCCACTGTGGAGCAGCATTGTTCCATTATAGTATGATCAAGCACTGGGAAATCATTATTTCCTTTCATTTTAAGCTCCCAAAATAGTACATAATGACCTGGTATTGATGAAGTGTCAGCATAGCTAGTGTACTCAGTAAGGAGAAAGCCAAGTGGCTCAAGCAGACGCTTTGCTTGCGTCACTGCATTTAGCAAGTCATCTTCATTTGTTTTGTCCGTGTCAATGCTTAAAACCACATTTCGCCGGTGCACAAACCGGAACTGGGGTGCTTTGTTGTGAAAATCAGTAACCATGAGAATGTCTCCAACTCTGTATCTGTATAGCCCTGAAAGGATAACATACAGTGAGGAAAGAGAGATGAAAAAAGAAGAAGAAAAAAAAGTGCATATCATATGAACCTTCCACGCTTCCAGCATAAAGTTATTAAAGCTTAATTAAAAAAATACACATTCAATGCTGCTCCCAAGTGAAGCGTCTCTAACAATGTAATCATTAATTATTAGTGACAAGTTGAAGACTCTTGAAAAATGAAATTGTGGGTCAGACTTCAAGAAGATTAAGTAAACAATTGATATAGGACCACATCAGGGAAAACAGATGGAAATTTATGAGTAAAGTAAACAATTGATATAGGTCATTTCTACTGGCACGGTGGACAAGAATAATTTCGATAATTGAGAAAACTTGAGTTTTTTGGGTCAGTGAGAGTGTCCAGAGTTCTTCCGAGAGTTTGATTAGTCCCTCGTCTCAGGTAATTAAAATAAGAAATCTCTTGGGATAACCCTAAGGTGCTGATTAGACGTTTTGAATCAGAATCTTATGGATCTCCTGAGACTTGAATTAAAGCTTATTATAAGAAAGAGAGATCCAGCGGAATTACACTTTGGTAAATGGTAAATCTTTTACCTAACCGTTTTAAGACTAAAGAGCATGAAATAAATGAGGCATGTGGGTCAGATCTGAAGAAAGAAAAAAAAATCACCTGTGAAAGTTGTGACAAGAAGTTCGTAATAGTGACCAAGCTTCACATCCACTAGATCCACTGTTTGCATTATTCCTTCCTTTTTAACCTCTTCCTGTATGCAATTCTGACCAGAAACATTATTGCATTGGATCTCCTCCGTCATTTCCTCGTGGTTTTTCTCAACAGGTAGAAACTCAAAGTAGGCCATGTTAGGAAGGAGTGTGTAAGACACATCAGAAGGCTTGCTTAGCGGTTTGAAATTGATACCAAAGTAGCATTCAGAAGAAGCATACATGGTTGATACCAAAGGGAGACCACCACTGTAAAATTCAAGTGTCGGTATGTATTGGGCCATAGACCCTGTAACAATGACTTCAATGTACTTTGTTCTAGGCCAAAGCTTTTTAATTATCCCCTCCCATGATTTAGTACCACACTCATGCTCAATCAAATCAGCCAAATCTGAATTGGGTTTGCTAAGGATTAAAGATACAGCATTTCTGCAACTGGGGTCAGTGATCCAGTCACTGACATGTCCAGTTCTAATGTTGGAACACATTTCTCTCCAATTCTCCTCTAAGAATTTGATAGCTCGCAGGAAAGCTGACGCGAAAACAGCACCAACCCTTAGAACCTCGTCCCTCTGTACTAAGCCACAAAGTAACTGGCAGTACATGCTCTGCTTGTTGTCTGAACACAAAATAGTCTCATCCGGGCTTGTGTAAATATTAAACCGATTGAAAGGCCGGTTTCTGAAGTTGTTGCTCTTGTAATAGCTTGTTAGGACAGGTCCTGCTGTCAATCCAGAAGGAGTAGTAATTTCTGATCTGATAAACAACAGGTACATTCCTTTTCCTTGATCCAAGCCATCCACGTACCTAAATTTATAAATACCACATTTATTTTGTATGCTTGCTTTCACTGTTAAATTTTTTTTTCAAATGCTAAAACATATATAAAAGAACAAAATTAGGAGAAAGAGTTCTCACTTGTTCATCACAGGCACAAGGAGATTATAGAAGAATGTCTTTCTTTCCAAGTCTTCAGCAGTTGAAGGCATCATCTTTGACTGCCCTCCTGAAGTTCCCGAGCTGCATGAATAATCAATAACTTTTATACTATTTTGGAGTTTATGAAGGAATGGAATGGAACAGAGTAGAACGAATATAAACTAACATTTAAAAAAGAAGAAGAAAAGATTAACTAACAATTTCTATACCTTGTGAGAAGCTCGGTGATTGGTTGAGCTGAAATGATTTCTGATGGCTCTCCATTGGCAATTCGCTCGATGTAAGGCTTGATATCTTCATAATTCACAATGGGAACTTTCTCCTTGAAAAGTTTCTTATCAGAATTTCCATTGAGATAGCTCCTAAGATATTCTGTGTGCACATTTCGTGTTAGTATCAACTCTAATACCTGTTGTTGCACTTGATATGCATTTGTGGTCAGGTCCTCCAAAAGCTTCATACCAGTTTCATTGTCGTTTGGATCAAACCTTGGCAACATCCTAGCTCTTTGGTAGCTCTAGAACATGTCACAAACTGTTGTTTGACATGAATAAATTTAAAAAGAAAAAATGGAATTGTGGGTGTTCTTGATCAGAGAATTGAATTTTGATTGTGCTTGATCAGATATGACCTCGAAAGCGGTTAAAGTCGTAGCCTCTCTTCCTGTTGATCTGAATTTAAGAATACTGTTTCATCAGAAGCCAGAACAATGAGAATGTTTAAGAGAAACTACTATATAACAACTGAGAGGGCATTCTCTCATATTTAAAAGGCCTTTCTCTCTCTGTATATAGTAATGTGTTATCTGTGTAGCCGCTAATATGTGAGGTGGAACTGGAGGGCAAATTTTTAAATAACACATTCTGGAGGGGATTGTAGGAAATGACTTATATTATATTAAAAAAAAAAAAATTAACAATAAAATAAAAAGAAGGAAATGTAACAGAAGTAGAGGCTATGGAGGTCCTACCCACGTGGCCTTGTCCGGTAAGCTGTGAATCCATTATAAATTATCGGTCAAACCTACCTACGGTACCTATTTTTCGATTCCAATCAGTCACTCATAGAATCAATTAAAAAATTCAAGTAGAATTTCAAACCCAATCTCAATAGCTTTCTATGCTCAAGATAAGCTTTCTACTCAACCGGAAGTGCCTGTAGTGTTGCTCAGATATATTCTAGCTCCCGGAATACTTAAGATTATATGGAATGAGGGTGGAAAGATATTAAGAACAACAAAGGCGTGCAAGAAATCCAAGAACCTATGAATGCATAGTACACATCTATCAAATTGCATGTCAATCATAGAGAAACTCGCTTTACAGCTTTGTAGCTTTACAAAGATATAGTAACACAGTAACAGGAAACATCATTTCAAAACGGGTTCCCCATACTTCACTATTGCACTTCTTCCTCTAATACACAAATATGAGTTTTACGAAGGTTTTGTGTAACAAGGATGCCTTGAAGTTGACTGGAGAAGCAATCAAAGAGAGAATTATGTAAATGAAATTTGATTTATAAAAATATCTATTGAAACATGCATTTACTATTTAGTTCCTATTCATTATAATCTGAAAAGGTGAAAGACTGGAGAACATGGTAGCGTAGATAGAATAGGGTTTGTGTAGCCAGTTCCATGTGGAAAAATGGAAATTACCGGGTTGGACTAAAGACATTCATGTAAAAGTAATTAATAAATGCATTATGGATGTGAGTTGCACTTTTTTGTTAGAGTAAATTATATGAACACCGATATTTGGTGAAACTAGCTAGACTCATTATACGGCTTATATTCAACAAATGGCACTTCGTTCCAAAATTCTTAAAATGATTTATATTCTACTCCATTTTTGGAGTAGGTGTAAATTAAGTAGTAATTATGTTATATTCAAAATTTTGATCATTTTGAGAGCAGAGTGATTTATATTTTTTTTTTTTTTTTTTTTTAAATAGGATGCGCTAATTTTTTTTTTTTTTTGTGTAATTTCACTAGCTATTAACTCGGAGGTGTCAGTATAATTTGCCATTTTTTAATGTAGCAAAAATATTGCTTTTGTCTTTAAAGTTTACATGAAGTTCAGTTTTCACGTTAAACTATCAAAAGTTCTTTTTTCTGTTTTTTTTTTTTTTTTTTTTTTTTTTTTTTTTTTTTTTTTTTTTTTTTTTTTTTTTTTTTTTTTTTTTTTTTTTTTTTTATAAATCCCTAAATTATTGAAAACGTTATAATTAATCTGGCCCTTTCATCAACTTCCATTAATTTTCTATCATATGTGTCAAACAGAATAATTAATAGCATTACTTAATCCGATAAGGAGTACTAAATTAAAAAGAACAAAGCATTGCTAAATAACAAGGGAATCCGTCCTGTAATCCTCACCAACTCAACGAGATAATATCTTGTGTAACGATTATATGTAACATTTATCTCACATAGAGATAGGTTTCACACTTGTGGGATCTACCTCCATATGTAAAAAAGATGTTGCATGTAATAGTTAAATAAAATACTTTTTCTAACATGACACGGGACATTTTGATTTGGTATATCAAACTTCCACTGGTGATCCACTAATTCCTACCTATAGAGGGTTCATAATTTTAATTCTTACTATGTAAATCTTAATTACATGAATTAATGAAGTTATCTCGATAAGTAAGGTAGGCAACATGTGGTAGGGTTTGCTTAATCACAGATTAAATCATGTTTGTCGGCTGTCTACCGTAGCAACTGCACACAAATCGAAGCCCCCTAAAAAAAAACACTTACTGATGAGATAGTGCCAATTACATTAATCGGATGAACATGTAAACTAATCCTCGTTTTACTTTTTTTTTTTTTGATCTAATCCTTGTTTTACTTAATATAACGTTAAATTCCACTAAACCTCATCCTATATATGCCGGAAGGCGAGCCATTCCATACATCATAAACTAATAAACGGCCAGGATGATAATGTTAGAAAGATGGTTGAAATGATACGGGAAGTGTCAAGAAAATTTATTATTTTAATTTTGAAAATCTATATTTTTATTATTAGTCAATTAGATTTTATTTTAGGTTTTATTAGTTAATTAGGTTATTATTGTTTTTTGAATCTAGTCATTGGTATTTTTTAATTCAATAATGGGTTTCCCAAGTTAATTAGAATTAGAGTTTTCTAAAAATTAGGGTGAAGTCATATTCCATATTAATTTAATATTGTACTATTATAGAGACAGTTTACAGTTTGATTAATTAATATAATTTCTCTTGGAATTAAAAAAATAAAAAATAGTGCAGCCCTAAAAGGCTGAACCTCCATGTTGCACCTAACTGAGGCCACAACAACTAGTTTCCCCTTGCCAGGGATGGCCTTAGACATGTGCAAGGTGTGTGACTATTCTAGGACTCGTCCCAATATATATATATATATATATATATGTATGTATATATATTTATTTATTTATCTTTATAATTTTGAAGGATGGCCCTTATTGTTAAAAAAATGAAAAAATGAGGGATAGTCGCTTGAGATGGTTTAGTCATGTTCAGAGGAAATCGATTATTGCTTTAGTGAGAAAGAGTAAGTTTATTCAAGTTGAGAGAACAAAAAAAGTAGAGGAAAACAAAAAATAACATTGATAGAAGTAGTAAAAAAATGTTAATTAAGGACATAACAGAAAAAAATGACTTAAGATAGAATAGAATGGCATAACAAAATCCATGTGGTTGATCCTAACTATTCTATTGAGGATTTATAATTGACCTAAAAAATTCTGGGATTAAGGTTTGGTTATTGTTGTTGTTGTTAAAGTCTATATAAGCACAATAATGTTCTTCATGGAGAGTTTGATTGATGATTAAAAGTTTCGCTTGTAATTTTTCAATGATTTGGTGCTTGCTCTAGCCAACGCTAGGTGTGAACTGGTTTGTTCTTTCTTGCTTAGCGTTGACTCCAAGCAAAGCTTAGGAAGTGGCTCCTTAGTTATCTTTTTTTTTTCATTTTTTTTTTTCAGCTTTATTGTTGCATCATTTTGGTTTTGTCCAAATGAGGTAATTGTGATGGTTGCCTTCAAATTTGATGTTACAACACTTCATTTAATAAAAGAAAACTGCTTTTGCCTTTTTGACACATGAAAAACTCCACGATTTCTGAGGGAGAAAAAAAATAGAGTAGAATATGAACTTGCCTTAAATCTTAATGTTTTGGGAAACCATACCAAATGAAATAAGGCAAAACTACTGATTGTAGAGCAGACTCTGGTTAAAAAAAAAAAACTCTGGTGGAACCTCGTCATTACGTGCGGCGCACACTACTGTTACCAGATGGAATAAAGCAAACTTATTTATTACATAAAATCTAAGTGGTAATGGATATGTGACAAGCTTCTTAATTAATTCAAATTCATTTTTCATGAAATTTGTGAGATTAATTCTTATAAAAATGGCAATGAAATCATAAACCCTAAGAAAATAAATGTTCTCTTGATAATGATTTGAAACAAGAGTGCTCTTTCTTCATTTCGTGTGGCAAGTCTTATGGTTTGGAACCATAACACGGTTGACCAAGAAATGAAGAGACGTGTCAATGGCCTATGGGTGGGTGGAGGGGGGCTCAGATCGATCTTGCTGGACCCTCAATAAAAAAATAATAATTAAAAAAAACTGTGCACGTTCTCTTGATAGGACCTAATTTAAACATTTTCATAACAAAAACATGAGCTTAATTAAGGCCCCAATTTAAAAAAAAAAAATCTAAAAAAAAAAAACGAATAAGAAGCAAATAGATCACAATTTGGAATGTATATTATCGTTCTCTCTAGTGTAAGAGTTTAAATTAAGCCTCAAATTTTGATTAATGAATGAAAAATTTCTCTATTCGTGGGCTATGCACTCTCTCCGATCCTCTCTATTAAAGCTTGTATTTCTCGCTTGTATTTGAGTTTAGACTCTTAATCAAAAATATAACAATTGAAGTACAAGCTCTCTCTCTCTCTCTCTCTCTCTCTCTCTCTCTCTCTCTCTCTCTCTCTCTCTCTCTCTCTCCTCTCTCTCTCTCCTCTCTCTCTCTCTCTCTCTCTCTATCTCTCTCTCTTCTCTCTCTCCTTCTCTCTCTCCTCTCTCTTCTCTATAAAAATCCAAAATTTACTCCAAATTCATCATTACCTAAATATTCTCTCTAAATATTAAATGTTTTTTAATTATAGATATTTTTTTTATTTGTAAATATTTAATTGACATTTTTACATGAAAATAAAGATGTCTCACTTAAAATTGTTGTCTTAAGCCTCAAAATATATCGAGTCGGCCCTATATGATGGTAAAAAATAATTATCATAAAACGGACGCCATAAGTTTTAAATTCTATTATATATAAATAAAAATAAATTAAAAAAAAATCACATTATTCGAATATTCGGCTTGTAACTATATTGAACTAAAATTGATAGTATTCTCTCAAAACCTGCTTGTAACGGGAAAATGTAAACTATAGCATGATGCATTTATTGCAAGTACAGGACTAAACCCGGGGGTATGTTCTTCTTCTTCCTGACTATGGCACCATCCCTGGAGGCAGTACCACGTTTATGCATGATGTCATGCACTGCAAGTTATTGTCATTGCACTGCTCCGAACAAGATGGTTCGGTTATCTGCGTGCCGGTCATGGAGCAATAGTTTAGCATGCACTACTGTAATTCCTGGCTGCAGCCCATTAAGCACTGTTCCATGGTTGCCACGTTCTGGCTGTTGACATGTGATGCAGACCATGTAATTAGCAAGAGCATTATCGTCACAAGGACAAGCCTAGGAAGCAGAGAGAATTTAATTGGCAGAGTCATCTTCCAAGAGCAAGTGGCGCGCAAAAAGTGTTACGAGTCCTTAATTATCTACAACATGGTGAATTTGTGGAGTTTATATGAGGGGGTTAGAGATTGTTAGCTGTTTGCTAAAGGCCTCAGCTAGAGGTTGGTTTCATTGCATTCCGGAAGCATGACATGCATGTTACAGCTTATACCAATACCACTACCTTCTAGTGTATGTATATGTATCAGTTTGTCCATATGGGCATTGCCCTCTCATATTTCCATACTTTACGCCCAGAAAAAAGTAATGTGAACCCATTTATTTCACAACAAGCTAAAGGAAAGTTATGTTTAATTTCTTTCCAATGTTGTGGACACAAAACTGGAATGTGAAGAAATTGCCCAAAAACTAGAGTCAAATGCCAATAACATGAGTGGTAACTAATAGAAATGCCGGATGCATGATATTCGTTTCTCTTTCACTTTCCAACTGGTATTTAATTGTCCTATGTTTTTAATTTTTTTGTTAGTCAAGTATTTTTATAAATAAAAAAGTTTCACATAAAATTCGACAAGTTCAATTGGCCGAGTTAGTTAGGGTCCGTTTAGTTATATAAGAGGATAGAAAAGTAGAATGATTAAAAAAAATTAGTTTTATTCTCTCATGCATGTTTGGTAGAGAGTAAGGAAAAGTGAATGATTTATATAAATTTAGTATTATACTCTTATTACATAAAAAATAGTATATAAAAATTTGTACTTATAAGGGGAGCAAAATAATAAATCTCATGCAAGAAACATTTTCTCTCTAGTTTTTTTTTTCCCAAATTGGGAGGATGGTTTTGGTGGGCCCGGGTGGAAAATCTCCACCCACCCCTTCTTTTCCATCCTCTCTCATTTCCACCATACCAAATAACGGAAAACTCTCATTTTCATTTTCCTTTTTAACCCAACCAAACGAATCCAAGATTCAGGTTTTGGTGTCAAAGGAAGTGACATTGGAAAAATATAGGATTTAATTTTAGGTTTTAATTTAAAGTGTTGTAAAATAGGGTTTTTTTTCTTTGATTTACAGAGTTTCTAGGAGTATTATAATGAAAATTGAATCCTTATAAAGTAGGTTATTAATGAAAAAACATTTTATTGATATTTTCTTAAGTTTCGGTCATTTTGTGTCTACCGTGAATTAAAACTTTCTAGGGTTTCTTAAGTATTTTTTAATCACTTATTTATTTATTTATTATAAATTAGTTGTTGTAACTTACAAACATTAACTTTTGTGTAAAAATATTTTAATAAAGGTTGTTTTCTCTTCTTTTTCGTGTTATGTCAGGTGTGACGACTTGTGAAAGAGTGATTGGGTTCAATCTCAACAACACTTTATGTGTTTTTGAATGATATCATAAGAGCATTCACATCCAGTTTGATATTCTTTCACTATTTTGACTTTTAAAAAAGTTTTTTTTTTTTTAGTTGATATATTATTTTACAATAATCACTATATGGATTGAGATTACACGCAATATTCAAGGGTATTGCACCATGCAATATCTTTTTGGACGGTTGAAATTAAAATTTGCTTTTTTATGTTTTTATCTCAATCGTCTGATTAAAAAAATAATTTTTTTAATCTTTTAACTTTTTAATATATCTCATCGGACGGATGAAATAAATTTTTTAAAAATCAGCTTTCAATCTTGACTGTCCAAAAGGTATTGCACACCCGATGTCCCACATTTCATCACACTATCTATTTTTTTTACCACTCTATTTAAAAACTCTTTTCTAAATCTTTTTTATACTCTTAGTTCTTTTTTCAATATTTGTTTCCATCCATAAGATTCTCTTTAGAACCGGGATTCAACAATTATGCATTTTTCTCAAAAATTCATGAAGCACAAGATATAACAATCACTCTGAATTTACCAAAAACAATTTAAGATCCAACCACAAAATACAATCCAATTTTCAAGCTAAAATGTAAAGAAGAGCAAACCCAAAATGCAACCCTTCATTGCTGCTGTCAAAACCAGCCCCACCCATGTCCCCCCCCCCCCCCCCCCCCCCCCCCCCCCCAAACCCAAACTCAAACCCATCACCACCCCCAAAATGTAATCCTTCAATGTGACTCAAAATCAAAAAATCTATTCGGGTTAAAAAAAAACTAGTAAAAAAAAAACTTTAGTGATAGTATTGAGCATTTTGGCTAAAACCCTAATTTAAAGAGTTTGGTGCGAAACTTTTAAACAAATCTTTGTTTTTCATGGATGTATATACGAAAACCCTTTTTTTCTTTTTTTAAAAAAAGGATCGGTATTGTCGTCATGTCTTTGACTCACTCCCATTATGTGGTATAGCATAGGGCGCACACAAGGTAGAATGGGTTTTTGTATGTACTCGAATTCCACACTCCTAGATTCGTTGGTATGGTATGACCTTTTGTTGTTCCAACCAAGGGCGGCGCCACGTTATGTTAAGGGTGTGCAAGTGCACACCCTGGTTTGTTAAAAGTAAAGAAAAAAAAATATATATATATATATATAAGTGTTGTAGATATATTGAACACCTTTAAATAAAATTTTGAACACCCTCAAATAAATTTTGAACATCCTGATCCTAATAAACTCAATCCACTTAACCCAACAAAAAAAACAAAAGCCCAAATAACAACAAAAAATTAACTTAAACAACAACCACAATAACAAAATAAGCCCAAATAACAACAACTGGTGATGGTTTGATATGCGAGGGTTTGTTTGTTTCACAGTTTTATTATGTCCACTGTGTGAGTTTGTGCTTTGATTTGTGGTTTATTTATTTGGTTGTTTGTGGTTTTGTCACTTTGTGGCTTGTGGCTTTTTAATTAATATTAACAACTTAAATAATAGTATTTAATTAATCATATAACTTAATTAAATTAAATTCTTTTTGTCTATTTATCTGCACATCACGTGTTGAATGTCTTATAGTTTATTTTTTATTTTTTGCTAATACTGTGAAAAAATTTTTGATAAAGAAATTACTTATACCGAAAGATTCATCTTCATAAATATAATGATTATAATAACAGATCAAATTTTTCTATACCACAAGATTCATGTATTCTTATTATAATTTTTTTTTTTGTGATGTTATATTGAAGTTTTGTATAATGTATTGAACACCAATGAATAATGTGTACAAGTTGCATGCTCGAATTCTTAAGACCAGGCTTCACAATGATCCTCTGTTTCTCCAACTCCTCGTTCAATTGTGCGTCCCCGCTGCCCCTCAAAGCTTATCCTACGCTCGCTCCCTCTTCGCCTACATTCCCTCTCCAGACACCTTTGCCTACAACACCCTCATCAGAGCCCATGCCCATTTCTCTCCTTCCCACGCCCTTTCCTTCTTCTCTAGGATGCGCCACCATGATGTCTCACCCGACAACTTCACCTTCCCATTTGTTCTCAAGGCCTGCTCTTGCCTCCAGCTAGGTCAGGAGCTTCACTCGCTCATCGTTAAGATTGGTTTGGATTTCGACATTTATGTTCAGAATTCATTGATGAGTCTCTATGGTCGTTGCGGGTCTGTTGAACTCGCCTCAAAGTTGTATGAAGAAATGCTTGAGAGGGACTTGGTTTCGTGGTCATCCATGATTGCTTGCTTTGCAAATAATGGTTTCGATGATGAAGAATTGGCCTTGTTTCAACAAATGCAGTTGAAGGGTATAAAACCTGATGATGTCATTATGCTCAGCGTGATATCCGCGGTTTCAGGCTTAGGGGCATTGGAATTGGGCCATTGGGTTGATACTTTTGTCCGCAGAAGTGGGTTGGAACTTACTGTTACATTGGGTACTGCTCTTATCGATATGTTTTTGAGATGTGGCTCCGTTGATCAATCGATTCGAGTGTTCGATGAATTTCCTGGAGAAATGTATTGACGTGGACGATAATGATTAATGGACTTGCAGTGCATGGCCGCAGTGGATAGCTCTGAATGTTTTTTACGAGATGAATAAATCCGGCCTACACCTGGATTGTACTACTATCATTGGGGTTTTAGTTGCTTGTAGCCATGGTGGTCTTGTAGAAGATGGATGGAGAGTTTTTAAAAGTATGGCATGGAACCACTACTTGAACATTATGGTTGCATGGTTGATCTCCTTGGCTGCGCATGCTTGCTTTATGAAGCTAATGACTTTGTGGAAGCAATGCCAATGAAGCCAAACTCTTTTATTTGGAGAACTCTTCTTGGAGCATGTGTAAATCATAACCATATAAAGTTGGCAGAGAAAGTGAAGCAGAGGATCTCTGAGCTTGACCCTTATCATGATGGTGATTATGTGATTTTATCAAACGCATATGGTGGGGTTGGTAAATGGGCTGTAAGGGAAGGGATGAGAAATTCGATGAGGGAAAAATGAATTAGCAAGAAACCTGGTTATAGTTTAATCAACTTGGACCAAGTAATTCAAGAGTTTGTTTCTGGGGATAGTTCTTATCCGAATCAGAGGAGACAAGAAAATTTTTGGTGTCACTAATTGAAAATTTAAGGATTGGAGGTTATACCCCCCTATACATCTAATGTTATTACACGACATTGAAGAGGAGGAGAATGAGCATAGTCTTGGTTATCACAGGAGCATAAGGGTCATGAAGAATCTTCAAATTTGTCATGACTGTCATAGTTTCATGGAGCATGTTTCAGATGTATTTGATAGAGAAATCATCATCCGTGATCGAAACCGCTTCCATCACTTCATTAAGGGATCATGTTCTTGCCGGTCTCTTTTTTCCATTGTTTTGTGGTTAATTAAACTGACCGTGCAAATGAGATGAGAGAGCTCTTGATTATCAGCACATAGAAGTCCAACACGACTCTCATAAGAAGCCTCTGTCATCTTTCAGGAAGCCTACTTCATGAAGAACGTGCTCCAAAGTTTTTGCTCCATTATTCATTAAAAAAAAAGGTTTTTTACTCAATTATGACTTTTATCTTTGATTAGTCAGTTTCAAAAAGATTTTTGTTTTTTGCTAAATCAGTTTCAAAAAGATTGGTTGAATTTGTTAGAACAATATTCATGGCCTCTTCTCTTCCTAGTTTAAATTTCTCTGACATTGCCATATAATATTGAATAATAAAAGTATTTACGAATTACATTAAAGAATAAATGAGAAATTAGGTAGTGCTATATGTTTCAGAACTCAACTGGTTGTAGGAGATAGCATTTCAATGAACCCTGTTCATGGAGCTAGACTACATGACATCTCTTGTTCTTCTCTTTTCCCCCATCCCCCCCTCCTCCACTCTCTCACTCTCTCACACTTTATTCCTCTTTTCAACTTCTTTGTTTTTTAAAAATAAAAATAAAATAATTTGCACTAAGACCCTTGAACTTTTATTTCGATGTAGTAACATCCCCTTTTTCTGCCAATTTAGTATATAGAAGTACTGTTGCAAATTGACCATTTATGTCCATTCGCGGTCTATTTTAACTTCTTCTTATTCTTTTTTTGCATAAAATCATTTTAAAAACAATAAAAAAGAATTAGTCTTACTGTAATAACATAAAATTTTAGAAAGTTTTTAGAGCAATTTTTTCTTTTTATGATTTGGTACTCAAAAAAAAAAAAAATGTAAAATAGTCAAAGAATGAACAAAAGAGGTCTATTTAGTAAGGTGCCAAAGTTATGTACTAAATTGATTAAAAAATAGAGTTTAAGGATATTGTAACTAAGGGTGGGCACGGGTCGGGCGGTTCGGTTTTGGGGATAAATTATCATCCTACTTGACTGAGTCGAGTTTACAAAACCTAAATCCGTTGACTGTCCATTCAAGTGGTCGGCTCGGGCGGCTCGGGTGGTCGGGTTGGTCGGGTTATACAACAGCAAATCACCAGACATCAGTAAATCACGATAATGGCAAATCACCACTACTCCACAACAACAAATCACCAACACAACAACAACAAATAACCAAATGCACACAAAATATCACTAATATATATTCGGATTTTGAGAGTGAGAAAAGAGAGAGCAAGACCTGCTTAAGAATTTCGGCCATGGCAGCGGCTTGATTTGAGTGTTACGGTAAGGGGAATACTTGGGAGTGAGAGTGAGAGTGGGAGATCAGATCGAGAGTGAGATCTAGCTGGAGGCGGCGGCGGCGACGACAGATTTGAGAGTGAGATCTAGTCGGCAGTATGCTCAGACGGTGGTTTGCAAAAGATGGTGAGATCGTGAGGCGACGGCGTGGTTGGATCGGGTGGCATGGTGGTGCGGTGGCTAGGGTTTGAGGGTAAGGAAAGTAACTGAAGAGAGAGAGAGAGAGAGAGAGAGAGAGAGAGAGAGAGGGAGGGGAAGGGGAAAAGAAAAGAAAAAGAAAGGGGCGGGCGGGTGGGTGGGTTTAGGGGTATGGGTTAGGTTTTTTTTAAAAAAAAACATAGTATAGTTATTTGGTCGGGCGGGTCGGGTGGTATCCACCCGACCAAAATCATAAAATTCGTGGACCACCCGAAACCCGAAAAAAATAAATAAAAATAATATCCGTATTCGTCCGTAATTGATCTCGCGGGCGGTGGCTCGGGTCGGGCAGTTGGGTCGGGTGGGTCGGGTTTTGCGGGTCTTTGCCCACCCCTAACTGTAACAACATAAAAATTTAAAATTAAAGGGATCTAGCATTTTCATTTTAGTCCTTTTTCCCAAATAATAGCATGTAATTATCCAAGAAGAAATCATAAACATCCCCTGAACTTTGACCTTAAATCAGAGATAACTCCTATACTTTCAATTTAAAAAAAAAAAAATTAAACCCTTGAACTATTAGAAATGTTCCAGTTGATCATTCCATCCACATTCCGTTAGTTTGGCTTAACAGACCTCATGTGATCAGTTTTGTAAACACATCCCTAAAATATACACTTCCCTAACAGATCAAACACTCCTCTCAAACACATCCACTCGGTTCCAGAGAAGAGAAAAGAAGCACCAACCTCCTCACACCCACTAGCCACAGTCACAGATGGCAGTCTCCAACCACCTGTAGCCACTAGCTTAATAATGCAGACTAGACAACGCAAAATATGAATAGCAGGCAGCTCAAAAAACCAAAAATAAAAAAAACTAGGACCTATGGGTAATGATGTGTGTTGTGTCTTAACTCTCAAGTAAAGTAACAGTTCCACCTTTTCCATAACTCTTCTCAAGATAAGCAAATTGGTTTTCAAGGCCCTGACCCCAAAAACATTTTGGTTGCATTTCCAATCGATTTATTATTGAATTTATATCCCATAATCAGCAAATCCAGAAAACAATTTAGCAGAATTCACATTTCATGGTAAATCTAATTTCACAAAATCAAACAAAGGTTGAATGTCAAAAGCATGTGCACTTAAAATGTTAAGGAAAAAACATGGTTCATTAGCAATGAAATCTTAAAATAACAAAATGCCCAAATTCGTCAAACGGGTCTGCGTGTATTGTAGCCTTCATGGTTGTACGCAAGGAGCATATCTACATGCTTATGGTTCAATAGATCACAATGAAACTTTGCATAAGTGATCTGCGAGGTAGAGGGCTCGAGGGAGGCCGCGATCTGCAACGGTGGCTGGTGGCTGCGAGGTGGGTGTGAGGAGAGCTGCGGCGAGGCTGGTGGCTTCTCTGCTCGTCTCTAGAACTAGACTGGGTGTGTTTGAGAGGGAGTGTTTAATTTTTAGAGTATTATTTGAAGAGATTCTTGTGATTTTGTTTGCCAGACTAACATAAGGTATATGAAAGGACCAATTGTAACATTTTTCTGATAGTTCAAGGATTCAATTTTTCAAATTGAAAGTACAAGGGGTGTCTTTGATTTAAGGCCAAAGTTAGGAAGGTGTTTATGATTTTTTCACTAATTATTTCCTTAAGGAAAAAAAGCAAAAGGAGAACACATGAATGCATAATATGATTCGCGTGTGGCTAAGCGTGATGTTAGTTTGGTGTTCTTAGGGATAGATTGGGGTGGGCATTTAATCTACCAACCTAATGAAACTTACCAAATCTAACTCAACCCAATATCTTGTGTTGATTTTTTTTTTTTTTTTAACTCATGTTGGGTTGAGTGTTAGTTGGTAAAATTTGCAACCCAAGTAATCTAACCCAAACCATGCTATTAATAATATATATATATATATGTAGGGCTATCCATACACTCCAAGACCTGACAAAAATGATTCGACCTAGTTCAATTTGACTAGAAACTGTTGGATTCGAAATGAAACCCGGTTGAAAACGGGTTGCACAATAAGGAACCCTATTAAATCGGGTTGGGTGTCGGTTTTCCATGAATTAAACCCGTGAAACCCAACTCGTCCAATAGTTTTAAAGATACATGCATGCTATGTGTCAATTTATGATTAGGTCTTTAGATTTGTTCTCCTCCCATTGTTAGACCCATATCTTTTCTCTCTCTCATCAGATCCCACATGAGGTAGAACAATGCATTCCATTTTTCTTCTTATTACTCTCTCTCTCTCTCTCTCTCTCTCTCTCTCTTCAAAATCTTGCCATCAATGACCTTATTGTGAGCATGTCGAAAAGCATTGGTTTTCCATTGTTGAGTATTCAGTTTGACGAAAAACTAGTAAATTTGTCATCGTAATCACATAATTTTTATGTTGAAGATTGCCCTCGTTGAGTTTGGACTTTTGATTACTAGAAAATTTCCATTGAAGACTTGAAGCTTTGCCTCGTTAAGGTTTCAGATAGGCTTCCATATTTTTCTTTTCAAATCAGTCTAAAGATTGATTACTTTTACTCAAGTTGTTATGGTTGGTTCTCTAGAAAATGTTGGAAAACATGAGGAATTAAGGGATTTATGAATTTTTTTTGTTATATTTTATTTAGTTTTCAAATCAGTCTCAAAATTGAATGATTTTTTGTTTTTGTTGTGATTAGTTCTCAAAATTATTAAAGCGTTACTCTTTTTGTCCTTAATTTTTTTTAAATCATCCCTAAACTATTGAAAATAATTTTTTTTTAATCCTTATTTTTAAACCTAAACTATTAAAAAGAAAAAGATTTAGGGACAAAAAACGGAATTTATGCAAATTTTAAGGATGGAAACAATATTTTAATCTTTTTTTTTTTTTTAATAATCTCATCAAACAAAAAGATTTATTAAATGACATATATCATGAATGTTTAATTGAATTATATAAAAATAATTTTTTAAATGTCATTGTTTGTTAACGGATTTGAACAGAATGACTAGATTGATTCATTTATACAAAGAAAATGGACTAAATTGACAAAAATTAAAACTTATGGAAAAATTTGACAATTGAAGTAAAGTTTAAGAACTGATTTGAATTTTAGCAACAAGAAAGAAGAAGCTAAAAAGGTGGGATAGCTAGGCTGTAGAGATGCTCTTAAGCAGTGATGTAATTACATTAGTACCTTATATGTATTATTTATCAAAATTTAAAAAAATTAGAAGTTTGGTCTCCTATAAAAAATGAATTGACTCCCCCAAAGTAAAACTAGTCCTCTTTTGTAGTATCTCATAAAAAAATAAATAATTATAAATAATTATACCAATTTAATAAAAACCCCACTCAAATTTATTATTTTTCTAAAACTCAATAATACTTGACAATTCTTTAGTGGTTATTATACAAGTATATTTAAGGCATGTGGCTAAAGAAATTTATCATCAAATCCCAAAATAAATATTTTTGATAATTTTTTTTCTCAATAGTTTTATCAAATCTCAATTTCTATCTTTTCTTTTTTCGACAAAGCCAAATTGGGAATTTCCCTTTTAAGTTTTCCAACGACAAAATCACCTCTTTCATCCCTCTCTTTTGACCTTGGAAAAGTTACCCGAATACTATCGCTAGTTGTTATGTATGTATGAAACTTAAATGTAAGTGATCATATAGAATATGGCAAAATACAAAAGTTTTACTTGAATTTTTGTAAAATGACATTTTGCCTCTCTTATTTTAGAAAATGATACTCCGCCTCCTTACCTTTGTTATAAAATAACACCCTGACTCCTTATATTTATTAAGAAATGACATTCCGCCCCTCCTATTTTAGACATGAGTACATGACACTCTGTCTCCTCACATTTGTTAGAAAATGACTTCATATTTGTTAAGAAAATGCCCCTTCATATTTGTCAAAAAATGATACATGCCCCTTATTTTTTATAATGTAGGGGGCAAAATATCATTTTGCAAAACCATAAGGGAAGTTAATGTAATTTACCTTATATAATATGAAGTATAAAGTTGTAAATTTACCATTTGGTTGTTGCGTGGGGAGTTTTAGATTTTTTTTTTTTTTTTTTTTTTGCGCTAAATGTTTTGTATGTGTTTGATATACCTTGTTCTTGTAATTTTCTTGAGTACTTTTTTTTCTTTTTTCTTTTGTGGCAATATTATTTTTTTTTTAAATATTTGTTGATCTTCCTGATCCAAAAAAAGTGAAAAGTCCCACGAGGTGTCAACCGAGAAAGATATCAAGTTTTCTAATAAAATATTGATTGGAATGATAGTTTTATCAAATGATTATTGATTGGTGTATTACTTTATTATTTGTGGATCATTTTTTTTTTGGCTCAGTATTGGTATATATGCATGCTAGGCATTGTACTATGATTGGTAAAAAAAGTCACCTTTTGAAATCATTGCTCAATTTAAATTTATTTTTTTGTTAAGTTATAAATCTTTCAATGACTTAGCAGTATGTAACTTGTTAGATTTGATATGACAGATAGTATCGAATGAAAATTTATGTTGTTATAAAATATAAATAAAAAAAAAAAAATTTGATCAAGAGTTTTCTTTATGATATTAGTTTAGTTATCTCTTACAAAGCATGAAAATTTTCACTTACTTTTAAAGCAAAATACTTAGCGTGTGTGTTTGTGATGACTGATGAGTTATGATCAAGTTATATTTGATGTAACTCCTGGGTAATGTTACACTATTTAATAACTTTTTTCTTAAACTAATATTTTGAAAATCCCACAATTGAAGCCAAATTTCATGTCAATCAAATATTTACTATTTGATTTATAAAATCATGTTTTTTTTATAATTAAAAAATAAAAAACTTGAATTTTAAATATTTTATAGATAAAATAAGCATTGATCTCTAATGATTATAATATTTTGCAAGAATGTAGGGTTTAAGGAGACAATATAATCCAATAATAGATTTGTAAAAGAAATAAAAAGAAAAACACACGTCAAATATAAAGTTATTAAGTGCTGTAACGTTAATAAGAGTTACACATTATGTAATTTCAATCCAAATCATTTGTGATTTGAGTTTCATATAATTACAGAAAGTGACAAGAAACAGATTTAAGACTTTGACGAATTCTATTCTATCTTTTAACATCCATGGTAATTCAACTATGCATTTAGAATCACAAATAACCTTTAGGTCAAATAGCATCTCTTAATATTTCCAACGGAGATGTCCGACTTCGATCTCCCTCCCCACTTAAAAAAAAAAAAGCATTTTGAATCATTTTATCATAAACACAACAACTCCCTAGGGTTGATTCATATTAATCAAATAAGATCATGATGCTTGTACAATATCAATCAACTTTGTGCAGATTTGATTTCATCGAGATGTCAAAATGAAAAGAATTGCCCCATGAGCTCAAGGATATTTTGTCCCATGACTAAACTTATTTTGTGATAAAATGATTCAAAATGAAAAGAATTGCGGCCTGTGGGGTGAAATTCGGAACAAAATATTTGTAAGAGCCAATAACGAAAATAACCAAAATATTAAAGTAAGAGACGATTATACCCCTAAAGGCTTTGTTGCCCTAGAGACCAGAAGAAAGAACAAATGAAGCGCTGAGATGTAATTAAATCACAATCGAACGGTCCACAGCTTTCAATTGGTCCTTTAAATTCATTCTAATTTCCCATATCGTTTTATTGCTTACATTGGCGCTCTCGGCAGAGGTTTCCAGGGTTTTGCCATCTTCGCAGTTTCAGAGCTCTCATCTCTCTCGTCAACATGGTGAGTCCGATCGCTTTTCACCGCTATTTGGTTATATATTTCTTTTCCGATCTAACTCGTTTCTCTCACTTTCTCGCGGTCAGGTTCTTCAAAACGACATCGATCTGCTCAATCCTCCAGCCGAGCTAGAGAAGAGGAAGCACAAGCTCAAGCGTCTCGTGCAATCTCCCAACTCATTTTTCATGGTAATTTTTATTATTATTATTTTTTTTTAATTTTTATCATTTTCTGAATATGTAATTAAATTCCGATATTAATTCATTAAATTTTGGTTTAAATCTATGCAGGACGTTAAGTGCCAGGGTTGCTTCAACATGTAAGTTCTAAATCTATGTTTGTTATTTCAAATTGTTAAAATTGTTAATAATTTAATTTTTATGTAAAATGAAAAACTGGGTGTTAGTTTTTTTTTATAATAAAAATTAAAAGAAAATAAATAAATAAATGTACGCAGAACCACGGTGTTCAGTCACTCGCAAACGGTGGTGGTGTGTGGGAACTGCCAGACGGTACTTTGCCAGCCGACCGGTGGGCGTGCTCGGCTCACCGAGGGTTGCTCTTTCAGGAGGAAGGGTGATTGATGATTTTTCTTGTTGGTAATTTGCTAATAGAGTGAGTTCCTTTTGGTGGTTGGTTTCGATGAGGAAATGGGGGCGCGCCTGGTTTTTGATGATTCGGTTTTCGAACTTCTTTTTTAATATGTAATTTTTGCTAGGAAAGAAGTTTTGGACATCTATTGCTACATTAGTGTTGTTATCTTTATCTTGTTTTGGTGAAATGGAATGGGGTTCTGTTTGACATTGTTAATTAAATCTTTACTTAATTGTTACCCTTTTTGTTTGTCTTGATGTTGCGTTATCTTTTGTGTTCTTGATGTGTTTTGCCTCATGAATTACATTACCAGTAATCTCTACTGGTCTCTTGGATTATGATCTATGTCTTTTTATCAATTTGTTGAATCTTTTCATAGCAATGAAGAGTTGTCTTTGGTGAGGTTGGATATCAATTAGGCTTAAAGGAGTTAATATTGACACTTAAATGCTGGGTTTTGGGATGATTGATATCAACTCTTTTTTTATGATAATTTAGGGATTTCTTATACTGGCATGAATTGTTATTTGTGTTTGATTTGGCTGTTTTCCTGAATACTACATTGAGTTGATTTCAAAGTTCTTATTACAACTGAAGTTTTGCACAAGTCTCTTCAATTGTTTTTTTCCAATCACAATATGCATGCCCACATACTAATTCTTTGTAATTTAAATTTGTAGAACCTTAATTGCTTTTCTTTTATATTTTTTTTCCCAATTTTGTTACAACAACTTGCTAAATTAAACTAACTGAATTTGTTGTGTTATTGAACATTAGACTTTTTATCTCCATGTTGTGTAATCTCGTTTCTTGATTGAATTATTGGTTTTGATGTGCATTGATATTCAAAATATTTGTGGGATTAATATGCTTTCACTTGAACCTAGTGATGCATATTCAATGACCAATATATTTGTTACAAATTCAGTTTTGCAATTGCTAGTGTTTACAGGGTCCTATTCACTGAATCTGTAGACTAAACCGTATTTTTCTGACCTGTATCAAGTCTAGATTACTATGTCAAATACTTCCAATCAAGTTGCTTTGAAGTTAACTATAGTTGAGTTGGATGCTTTCTAAACTTCCTCAGTCTTTGGTTGCTATACTGTTTATTCAGTCTTTGATTGATGCAGTGGTGGTGTTGGAGGCTAATGATTTGGTTTTGAATAGCCAAAACATCTTTGGGCTTATGTACTTTGTTTTCTTACTTCAATCTATGGCTTTATGTTCTATAAAATGTCTCTTCTCAAGTAGAAAATGTTCTAGGTTTGATTTGTCACTTTTGTTTTTCGACAGTTTGCAGTGAGACTATTTAAAGTTTTGTTGTGGCTCTTAATGGATTAAAAAATTGCTCATTTTTGTGAGATATTAGTTCATGATTTTGGGTTGCTATGGTTATAACCTATATTTGGAACAGAACTTGTGTCAGGAAAATATCACCTTGTGCTTGGACTTATCTGTTTTGATAATTCAGATCTTTAGTATTGTTAGAAAACTAGCTGAATAACCAGCAAAACCAAGGCAAAGGCTATACAGTAGACAGCTAAAAAACAGAGCAACTAAACAGCCCAAACTGAACACATAGCAAACAAAAAGCTCAGAACAGGAAGAGCTAAAACCACGACCCACCCAGAACACACTGCGTCACTTATGCTTGTACTCGGATAGGAGTTTGTACTTTCAATCTTCAGCTTCTCTGGTTTCCTTATAAGATTTACAATCCCCTCCTCTGTTCTGACATAACCTTGATGCAAAATGGCATATCTTTGTGCCCTGAGGTGATAAACTAAATCCCAGCCTACAATGGTCAGCTTTTAAATACTGACTCTTCAACTGCAATTCTGCTCAAGTAATAATATTATACCACTCATCGTCAAGATCATCAATGCAGCAATACAGTTTTACCTTTGTCTATATTCCTCGAGAAAAGGGGCATTTAGGAAATAGATGATCTCTATCTCTTATGCTAGCACTACATAGCATACTCATTAAGTCCTCGTAATCTCCCAACTTGCTAATCTCTCCTTTGTAGAGTCTTAAAAAAAGAAGCCTATATTATGAAAGCAAATCTAGGGATGTCTTTAGTAGACCATACAATTTTCTACCTAGTCACAATAGGCCTTTTTGTTCTGATTTGGTCCCATGCATTAGCAATGGATAAATGACCAGACTTGTAGGACCTGTGTCTTTCAACCAATGGAAGCTTGCTAAGAATGGTAACAAGGTCATAGGATCTTGCATAACTCTAATTCCATGTTTTATTATATATCACATGACGCCGTAGCATTAACTGTCATAGGCTACTCTAAGACCAAACTTGGTGCCAATTATCATGTCATAAAAAGATGCTTTATCCATACACAATATACAAAGAGGATACACACTAGGGACTTTGATCTTTGATTAGATTACAATTAACCAAGCCACCCACCCAAAGAGACCCGGGTAAAGAGCAACCACAAAATTTTATTACAGCAACCATATTCCACTCTTCATCTCTTTAAGACATAATCCACCTTTCTTTGGGCTGCAAATATCACTCCAATCAACATTAGCTCCCTGCCCGGGTTTGTTAGCACCTCCACAGAAAGCTTTGCTAAATTTATTTTGATAGAAAGTTGGCAACTTTATTGATAAAAAGTTAAAATATACAAAATATACAAAGGTGATACAAAAAGGATTAGAGAAAAGAGGAATTCGACTAGCATCGTTCTCGTTCTCGTTCTTTTTGATTTGCTAATCAGAAACAGAGACTCCTTGGTGTGATCATTGTCCCTGCTCACATGAACTCTACTTTTGCATGGTGTGGGGCACATTTGAACAATAATAGGGCTTGCCACACGAACTAACAATTCTCGGACTCGCAGGTGTGATGAGTCACAACAACTTCCTACTATTAGGCCACCTTTCTAGGTGGCGAAAGAACCAAAGTGAAAGAAGAACAAATTTAGAAGTCAAGGTGATGGGGTGGACATGCCCAACCCCATCACAAGGGAAAACCTAGCAACATGTTGGCATAAACCAAACTACAATTACAAAATTTACAGCCATTCCAGATTAGAAAACAAAATGTACACAAGCACACTTAGATCTACAAAAAAAATTAAAAAAAAAAAAAAGCACAAAAAGTAAAAACATAAGCACAAAAATAGGGGCAGACCAGATCGACGAGGAGGACGGTGCGTGCACCACACAAGGGGAAACAAAACCCACAGGCTGCGACAAGCTCACCTTTGAGCGACGCTCGCGAGGGAGCTAGATCAAGCGGCAGACAAGATCCACGAGGTTGGATAAAGCTCGAGAGCGAGCAGATCAAGACCCTCGGGGACTAGATCTAGCTCCACTGAGTAAAGAATAAAACCATTATAGAGATGTGCTCATGACAGCTTCCAAAAAAAACCAAGGTTTCTCTCAATCTCTTAGTGAAAGAATCTCTCTCAGATGATACCCGTTGCAATCTTATCTAGCAGGGGAGAACAATCTTGAAACTTAAGCTTGCAAGAGATAATCTAGATATTTCACTAGGAGGCTTCCTTAAATTTTTCTAGATTGAGGATTGGACTTTACCGTAATAAACAAAATCTCACTTTTGGAAGGTTTGGCACACAAACTAGCTAGTGAATGAAACTCTTCTAAGGCAGATTGAGTGAGCCTAATGATCTAACATCAGCTTTGGAAAGGAATAGTAAGTCATCTGCAAAACACAAATGAGTGAGTTGTTTTGAATAGAACTTAAAACACTCGTCTCTTGTACTTTTGTGATGACTATGGACTGTGGGTATGGATTGTTATTTGTTTCATTTTTTGTCTCTTTCTCTTTCACTATTTGTGTCATTGTGTGCCTTTTGTAAATTGTAATTGTAGTTAATAAATTATTAATAACGATTAATTAATAGATTAATAAATTATTAATAGTGGCTTAATTAATAGTGATTATTTAAAAAATTACCAAATCATCTGTTGTTTAATGACTAATGAGTTGTGGTTTTGTGGTCATTGTGAGTGATTAATTAATAATAAAATATTATACAATAATTTCAAAATATGAAAATTCGTAGAAGAAAATTGTAAAACTTAATTTAATTGTTTTTTTTTTTTTTTTTTTTTTTTTTTTTTTTTTTTTTTAATTTGTGATGTCGATATATATATATTCAGGTTTTTTAAACAACCTGGAAAAAATGCCTAAAGCCACCACTTTGTACAATCAATCCATAATAGAGCTAACCAATTATTAATTTTACATCCACTCAGTGGGTTTTGAATTCTTAATGTCACCCCCCAAGCCATTATTTCGAGAAAGAAATATCAGGATGAACTATAACTTTCTACCTCTTCTTTGCTCTTGATAGACTCCGTTTTAATAATATTAGTGGCATCTTTTGATCCTCTTTTCTAAGTACTCGTTGAATTATATTAAATATTTGAAAATGCATTTTGTACCTTATTAAATGGCACGTTCCTAAAAAAACATCGATTCGTGTACTCTTCACCTAACAAAAGAAGAGATCTACACGGAATTGTTACATGAAATTGAGCACAATTGTGCAATTGTAGCTCGTGATGTGCTGGTCTTGGCGGTCGTGTGCGTGAGTTGACCATTTTTTTTAGCTTAAGCTGTGCTAATCTTTTTTTTTTTTTTTAAACAAGAAAAGGGGATTTTAACCCTACCAACGTAGTTGGTACAGTATTAACCATTGAGCCAAGGGTTAATTCCGCTGTGCTAATCTTTTTCTCGGCATGTGGTTGCCTGATTTATGATAATCCAGCTGGCCTCAATTTGTTCACATGGGCATAAATAACTAGTAGTCGTATATTGTGATTGAAGTCATTGTCCGGATTTGGAGACAAAAGTAACAAGTCTATTTGAGTTCTGTTGATAATTTTTGTGTAGATAGGAACGGAGAGACGAAAGTGTTGGGTTCTTTATGAAATTTTACTACTCAAGAAAAATTAATATCGGCGCTCACGTGGAGTGGAGTGTAAACTAGAAGTGCTTGATGCTTATAGAATATACAAGATTTTTTACTTATTTTTATTTTCTCTTACGAGAGATTCTTTTTTTTTTTTTTTTTTTTCATGTGTTGCTTACATGTGCTTATCCTTTTTCGTACGATTAGAGCTGTAGGCATTTGAGAATCTAGAATAAGTAGTGGACCTGGTGGCGTGGGGAACGGTTTGGGTCTAGTGCATAAGAGTATTAGATCTGTTGAAATATTGATACGTGTATAAAAATTGTATAAAACTAGACACATGATAACATTTCAACGGGTTCAGTATTCCTGTGCACTCGACCCAAGCCTTTCCAGATGACATGTGCGACGGACTCCACAGATGAAATAATTGCATTTCTAGACTAGTGTTTGTGGTCTAGTCTCTAGACTTCATTTCGACTGTCTTGTCTGGTGTTCCTCTCTCTGATTCTTAGTCCTGATGGTTCAGGAGTCAATTTAATATATTACATTACCTTTATGTTTTTCTAAAAAAATTTATCCAAGAGTGGATTAAGCTAATTAGCTTACAATTATTTCCAGAAGTTGAAGCTCTGCTTCATTGGACTACTGGGATTTTTTGTTTTCATGCAAGCATGTATTGCTAGTACACATCACTCAGGTGTGAACTGAAGTCTAGCATGGACCCCCGGTCTGAATCAGCAGGGATCAAAAAACCCGAATCATTGTGCAATGTATAGATCGAAAGAAAATGGATTCCTATGGATAGGAATCCTATCCACTTCTGTGATGAGTTTTTCTAAAAAAATTTTCCAAGAGTGGATTAAGCTTTAAATGTGGTCCATAGTGTTACTTTATTGGGGGATTATGGACTATGGATAGGAAATTAGGAACACCTCAGTTAATCAGCTTGGTGGACAACACCTGACTTCTGACTTCTGAGACACGAGTTTCGTCTGGTTTTGTTTTGTTGTGTGTTTACTGGTTAGCATTGCATGTTTTGGTTCCATTATGGTAAATAAGCGGTTTCGTTTCTATGGCAATGAACTGCCCAAATTTTGTCATCATGCGTTTTCTTTTGTTATGGGCGTTGATGGGATGCGTTTTTCTTGTTATGCCTCTTTTGTTAATAGTAGAAGCTATTTGCATATACTTTGGTGAAGTGAAGGTAATTCAGTTCTTGTATTTTTGAGATGGTTTTTAAGATGTAATTACTAATTTAGGATTAGCTTCTCAAAATATCCCTCAGAATTGCTTTTCGAAATAGCTCAAATTCTCAAAGCAATTGTCAATTTTTAATTATTAAACAAATAAACGTTCAACAAAAGACTAATCCAAACGCATTAAGTATAGGCAAAATGTTTTCTCTGTTGTGGAATTGTGAGGAATGCCTGGTCTGGCATCAATAAGTTCAATAACACAAAAAAATTCATAATTTTTGAAAGTTCAATCGTAAAATAAAATAAAATTGTGCCCACTGTCTAGTATGGCTTTTTCTTTGTTTCAGCATTAACTGTGGATCTCACATCTCCCTAGGAGGCTGAAATTTCAAAGACAGTAATAGTACAATTATAACAAAGCTATCAGTTCAGGCCCTACTGATGTTCACGTGTTTGGAAAAATTTTGTGGCAAGAGACACAACGGACGAAAATTATTTATTTCGCCTGTTTAAATTGGTACTAGTCTTATTCAATTATTCATCAACTTGTATGATGGGCACGTTGACTTGTAGTAAACGTTTTTGGCTTCTTATAGGAGTCGCCAGGTTGAAATTGACAAATTCTTATTTAAATTCCGATGTGAGTTACTTCGTAAATAACTGAATTATAGTAGTCTGATGCGACTAGTAATTTAGCAATAAAGTTCATTGTCACTATAGAACGCCCAAGACTATGATCTTTTTTTTTTCGATGGAACCCAAGACTATGATGCTAACCGATTTGTTATTTTGTTATTTGTTTTGTCGTGAATACAAATCTGATGACTTCTAGTATGTATGATAGCCAATTCTAACATTATAGTATGTATGATTATACGGCCGGTCGGTTAATTATTGGTGGGATCCATGAGTTCAAATTGGAAATTACTAAAATCGGTGGGTACCCATCACCCATGTCCTCTTCATTTATCTGGATTGAGATTTCATGCAATACTTAAGGTATTGCATGGACTGTAATTCATTTGAATGACTGAGATTTAAAGTTAAAAAGTTAACTTTTAATCTCAACTTTTAATTAAAAAAAGTAAAAAAAATCAAAAGGGTAAAATAGTAAAAGACTACGAAAAATAAAAAAAGGTACAAGGAAAAAGATGGTATTGCACCCATGCAATACCTTTTTGGTATTGCATGGGATCTCATTCCCATCTATACATATCCATTGTGACTCATGGAAAGGTATTGCATGAGATCTCATTCCCATCTATACATATCTATTGTGACTCATGGGTGATGGGTGTGAGATGTCCCATTTGAAGTGACGTGTTGCCTTTTCATTTACTCTTTTAATAACATTTTATGGTCTCACAATAAAGAATTCGGGTTAATTTAAAAGAAAAAGTTAACTATTCGAATATTTATATTTTATATTATCATCAAAATTAGTATAGATAATATTGGATACATAATGATTTGGTCCAAATTTGTTATTGGTGCCACTAATTCATAAGTTTTTGACACTCTTGAGAGGCTAACCTTTGGGAATGCACAAGGTTTCATAAGTTTTGACACTCTTGAGAGGTAACCTTTGGGAATGCACAAGGTTTTATGGCTCATGTCATGTATTCCTAACAAATTTCAAGGAATGCCCATTGAATTATTCTTAATTTCTTATCTTGTCCGTTGCATATACAAGTCAGATGGGCCCATCTGACGTGTCATTTTAATTTTTTTAACTCAAATATATCCCTAAAAGATGACGAAAATAAATCAAAATTAAAAAAAGAAAAAAAAATGGATAAAGCCCTCCAAAGTCACGGTTTTGAATTACAGAACCGTTGATCGTTCTCGCTCATCTCTCTGTGTGCCTCTACTCTTATCTCTTTCATGGTATTTCGGCGAAGGAGCAAGGTAGCTTAGCTTGGCGTAGGCGTCACTGTTTAAAATATCATCACAAGCACCGACAAAATCTTGAGTGTTACCGACCTTTGCGGTTGCCGTTCTTGACTTGGTTTTAGTTCAACAACCATGCGTTATTTCCCAGTACTTAGCTTCTCTTGGACTTGGTTTTAGAGTTCAAAATTCAGAGTTTGCCCAGGTCACTCACTTATCATGGCTTCAACTTTTCATGTCTTATTCTCTGTTTTATAGTCCACCAAATTTTGTCTAAATTTATGTTATTGTTATGCAGATTATCATTATATATCATGTCATCTTTGCTAGCAAGAACAGGAAGACACAGACAACGCTACGAGGATAAACTTAGGCTCGTTGCCGGGTAATTTACTATGATACAAATCCTTTGTGCCACTTTTTGTATTCGACTTGATACTGCGCAAATTATAAATTTCCAAAACTTACTAAGATTAGGATTAGTTTTATTTATTTATATATATGGGAATGGAAATTTATACTTATTTCTTAAATTATGACCACATTTTCCTTTTGAGATATTTGTCGTGTCTGAAAATAGCTAGTATCGAATCTTTTGCTTTAGCATATTGCATTTTGTAATAGTGTCTTTTTCCCTTTGATAAAAGTAGCATAGCGATAGAGCATCGTGCTTCCAGATGATAATTAAAAACAAAAAAAAAGTCTCTTTAACATCCATTGTGATTTGTGAGTGATAAACGGTGCAGTTGACACGGCTGGGCCTAACCATGGACTTTATGTTACCTTTTTATATTAATTAAAATAAACGACTTGTAGTTGTAGCCCATTACCATAATGTTTGGTTAGGTAAGTGTCTACTTGAGTGCTGCTTTTGACCTTGTTGAGGTTTTAACTTCAATTTAAATTTAGAATATGGTTCCACTGTCAATTATTTCTATGTTCACAATGTTTTTACACCATTTAGCAGTTTCATCGTTATTTCCTTTTTGATTCCGGCATACTCGTTATAGATAATTTGGCGACTTTAATAATCTAATGAGTATTCTTTTTTATTTTTCATCCATTTGTCTCTGAAATGCATTGGAATAACTTATGTTAATTAGATATACTTCATCAATAATAATTAATAGCCTTCCTCTCATTTATAAGCCCGAGAACCAAATTAGATGAAATGAGTGGCTCTTCAACTTTCAAGCCCATAACGCTATAACTTTGGAAATTCATGCACTTCATCATGACATAGTTCCCAGGAAGTGTAACAAATTTAATGAACTTCAAGTGTCAAAGTGTACTTATAAATGGAGAATGGAGGTGGAAACCTGTTAGATCAGAGGTTATTGTCACTATCCAAGCTAGGATTCCTTAAGTCTAGCTGGTTGAGGATTATAAATTGATCTGGGTTCCCTAGAAATATGGAATGTTTTCATTCAAATCTGTCAGGGACTAGATTCGTGCTAAAAATGTTAAATAAAATTGGTGGAGATTGGTTTGGGATAATGCAAATGTTTTCTGGTTGGCTATTAAAGATCGAGATAGACTTGCTGCATGGGGCTACACTGGAGATGTGTTATGTCTTCTTTGAGTGTTCTTTCACTCACAGAATCTGGTCTCAGGCACTGGTGATTTGTATGCTGCCTATTCAGACATTTAATTGGTGTGATATCATTCGATGGGGTGTTGAAGACCTGAAGGGCAAGAGTTAATTATAAATAATTGGAAAATTGCTCTGGCTGCTTCAATTTACCAACCTGGATTCAAAGGAAGGCCAGAGTACACAATGGCAGAATGTTGACAGATGATCAGATAGTTGAGTCCATTTTTAATGATGTTAGATGAAGAGCTGTTACCTGTAACTCAACTAAAGTTACTACTCTAAATAGAGATTTATGTCATTAGCAGAGGATTCATGTGATCATGTCTAAAGTCCTGTTATGGGTAGGAGGTAGTGCAGCATGGATATAGAGTGAGTAGTGGCCTGAAAGTATGTTGTATTTACTAAGTCTGCGGTAAATTTTCTGCTGACCTATAGGGTGTTTGGTTGTCCTTGTAGTTTTTCCCTGTATAAGGGTCAGTTTTGTGAGTTGGGAAGAGGTGCAGCATGGAAGTTGTATCTATAGTATCAGTTTTAATATGTCTGCTGTGAATCCAGCGTGCTGCTGTTAGTTCAAGTGTGATAATTTTTTTATATTGATCTTTGTTTCTTTAATGATAACTTACTCATTCTACAAAAAAAAAAAAAAAAAACCAGATTTGGTAGAGAATTTGAAGATTTGGGTGATGCTAAAATACAAGTATGTTCCTAATTTTTTTCCTCCCAATTTACAGAAACTTTCTCCTTTCCCCACTTCTGTCCTCCCTGATCTTCTTCCCTTTTTTCTCTCTATACATAAATTGTATTTGATTTCCATTTTTAAATTGCCCTTACTACTGATGCTTTACCCTTGTGTGGATTGGAATGCTTTAGTTTCTTTTGTGGAGAACTTTTATATATACTTACCTATTTGGTGCAAACATAGGTGTATTCCTTACAAGCTTGAACAGAATGTTCAGGCTTGCTATAGCAATTCAGAGAATAAATTACTAGTTCTTATGATTTCTTCACCAAATCGGGATGATCTTGTGTTTCCAAAGGTATCAATACTCCTACTTTATTTGTTCAGCACATGATTTGATTCCTTTCCTATGTGTTATTTTACGTTCTGTAATAAATGCAAGCTTTGGATTCAATGTCAATGCCTTCATTTGATTACCAGGGTGGGTGGGAGGATGATGAGGAAATACATGATGCTGCATGTCGCGAGGCCATAGAGGAAGCAGGGGTAAAAGGAATACTCAGTGTAAGTTTCTTTTCTGTGCTTGGCACAGGTGTTACAGCTATTACTCTCATGTACAATAGCAAGTTTGCAACTAACAAGAAGAAATTACTAAGCTTATATTGTATTTCTTGGACTTTTAATTTTTAGAAGGAATTACTAAGGTTATATTGGGTTTCTTGGACTCTTATTTTTATTCTCATAAATTAATAGTGTGTGGTCCTTTGTTTGATCTAAAGAGCACAGCATGCGGATTTAACAAATCCCAAACTAACTCTTCACTTTTACAGATATAATATATGCTGAATTTTCTGCTCTATTTTTTTTTTTTTTTTAAATCCTTGAATAATATTATTTTTGTCAAACATGTAACATTCCATTTTCTTCTTGCATGATTCATTCTTAGCTGTATTTAGTAAGGATTACATCCTAGTTTTCTTTTTTGTAGGGTTTTTTTTTTTTTTTTTTTGGAGGGAGGGGGGTGGTTCTAGAATTAAAATGTTTACTTTATCTGAAACAATGTGCACAAGTATTTCTAGTGTTTAAGACAATTCTTGCTCTGAGTTTTGTCCTTTCATGTATTCTGCTGGAATATGGTTTAATTGCTTTTCAAATATATATATATATATATATGCAGTTGTGATTGTTGAGGAATTCATGCCGGAAGATGCATTTTGTTGTCTCATTTTATCATAATGAGTTAAGTTTTTTTACGTGAACATGGATTTTTTATTTTTATTTTTTAATTAGTCTAATTCAACCTGATTTCTCACTTATTTTCAGAAAAGCCCACTAGGAGTTTGGGAGTTCCGAAGCAAGAGCAAACAGAACAGCTGCAATCTGGAAGGAGGTTGTAAAGGTTATATGTTTGCATTAGAGGTTACTGAAGAGCTTGACTCTTGGCCAGAGCAGGCTCTCCATGAAAGGAAATGGGTCAGTAATCAATAAAGGTTAATGGAATTATATGATATTCTACCATAGAATCATGTGTGTAATTGTTCATTGACAGACCAAGTGCCATTTTGCTTCCATGGAATCCCAAACTCAAGTTCTGTTATAACAATCATAATATCTTCGAAAGAGAACATCTTCATGGCTATTTCTTTGTTTTTACTATCTGTGTTAAAAGAAGCAACTTACAAGGAGAACATGGCCATTTTATCAAATTGACATACATGAGTTCTCCATGCATCAACTAAGTGCCTTTAATCTGCATTTCACTTTTGCACCATATGAATTTATGAGCGAATTTATTTGGCTAAACTAAGTTGAATTAAAAAATCTATATCAACAATTCTTGAATTCTGTGGTTTGCGTAATATGATTCCATGTCAACGAACTCTATGGTTTGCCTAATAGAGATTTTCCCTCAATTGAAGACTTTGGTTATTGTTATCTTCTACAGCTCACGACAGATGAAGCATACAAATTCTGCCGTTATGATTGGATGCGGGATGCTCTTAAAAGATTTTTGACAACTTTCTGGGAGGAAAATACGATCAGGTTGGGAGAAGAATCAGTGGAACTACCTACAAGGCAACTTTCAGATGCTGGTGAAGAGTGTCAAATTCAATCACCTGGCTGCTGTGGTAAGCCTTCTAGTGTCCAACACCTTCAGAATTCTTCTAGCAAATGCGCTGTACAGGGTTGATGAGTTAAATACATCTTTGTAGTGAAGCAACTGTATTATATAATGGGCTGACGTCCTTGATTCGGCAATTCTATATCATTTTCGGACTGTCTTGCTTTAGGGGAAGCTTGTACATTTGTGTTATTACATCAAATCTGAAGAAATGGACAGTAGTTTTTTGTTGTTGGGTCATTATGCTGGTTAAGCAATCTAAAGTTACCAGCTATAGTCCTCTCAAATCTTTTAGGTGGGCCCATCCGCGCAGGAGAATCAAATTTAAAATTCCTTGTTCTCTAATCTCTCATGTCAAGGTTAGGAGAAGTTCTTGAAGCCTATATAAAGCTATGCATAATATTAAGAGTGAAAGAAGAGAAAAACTAAAGAGAAAAGAGTTCTTCTCTTATTTCTCTTCCATTTGTGAGTGTGTGAGCCTACTAATATTTTTATACATACTTTAAACACTTGAGAGATTATGGGCCAAAAAAATGTGATCTTTTGGTGGAGCTTTAATTTGGGCTCAACCTTTAGTTGGTTCGAGTTATATGACAAATTGTTGGGCTGTTGTATCTTGGAGGAGATAAGTAAAAAAGAGAAGGTTTGCTGCATTGGTTTCTGGGCTTTGCCAACTATAGAGGGTTTGAATCTCCTTAAAGAGAACGAGATTTCAATTCCTCAATCTGATATTATTTTATTAAAATTCGCAATTTAATTATAACCAAAATATTATTTTCATTGTAATTTCACCAACGAAAGAATTGTTTCTACTTATTGAAGTACAGTGATGTAAATTGAATATCTAAACAGAATTCCCAGAGAGGTTCAATTTTACCAGAGGCATTGAGCCAAGGCATATGTCTGATGAGTTACAATAATAAAATAAAGACGACAATGAATTCAAGAAATGAATAAGTTCTCAAACTGATTAAGCAGGACTATCCATGCAACACTGCTCTGCCAAAATTTGACATATGCACATCTCAAAGCGTGAGAAATTTGCCATTGGGAAAGTCAATGTTGTAGAATAAAGATCTTCTCTCTGGATTCTTTGCATAACAACAATGTTGTAGAAACAATGCTTTGCTTCTACCATTTGTCACAGTGAGAAGAAAAGCGAGCAAACCAAAGACAACCTCAATTTCCGGATATGATTTTCAAACGCGACAAAACATCCAAACTTACCCGCCTCGAAAAATTAGTCCTTTCAGTAAATGTAATATAAAATTAGCACTATACCACAAACTTTAATAAAAATTCCCATTTAAGTAATAATCTAGGTTGGTCTTTGAAGTATGTGAGTGTGTGTGTGAACTTTCTGACTTTTCCTTTCCATTTCGAGTTTGGCACAGCAAATGTAAATTTGTGTAGCAATCTTTTGCATTCCATGAGAAAAGAGCATATGTGCATAAGTAGTCTAGAGGTACGGACTCCCACCATTATTAAACTCTCTAGTCTACCTTTTGTTCCATGTTACACGTTCGGCTCCTTTTGACTTTCGCTTTCTTTCTAACGCATCTTTTCACTTTTATAACTGTGTTTTACTTGTACCTTGGAACCGGAGATTCATGGGATTTACAAATGATCCATGCGTCATTTGATACTGTATACCTAATCTGTCTTTTTTATCCATTCATTGAAAATGGAGATTTATGGGATTACAAAGGAGATTTGTCCCGATTGAGTTTTGACACTTGTTATTTATTTATTTTTTTGGGTAGGTAATACACTCAAACACCCAAGTGAATTGGATCCTGCACTTTACCATAGTAGCACCTTATTTGTTGGGCCCAGGCCTGCAAGCAGGAGATCCGCTGAGTCATAACTGTTATCCTAGGCTCTTTACGTGATCGTTATCATAGTAGCACCCTACTCGCTGGGCCGAGCCTGCAAATAAGAGAATTGGTAAGCCATAACTGTTACCCCAACCCCACGAGGGCATTAGTGGTCAATGTGCAGGGAAATAAGGTTAACTCCCAAACGTTTCCCATTTCGGAATTCGACCTTGGGACCTCCACTTACACAAACCACTTGGGGATACGCACCAATGACCACTAGACCACCACTTTCAGTGGTAGGTGGAGATGCCATTTACCATCCCATACATAGAGATGCTATATTGCTATTTGAACAAAGAGCAGTTGGCCTTGGCCAAGCGGTAGCTCTAAAGATTTTTTTGATAGGTTTATTAAAAAACTTGAATATGTCGACATTACAACAAAAAAAAAAAAAGTAAGAATCTTACGTAGGATATGAATTTTGCAATATAAGTGACATCCTTATCAAAATTTGTCTATAGTACTAGCAAAAGAATACATAATCAACTATAAGTCATTCGACATGTGATGTGAGAATAAATAGACCAAAAAAAAAAGTTATAAATTTATGATTAATTAAATTAAATACACTAACCACTAAATTATTAAATAACTACTCATAAGGAGTGTCCTAAAGAATAAGGTTTTACCTCAGAACACATAAACAATCATTAACAACACCAAATCATTACAACATCAAATGCCAAAACCAAAAAATACACCTATCATCTACTTTCACTCACATTATGATTGGGGCATGATTTCAGTTAGTCATAATGGCTGAAAGTCCCTTTGCCCTCCCCTCCACTATAAATAGAGGAGGCCTCCTCATTTGCAAATCATCTACACATTTACACTTGCACATTTAGAAGCTCTAAAATTGACTTGGGTGGGGACTCTTGTGACTTCCTCATTCTAAGTCACTTTCAAATGTTCTAAAGGGTGTATTAATCTCCCTAAAAGATCAAGAAAGGATCCAAGGAGGAGATTGGAGATTGAGAAGTGATCAAGGGAGGAGCTTGGAAGATCAAGAAGTGATCATAAAGGGGAATTGATGACCGAATTTTCCCAAGAACACCCGAAAAAGGAAAAATGAGCAAACTTTGTGCATGCATGTATAAATCTGTTTCTCATTTAATTTCCAAGAAATATCATATTTTTGTGTGATGATATGGGATGGTTAGATTGAACATGCTACTGTTGGAATACCTAAATGTTTTTCAAGACTTTAGTTGTTAGATCTTTATTTCCAAAATAATAATATGATTTCTATGACATATTGAATGATGATTTGTGTAACATGGACAATGGCCACTGCCTTCTAGAAGACCAACTTCGGTTGGGCGAGATGGGTACCTAAAACCTTCCTATCTTGTTACTTAGCCTCTGATCTTAGATTGATGGCTCATAAACTAGACTTTTCCATGTAAATTTTCGTGTTTTTAGAATGTGACTTGGAATTAAAGCATTGTAATCGTATCAAGGCAATGTAATTTTGTTGTATTTTAAAAAAAAAAAAGATGTAAAATTATCATTATATCAATAAATGAGTAATTTCAACACAATTATTATTGTCAAAGTTTTTTTTTTCCCCTCTATTTTGATCAAAACAAGTGGCGACTCCAAATTGTACTATCATCAATCTAGGGGAGTACATCTCCAGTGATAAAAATTTTGAGGCTACAAATCATTTATTTGGCCCATTAGGTTTCCGGTCGTGGCCCTCGCAAATACATTTCAACTCATTCATTTATCATAATGAAGTCGACATTCTTTTAAATCTCAAAAATCGTCTATGATTGATTATATACTAAATTTTGTAGTAATCTCCTTTTCAATGTACATAATCAATGAGTCCATTAGAAAATCATTACGAAGCCTAGATTTGATAATATTCATAGCTAAAAATGCTCGCTCTATAGTTGTAGTAGAAACTGTAAGAATAAGCACAAGTATAACTACTCTATAAACAAGTGGATATGATATTGATTTTCTGGTTCTTACCAACCATTGAAATAATTCAGAAAATATTTGATAGATTTTTAAAGTTTGGATCCCGAACTACTCTCATAACGATGAAGCTCCATTTTCAATAGTAACTTTTCATGGTTTGTGAAATCTTGCGGATAAAACTTGTTTACCACATTCATTCATAGACATTTTTTTTTGGTAAACTCAAGAATTCATTAACTAGACAAAGCACAACAAATAGCATCCCTCTGCCAAGCCTAAAAAACAAAGGGAAGGAGGGACGCCACATTACAGAAAAAAATTGAATCAAAGAGAGTTGCAAATTTGGCCAACTCATGTGCTATCATATTAGCTTCTCTTTTAACCCATGAAAATGAACAAGAACTAAAATTAGAAGAAAGGGAAATGATATCAGAAACAAAAGCAACAATCACCTAATAAGGGTCCTCAGGATGAAGAGTAATGGCATCAATGCAAAGTTTGGAGTCGCTCTCAACAATAATGCTGGTGAAGTTCTCCATTTTGGCAATCTGGAAAGCCCATAAGATGGTTGAAGCTTCTACAAGGGTCATCCTCATTAACAGTGTGTGTCCACACCAAGCATAAGGAACCGTGAGCATCCCGAGCTACCACCGCCATAGTAGAAAAGCTAGTGCGTACTGCAACATCAGTGTTCAGCTTGATAGTACTAGCAAAGGGATTCTTCCAGCCACAATTTAAAGTACTCTTATCCTGCCTCTCAACCTCTAGCAAATTGCAATGTTCCTCAATTCTATGCTCCAAGTTTTTAATGATAGTTAGGATATTGAGCTTAGACTCTTTGTGGACCACTTGGTTCCTAGTAGCCCAGATGCACTCCAGAATTCATAGACACAATTATTAGATAAGAGAGAGAGAGAGAGAGAGAGAGAGAGAGAGAGAGAGAGAGAGAGAGAGAGAGAGAGAGAGAGAGAGAGAGAGAGAGAGAGAGAGAGAGAGAGAGAACGTTGACTTAGCCAAATGGCCTAGACATCGACAATGGTGGATGGGTGGTCCTAATGGAGACACGGCCAGACAGTCGTGGTTTGGTGGAGACGCAAGTAACAAGTGATGCAACTAGATGGAGACGACGACTAGAACGTGGTGGCAGTGGATCGGGTAGATTCTACCTCCTCACATAGGTGATTTGGGATTTGTTTAAAGTTTAGGATTTGATTTGAAATTTGTGATTTGTTGGCCTGTTAGGGATTTGAGATTTATTTTACTAGGCTAAAGGCATTTTTTGTTTGTTTTTTTAGTGACTTTTGGCTATGTGATGGGTCGGATTAGTAATATTTTTTGTGGCTCATTTGCAATTGTTTTGGGGTTGATGGGAACTAAGTATATATATTTTGAGCCCAAATATATATATATATATATATATATATATATATATATATATATATATATTTAATTTGGGCTCAAAATATATATAGTAGTGTAGGGGATTGAGATCTTGTGCAATATCTAGGATATTGCATGGTTTAAAATTGTGCAAGTAAAAAAGAGTTAAACAGTAAAAAAAAAAAGTTATAATTGTTACACAATTATAAACTTTGTAATACCTATACAATATCTAAAGTATTGTTCAAAATCTCAATCATAGCGTAAGTAGTGTGAACTAATATTTACCTGAGTAAATGGGTTATCATTAGGCTAAAAAAGATACTAGCATTTAACATCTTTGAGGCTAAACTGGTTTTGGTCGGCCATGGGTGAATATATATAAAATCTCAGTCAAAGCCTCAAAGGCACCATGAAATTTACTATAAAGAATAAAAATCATTCCAATACCTCAACTTTTTACGGTAATCAATTTGAAGGAAAGACTTTCTGTTGCCAATTCTCTGGCCCCACCAACTAAAATACTGAACTGGCTTAGGAATCACAAAGGGGTAGGTTTTCTACTTGACTTGTCACTTTAATTAAATTAATAGCTTAATAGACTAGTTAGAATTGGCCTTACCATGTTGTGAGTCTTGAGTTTTGTGATTATGTGAGTAACACGGAATTTTGACTCTTTGTCACTGTGTTTGGATAGAAGGATAGAAAAGTGAGAAAAAAAGAAGAAGATAATATAGTTAATATTTGTATTCTTTTGGAATAAATATCCTTTATCCCACTTTTTTTGTTCCATTTTATATTCCACTAATTACAACTCATTACATGTATTTTTTTTTTCCTTATAAAATAATTAGGATTGAAAATGGAAACAAATCAAATACAATCTGAGACATGTTATATTGTATATGGTTTTTTTATAAGAGAAATAAAAAAGTGGAGACAACAAAGCATCCTATAATAAATTCTTATTTCATCCTATAATTGAATTATTTTAAATAAACTAGATATGATTGTCAAATCAATTAATGTAAAAATTTGCTCTCCAATAAATGAAAGAATGACGTGAGTAGATTATATCAGAATGAAATGGAATAGAAAAAAATAGTATATTTTCTCTCATTTGTTTGGGAATTTATAAAAGAATGAATATAAAGAAAAGAAATATATAATTTTACTACTATGTCTCATTCACCTTTTATTTATTTTTTCTAAAATAGGGATAAAATTGATATCTCACCTCCAATCCATTAATGTAATGATTGTCCCTCTCGTTTTTGGAAAGAATGCTTAGGAGAGTGAGGTTAAGTAGTTTCGAACTTTTGTCCATGTGTTTGGATGTATATATCTTTTTTTTTTCTTTAAATTTCCTTGGAATTTTTTTATTTGATTTGTAGATGATGAGAACCCTAATTACAATATTCGGCTTTTTAAGTCATGAATATTTTTCAAAACTAAGTTTCATAACAAATGGAATATGATTTTCTAATGAATTTTATATATTTATTTATATATTGAAAGAGAAATTTCTACAAAATTTACTGCAAAAATAATCATAAAGGATTTTCAGAATTTAAAAGAGTGTTAAATTTCATTTTAAATAGATGATTGAGTTGAAATATATTAAGAAATAGTTATTTGTATCTTTTCCTTTTATTTATATTTTTGTTAATATTGAATATATGCTAATTTGGAATTTCATGAATTAATTTATTTTTTGAATCATAATATATTTATTATTCTTGAATGCTATTTTTTGTTCTATGTTTTAGCTCCCCAAAGATGAAATTCTGGTTCTATCCCTCCACTCTAGCTCTGATTTTACATGGAAGGAAAAATGAACTTCAGCTTTTGTTGGAGATCTCAGTAGTAGATATATCATATAAGGTTCATTTTCGCCATTTGAACATTCTGTTCAGTAGTAATCCCCTTCCCAAAAAGCCCCACTTATCTATAAGGGCGTGAGTTCCAAAATTATAAAGTTAATTATAGATCCTCAATAGACTAATCATAATGGTTCACATGTATTCTAATACAACACGGCTGGACACTCCCACTTATATATAAATAGGAGTGACTAAATTTCACTTTGGTTGTTAATCTACCATAATCCTCCTATTTTGTCGGGGTTTAGGGTCGACAAAAAAAAATATGATACTAGATACTTGACACAAAAGTTAAAGAAATGACTTAAGTGAAAAAAGAAAAAGAAAAAGAAAAAGAACACCAATACATTGTGCAGCAGCACCTATCACTACCCAAGGTTAGAAACGCCACAGCACTCACAGAAAAGGTCACTTAAGAAGGCAAATTAAAGGCCACTAGCTACTTTAACCGTAAGAGATCAATATTAACTGTAGATGTCTTTAGGCAAAAACTCAATTCGACAATGTGGGAAGACACTCACAATAATTAAACGTATATATAAAGCTTAGATAAAGACTAGACAATGTGTCAATCCCGTTCAACTTTACATCAACTTGCGTGCTCGTTCCACTAAAAATATTATTTGTCTCACCTCTAAAGTTGTAGCAGATTTTTGACCTATACCGACCTCGGCGGGGACCAAATTTTGCAACGTAGGTCTATAGCTCTTAGATGATGAAGCCTAAGAATGAAATCTCTTTGCAATTCTACAAGAATACATAATATTTTTCACAATTGTTGATGTGTTAAGTTGTAATTGATATATAATAGAAGTAGTGTCAGTCCAATATGAAAGCCAAATAAAAATGGTGTCACAAAATTTCACATGAGATGTTTAAAAGTGATGTTATTCCGTTAACAACTTTTCACTTTAACAAGTTGTAAACAGAAGTTATGTTCCTCACTTTCTCTCTATATATAAAGAAAAACAGTTATAGAGTTACTTTTTATTTTTGGGTAGAGAATAGTGTGATAGAGTAATATGAAAAGAAATAAATAGACAAAGATACGCATTTGCACCACTGTGGGTGACTTTAGTGACAGAGGTGTACTCCCATGAGCGGGGAATTTGTGGATAATATTGTCTACATTTGGGTGGTGTGAAGATTTTTATTTTTTTTATCAATTGACAAAGGTATAGTCCCATGTGAAGGGACAACATTAGAAATTATTTTTGGGGGATAAAAACATAAACTAAACTATTTTAGAAGAATATACTAAAGTTCAAGACTAAATTAATATAGGAAAAATAAAACTAACATCTATTCAGTATTAAATATAAACAAAGGAAAAGAAATAATTATGTCTCAATATATTTTAGATCAATCATCTACCAAAATGAAATTTGATGTTCCTTTAAATCCCAAAAATCGATTGAATTATGTATGATTGAATTTTTGTACTGAATAATTCAAAAAAAATCTAAGAGTATTCTAGAAAACCATCTTCGCTTTGTTTCCCTTTTAATAATAATAATAAAAAAAAAATCTAAGAGTATTCTAGAAAACCATCTTCGCTTTGTTGCGAACCTAATTTTGATATAATATTCATAACTAAAAATTTTCGTTCCATAGCTTCAGTAGAAATTAGGAGAATAAACATAATTCAACCACTTGATAAACAAGTTGATAGGTTGTTGATCATCTGGAAAAAAAAATGATGATAAAACATATGTTTGCTTCGATCGGCCTAAAACCATATTTATCAAAATTCTGAAGGGATAAAACCTAATATGAAATATATTGATAAAAATATAAACAAAGCATAAATACACATTTTCAAGAGCAGGGAACTACCCTAGAATAGAATTAAAAGAGTAAGCTTACTCGAAGGCACTTAGTCTCTTATTTCTCAATTTATCCTTAATATTTTGTTGATTAGGAAAATATTTTTTGTTTACTAAAGGATTTTAATGACATAAGATAAAACACCCAAAACTATATATATATATATTATATATATATATTATATATATATATATTATATATATATATATATATATAATTATTTAAAACTGTTAAGTAAATCCATTTTATAGAGAATTCATTTTACATATGACATCATGGGCCAAATGTAAATTTAAAGTCGGCCATTTCATTTTTATTTTGGCATTTTGGGCGAATGGAATTCTAGAGGTCCAAATGTAAATTTTAAGGGGTCGGGTTTAAATAAATATTTATATAATTATATATTATTTTAAAAAAAATATATTGGGGATGTTAGGGCCACAACTACCACGTATCCATGGCCCTTCTTGGTTTTAACATAGGTCCGCCTCTGTCATAGTGTCATCTGGTTTGGTAAGGTCAACGTTCTGAGTTTGAGTTCTAGGTGAAACAAAATTGATACTCTGGATACCCACTGGTTACATTGAGGCGGAATCTTCCATGGATTGCCCGATATTTATTTATTTTTTCCTTTTAATTTAGCAAAAAAAAAAGAAAAAAGAAAATTGAAAGATATCTGCATTTGGTTTTTCTGATGTAGTGATTGGAGTAACATAACTTTCACATAAACTCATAATTGATATTACTTTTATCATTAATCATAATATACTATCTCAATAGTTGTCAAGAGTCTTATCACTCAACTTGCATATCTTTTATAATGTTTTTAATGAAGACATTTAAGATTTAAATTTCACTTAACCTATTTATCGAATTATCTAATAAATATATATATAAAAGTTTCTAAAAGTAATGAAAAAAGATTATGAAAATTGTTATGTCTCTAAATTTTTTATTTTTGTATCTCCCTTAGTCATTAGAACGAATCTGACACCACGTGTTGTTCAAGTCATTGCCTCTTAACAAGTTCTTCATTATCAATAAGTCAATAAATTCGATTTAAACAAATATATTATCATCATCATTTAGGTATAAAGTATAATAATAAGGACCATTAACCGAGAGGATTGTCGTACAACATTTCTTAATTAAATTATAGCCTATGTACCGAAAGGCCATGTATTGTCGTACAACATAATTAAATTATGGGGTCCATGGTGTCAAGGCCCGCTTAATGTAAAATTCTTCTTCTACTAGTTTTTATTTTCAGTAGGTAGGTCTTCCTAGTGATTGTTTTCTTCAAAAAAGCACGCTTTGTGTCCCTCTCACATGCATCCCAAAATGCCTTTCCCTTATTTGGAGGTCTGTGTGTGTTAATACTAATTAAACTGCAACAAAGGATGCTTAAACTCCTTGAAATAATAAAAGAGAAAAAGAGCCATTTGCATGGAGTTAAAAAGCAACATTTGGGATTGAAAAGGTGAGAGGGATGGTGGAACATATCATTATATTTAGCTCAAATTGGATGCACATGGTTGAGACAATTATATTCCTGCGTTCCACGTAAAAGACTCCATATGCATTGCATAGGGTAACATGACTTTTATGCATTTCTTTTACACACTAATTTGGTCTCCTAAATTAGTATTATTGAAATCTCTAATGTAATCAATCCTATAAGAAACATAAAAGTTTTGTAAAAACTAAAAATAAAATCTGATTAAGAATAAAACAATATATTACTCTTAGACAAAAAGTAACACATATATGAAACCATGTGACAAAAGAAAACATGTCACGTGAGAGAAAAAAGAAACAAATGAACTTATTATATATAAAAACATTGAATAAGGTAATCTCACATATTTTATAGCGCGTGCAAGAAGGACTAGTATAAAGAGAGATACAAAAGGAGAGTTAAAGTTTTAAAATTTTGATTATCTAGGTTTTTTTATTAGGCAAAAAGCTTGTATAATTATTATCTTTAAAAGATTAAGGTTGGTAAAAATTATGTTGAAATCATTGTAATGAGATGATGAGTACTGACACTTGAATGATCAGGGGAATGATAATTGGATTTGTGGCATGTATTTAGCAATCATATGGTGCAGATTAATCTATTACAAGCCTTTTTGGAGCTTGGATAAAGTTGTTCCAAGGCGTGCATGCTCATTATTTATACGGGTGATTTGATTAGTACAATCCATGATTAGTACCTGATTCAAGTGAGACTCTCTTTCTCTTCACATGTGAGAAGAAATTTATATTGAATTCATCATATAATTGTATGTATTTAATCAAAACAATTGAGCTTTATTAAAATATAAATTTACAAAGAAAGTTAGTCAAGGAGAACATGCGAGTCATGACTATCGAGTCGCTCATCATGCCAATTATTACACACTTCACTGGGTGGAAAATTTTGAACGCCCCTGTATTTAATGAACTTAATTCCTAGGGAAATGAAGGACAGGATTATCCTTCTTTGTTTACAGGACGAAACAGACAAGCAGCTAATTGATCCTTGGGATCTGTTTGGCAGTCCAAAATTAATTTTCACATTTGCATAAAAATTATGGAAAAAACTCTAATTTAATTACTGCTAAATTATACTAATTCCATTAATATATAAGCGTACACTTCAAACATATTATGTCTCGTTAATTTTCACTTGTGGTATGCTTTTAATATGTAGAGACCAAATGTGTCCTAGGTCAATCCAATAAGATGAGTTCTAATGAATTATTGTCATTAAATAACATTATTGTTGTAGCAATAGTGTACTAAAAGAAACCGCCATAAAATTTGTTTGGAGTTAATCATATAGAGGGTCCAAACTCCAAATACCATTTAGAACCAATAAGTACAATTCTAATAATAATGTAACGTATTGTAGAGAGGTTCTGCGTTTTATTATTTCTCATAAACTGTAACAGTTTGAAAGAGGAAAAACAACTGTCGAAATTAACTTCAGTTTGAGCATAGATTATTAGGGAATTAATGTTGAGGCAGTTGCGAGGATAGTATGAGCTAATGATATCACCCACGCAGAATCATGGTCCCACTCACTCTAAGATGATTAGTAGCAAAGAGTGAGATATTTGAGATTGCACATATATATTTATACTCATTGTTGGCTCATCATTTGGATAGAGTAGGATTTCTATGCCCTTTGAGAAGTTGTGAAGGGTAACTCTGGTAAAATGCACGTGAATATATTACACATTCTCCTTATTTAAACACCCTACATTGCAACTGCCGGAAAACAAGGCCTACAATCATTCTCTATACACAGAGAACACAAACACCCTCTCTCCCACTCTCTCTCTCTCTTTGATTTTTTTTTTTTTTTTTTTTGTTTTTCTTTTTTTCAGGCAAAGAAAGACACAAAGCTTCTCTCTAGATAGACTATCTTTTATTCATACATCATGGACTTTAACAACTCACCAGCCAACTCACCCTCCTCGTCAAAGTCCAAAAGAAAACCCCAGCAACAACAGCAGACACCACTACAAAACCAACAACAAGGAGAAGTAAGGTTTCTAGGAGTAAGAAGAAGGCCATGGGGAAGATATGCAGCAGAGATAAGAGACCCTTCAACCAAAGAGAGACATTGGCTCGGCACTTTTGACACTGCAGAAGAAGCTGCCTTGGCCTACGACCGTGCTGCTCGCTCCATGCGAGGTTCCAAGGCTCGCACCAACTTTGTTTACTCTGACATGCCACGCGGTTCCTCTGTCACATCTATTGTCTCTCCTGACGAATCACAGCATGACATCTCAGCTCTCTTCACTCCTGGTCCTCAACAACAACAACAACAACAACATGATACTCATACAAGTACAACCAATCCCAACACTCAGCTTTTTTTCACTCAGGACCCTTTCAATGCTGCGTGTCCATTTTCTGGTGTAGATGGATGGGCCCAAGGGAATACAGCTTTGGGCTCTTACCAGCCCATTACGGGTATTATGGACACTACTGGGCTTTCAAACTCAAACTCACACACGTACTCTGATACCACTCAGCTTCCTCCCTTGCCTCCTGATGCATCATCTTCTTTTTATGGGTCTGGATCAATGGGGTCCGATATGGCTCAAGGAGTTTGGACTGACACGAGCTTTTTTGGGTTCTCTGAAGAAGCTACAAATGGGCTTGGCTCCGCAAGTAATGGGCCTTACTTGGGCTTTGATTCTAATGAATTTGTGCAGCACAGCCCACTCTTTGGAAGGATGCCACCTGTCCCTGACACCGGTACCGAAGGATTTGATTTAGGTTCATCTTCTGCCTACTTCTATTAAGTATTATTAAGTATTTACTATTTCAACATATGTGTCCGTTTATGTGTGTTTTTGTTCTTTTCATTTTGCTGATTTTGGAGCGATAAAGGTAACGGTTTACATGAGGTTGGAATGTAAAAGCATGGTGCTTTTTTATTTCCTTGGTTTGTTTTCTTTTGGGGGGTCAAGTAATAGGCTAATAGCCACATTGTAATTGTTTCGCTAAGCTTATTGCGAGATTTTGACCTTAATTTGTCTAGTCTTCAAATGCGTAATGGTCTGATAAACTACCCCACTCACACCCAAAATTCTCTCTCTGGTGTCAATGGTAACACTCAAAACTCTTTTAGTGCTTGTTAATTATGAGCTTTCTTTCGAATGAATATATTCACGTCTCACCTTTTTGAAGTACACACCAGTCCAAGGTTTTGAAAGATTGTGTGTCCAGCTTTAGAACATTTTAATCGAAGCCTAAAAGTAGCCATTTTGTGGAGTGAGACATATTTGTTAAAGGAGTCATTATCCAAGGTTTGATAGATTGTGTCCAGCTTTCGAACATTTTAATTGAAGCCTAAAGTAGCCATTTTGTGGTGTGAGACATGTTGGTTAAAGGAGTACTGATAATTGCTTTATTCTGGCGAGCAATGCACTCACGAGTCACGACTTGCATTCCTATCAATTCAACATTCTTATGAGTAAGAAGCACGGTGCTCCAGAGTAAAGAACAATTTTTCGTGGGGTCAGTCAACTAAAGTTTTTTAAAATAACAGTATATTTAAATCCTAAATGAATTATTTGTAAAAAATGGGGAAAAGAAAAAGATAATTGGCTCCATCCACACCATAAGGTCTAATAATATTCTGACCAAACAGGACAAAAAAAAAAAAAAAGCATTGAAATATGTCACACATGGTATCAAAATTCAAAAGTAGACAAATTCGTATATTACGAATCAATGGACAGCTCTACCAAAATACAATTCTAGGGAGTTTCCAACTTTCAACGTAATCTGAAATTCACAATACCAGGGGCAGTATTCCACCTATCTTGAAAATGCTAAGACTTATATTATTAAAGAAGTAAAAAAAAATGCCGGCTGTGGAATCCGAATCACACAAAGAAGACTGGTGATGTGATACTTGTAGCGGCTGTATTGGTCGTTTTACACGAGTTGATGAAAATAGAGGGCTAAGATTGTTAAATGTGTCATAAACATGTTTACCGCCCAGGATATAAAAAAAACACGGCTTCTTGGGAAATTCTGGGGTTGACCTTAGAACATAGTACCAAACTCAGATGATTATTGGTGATCAGTTTCTACTTTCTACGTTACGTAGAATTAGTCTTTGCGGCCTTGGTGATGAAATTTCTAAGCATAATATCTATGAGGTATCCAAATTTATCATATCTATCTATAAAGATAAACGTCCTCATAGGGGCTGGCTCTCTTAATCCACCATGTCAAATGACACTTCTTGATCCTAAACAAATTCTTGACTTTGCCAAAATAAAAAAATTCTAATAAGAGCTTTGGACACTCAAATTAGAACCACCCAAAAAAAGAAACACTAAACACAAATAAGGCATTGGGTTGGAAAAAGTATCATTTTTATTTTAAAATTTATCTATTTGGTCCATTTCTTAATTTAAATTACATATTACAGGTCTAACATACTATCACGTCATTTAAAATTTTATATAATATGATTGTGTATACCGTTAAATCCACCAAACATAATTTGAACAATGAAATTAAAAAAAAAAAAAAAAAACATTTTAAAATAGATCATATTCCTTTCGTTGCCAAATTCACTTGTGTGTTTTCACCAAAAATAAAAAATCACTTGTGTGCTTGGCGCATTTGGGAAGCCAACGCGCTATGCACACTCTCAAAAAGTCAAGAGCACGTGATACTGTTACGCGTCAAAAAAAGAAAGAGACATTGGTGAGTCCAGGTTTAGCGTCTGAAGCTAGTTAATTAATTGTATGCAAGTTGGTTTTGTGAAAATTCAACTGGGTCCCCTTGAACATAATGCGAACACAAGAACATAGAAGACTTTCTTATATCTTTTTTTTTTGATAAAAGACTTTCTTATATCTTTTGAACTTGACCAACCCAGTTATTTTACTATTCAATTTCTTCCTCTCTTTGCATCCTCTCGTCTTCTTTAAGTCCTTGATAGAGTTTCTCGGTCCATTTTAGCATAACTACTTGTGAAAACTCAGCATTATTAACTGCTGTGCTGTCTATCTCCATATTTTGACACAGTCATGAATAACAATTAACGACTACACAGAGACTTCACCATATCAACCTTGGAGAGTTGGAGACACAGCCAAGATGGAATTTTGGAGTATTTCTAACCATGAATTTTGCCTTGAGAGTCATCTATACAGGTCAGTAATTTGAGCTTCTAGTTTTCTTAGTTTTTGCTTTCGCTGAAGATTTTAGTTGTGCTGAGTTGACTTATAAGTCATAAGCCTATTACGTAACCGTTTACTGCTTAAGCTACTTTTGTACAACAGCTTCAACAAATATGACTTCTGAATTCTAATAATCAAAGCAAATGATTTCAAATAAATAAACTTTTAGAAAGGATTGTGAAAGCACTGCACAGTGAGGTGTCTTACTTTCTGTATGAAAAAACCATATGACTAACTACTTGCCCAACCAGATTTTCAGTTCAAATCCCAACAGCCATTAACAAGAACACCTTCATAAAATTGCTTCAATTGGGTTATGGGAGAGTGAATTTTCTGGAAGAGAGATGATGGGATAATGGGGATAGAGAAAAAAGGAGATCCCCATGTGTTTGTGAAAAAAAAGAGAAAAGGGAAAGGTAGGCAGGATGACTGGGTTGGGATTAGACCGGGCAAACGGTCGGGTCAAATGGGTTCGGGTAAAAAACAAGGGTCGTTCTAAATGGGTTGCACAAGCTATAACCCTTATCCGGTCTTTTAAGGTTCGGGTCAAAACCGGGTTAACACGTATTTTTACACATGAAAAAATATATATATAAAAAAATGAAAATAAACTTGATCCTATAGTCCAAAATTATCATTTAGTTTTCTTTGTCTTCCTTTCAATACAAATAAGAGAACACATAAACAAAAACACTCACAAATAAAAGAATATGGGAAAAAAAATACTAGATGTCATAGACCATATCAAATTATCAACCTCCTTAGATGTACTTTTTTTTTTTTTTGCTAATTGAACCTCCTTAGATGTATTAGTTGCATGAAAATTATGAAATTAAATTAAATTACCTATCAAGATGACAATATATATAAAGTTTCAAGAATAAAACATAATATGTTTAGGTAAAAAAAAAAACACTAAATAAATTAATATGAATTGGACCTCAATCTACTCGAAGTTGGTAGTAGTTCTAGCAGTGAAAATATTTATACTTGAAAATTGCACCTCAAGTTGGTGAGTAATTTCATTAATATTTTCATTTATAATACAAAGTTTTAATATAACTTTAGTATACAATGTAAATGGGTCAATAAATATTTAAAAGTTAATAAATATGGCTATTCTATTAATGGATTAGAATATTATCTTCAAATCCATTTAATTAACTTTAAGTGCAAATCAAAGTTTCTACACTTTTTGGCAAAAGACAAGATTGATACTAAGAATTTTATCTCAAATGCTAAAAGTTGATTCAAGAAGTAAACGCAGTTATAATAATACTCAAAAGAACGTGTGCCATTAAAATATTAAATAAAACTAAGAAAATAGATTGCAATTCTCTTTCTACCAAGAAGAGAACATCCAATTTTGTGTGTTGATTTGGTTAAGTCTAGCCTATTTCAAATACAAATTTAATTTAAGAATTGTTTTTTTAATTGGCATTATGTAAACTTTTATAATAGTCAAATTCCAAATCATTAAAAAAAAAAACTCTCATAATACTTTAATTCCTAACATAATAATATAGACTCCGAAAACAAAACAAACAAACAAACAAACAAACAAACAAAAACCTTTGAAAATGGGTGGACCCGACTTGACCCATCATTTTACGAGTCGGGTACAGGTTGATACCATATTTGTTCCCAGGTCGAAAAACCCCTACCCATACCCATATTTTTCCTTTGGGTTCAGGTCAAAAAATGGGCCCGGGTTAGATTTTGCCAGGTTTAGGTGGGATTAAAAAAAAAAATTGTATGATAGATAAATGATAGAAATTTGGGTTGATTTTTTTAATAAAGAAATTGGGTATATTGTTTTTTATTAGAAATTTTGTTATGTCTAAAATTATTTAATTTAAAATAAAATAAATATAATTTGGTTGATATTGGACATTGTAGAATTGAACAAATTGTTTGTGCAAGTGTATTAGTTTTTATACTTGATTACTTATATGTGTATTTGGAATAGGAGCATATGCATCTAAAATTAAATGTTATATGTAAAAAATGAAATATGGGAACCTTCACTTATTATTGGCAAAAAATGCTTCATGTATTTTGTTAATATTATTTCTATCATTCAATAGTGATTGTTTTTAAGTAAATATTTTTAGTTCTTCGGTGAGTACTACTAATTAAAATAATAATAATTGCAAACCATAAAAATATATTATTATATTACTAAGGAAAATCCAAAGAAATACGAAAGAATTCTCTTATAAATTATTATGCCCTCTTTGGTAATTTACACCTTAAACATCAATTTGGTAGGTGTTTACCAAACACTCAAATTATTGAAATCGCATTTTTTAATAGCTTTTACCAAACACTCTCAACTTTTTCAATTAGCCCATTTTCATTCAGCAATTATTAAAACCGCCACTTTTTGAAAAACCCATTTTCGAAAAGCTTTACCAAACTCACCCTACATCTCTTCCTAACAACATAGTGGTTATGGTGAAAGGAAAATTTATTGTAATAAATTTTTTTACCACAGCTCCAAATCCTCAGTGTTTTTTATTTGATAATTGCAGGACTGGATGCCAATCGAGTTGCTAGGAATCATTGGTGGAATTGATTGACCTAATAGGGAGATCCTGATACCCAAAAGAGACTAAATTTTTCAGCAGCTTTGGGTAATTCAATGGACTTCGATATAGGAATCGAGGATGTAAGAGTGGCAGTACTACAGGCACTATGGGACAAGGTAACACAACAGGCGATGGAGCTTGTTGGTGAAACAAGGGATGTGGTGCTTAACAAGGGCAGCTTTCAGGCATTCTCCAAGAATATTTCTGAGCTTAAAATCCTCCTTAGCTCATTGAATGCCAAGAAAGTTGTTGAAGCAAGAGGTTCAGAATCCACAAGAGTTGCATTGGAGACCTTGAATTTTCAGCTGAATAAAGGCTGCAAGATAATTAAAGATTGCAAATCTAAAAGCCGCATTCATCTCTTATTTAAGTCAAACTCAATGCTCTTGCAGATGGAGGATGTGGCCAAAGAGATTGCTAAGACTATTTCCTCGTTTCAGCTGATCAATCTTGATATAGCCTTGAACTTAAAGACTATGATTAACCAGATCATTGATAACTTGAGCTCAATGGAGTTTCAATCAGCATTCGCAACAGAAGCAATTACTTCAGAGATAGAGGATTTAATATCCCAAAGCAGTAAGAATCAGGAGAATGCTGTAAAGCTCCTGGAGAAGATTGCAGAAGCCATTGGTGCTAGTGTGAATGCATCCATGGTACAAGATGAGTTGGCGCTTCTAAGGCAGGAGAAAGAAGAAATGGAAGCTCAAAAGATGCAGGCAGAGGCGCTTCAATTATCACAGTTAATTCAGTTCTTGTACAGTACAGAAATTATTACAAGGTCACACGATGATGAAAGAATTGCCACATACCACCAGCAATACCCAATTGATTCATTCATATGTCCGTTATGCTATGAGATGATGACAGACCCAGTTGCGATTCCCTGTGGTCACAGCTTTGAGAGGAAAGCCATTCGGGAACACTTTGAAAGAGGAGAGAGAAAGTGCCCTACCTGCAGACATGAGCTCCCATCTCTGGATCTTACTCCAAACCTTTCACTTCAGAAACTCTATAGAAGAATGGAAGCAGCGAGATATGGACTTAAAATTCCAAGCTGCAGTGCCTGGAATCAAATCAAATGACTATTCTAGACAAAGCAAGGCCGTAGAGGACCTACAAATTTTGATGGAGAAGCCTTCATATACAGACAAAGTTGCAGAGGAAGGACTCATACCAAAGTTAGTGGAGATCCTGAAAGACAATAGGCTAAATAGTGCGGCAACACTAAAATGCCTTTACTACCTAGCTAAATATTGTGATCATCACAAGGTAAGCAACTGCTGAGTGCTGTATCAGCTAATCACATTACCATTGCATCTTTCACCTGACTAAATGTAAGAGTATTGTTGCTTGGAACTTACAGGAAGCCATTGTTGAAGCAGGGGCTGTGCGTCGCATTGTGAAGCTGATTTATAAAGATGGAACAGAACCTGATGCCATTGAAATCTTGTTGGAACTGTCAAAAAGTGAAACAATTGCAGAGAAAATAGGAAGTACAAAAGACTGCATTCCTCTTTTGGTTTCTTTACTCTCTAACAACAACCCTGACGTATCACAGAATGCCTACAAGGTGTTGCAAAACCTGTCCTCTAATACACATTTTGTCGTTAAGATGGCTGAAGCTGGACACTTCCAACCATTTGTTGCTCGTTTTAACCAAGGTAATAATATTACACACTCATACGATACAATATTTATTGACAAGCCAAAATATAAGTTCTCTTTTTGCAGGACCTCAAGAGACCAGAACATTGATGGCTGCAGCATTGATACCGATGCAACTCAAGGATGGCAACATTAAGGTCTTAAAAGAGAAGCAATTCACACATAATTTAGTCCAAATGCTCTCTTCAAGTGCCCCAGCATGCAAAGCGGCTTGCCTCAGATCTATCAAAAAGCTTGTAGAGTACCCCAAGATGGTAAAACGACTTCTAAAAGATCCTGTATTAATACCTCATTTGCTTGGTCTTATCTCATTCGTCAGGTCTGACCCACGTGAGAAAGAAGAAGCTGCAGAGATTCTTGCTCTACTGATCGGTGCCAGTGAGAACTTTGAACTTCAGAAATATCAGGGCTTGCAGGAGCTCCAATCAAAACATAATATCAGTCTCCTTCTACAACTTGTAGCTAGCTCTGATCCTCAAACTAAGGTTCAGTTCTTACATCTGCTGGTTGAGCTTAGCCATAAATCTGAGACAGCTCGAAATTTAATTCGACAAGATAAAAATGCGGTGGAGCAACTCTTCTCTTTGCTTCACAGTGACCAGCCTGTAGTCAAGCGATGGACAATGAGGCTCATATACTGCATTTCTGAAGGTGATCCTGCAGGGGTTCCACTACCACCATCTCCTGCAAAAGAAATAGCAATTACCACCCTGGCAGGCATCCTCACCTCTTCACCAGATATTGAAGAAAGGTCCACTGCTGCTGGAATCATTAGCCAGCTTCCCACCGATGATATTACTATTGACGAGATTCTTTGCAAATCGGACACATTAAAAGCCATTCATGAGGTGATTAGCAACGCTGATGATGAACATAATGGAAACGGGGCAACTGCTGACCAGGTAACATCTTTACTAGAAAATGCTCTAGCAGCACTTTTGAGATACACAGAACCAACCAAACCTGAACTTCAGAGGCAAATGGGCAAACTTGAACTATACCCTTCACTAGTTCGTGTTCTCTCCAGGGGCAGCTCACTAGCCAAGCAGCGGACAGCTACTGCACTTGCCAAACTATCCCAATCCACCAGCCAGTCAGTCTCTGATGCAACCATCATGACAGAGCAAGCCAAGCAGTCAATGTCAATGCTCTATGTGACAAAGTTCCTACCAAACATGTCTTGGTGCTGCTCAACTTCGTCAACAAATGCAATGTTATGTTCTGTTCATGGTGCTGCTTGTTCACATAGAGATACATTCTGCCTCGTCAAGGCAGATGCAGTGAAGCCACTGGTGCGAACTTTGAGTGAGACGGAATCTGGTGTGGCAGAGGCTGCTTTGATGGCACTAGAAACATTGCTAACAGACCATAGCACACTGACTCATGCAACTGCAGCCATCGTGGACAGCCAGGGAGTGGGCGCCATTCTACAAGTCCTAGAAAAGGGGTCCGTATCTGCCAAAACCAAAGCCTTAGACCTCTTCCAGAAGATCTTAAACCATACACAGATCACCCCCCCTCCATTATTTCAGCGGTTTGAGGGCATCCTCGTCCAGCTTCTTAATGAAGATGCACTTAAGAAAAAGGTAGCTTTGGTGCTTAAGCAAATGAAAATCCTTCCAGAGCAATCTTCTTACTTCTGAATTTATTTCATCTAATAGCAAGAAGCCAGAGTAAAGCATCTTGTCTTCAGCATTAGAACATTAAAATGTGGGCTCGTAGGGAGTTGAAAGAAGTTCTTGCTGCACACCACACTTGACCAAAGTTGATAATGTAGGAGGTTCAATATGCACAAGGGCTTCACCTTGTAAAAATTTAGTATTTTTCTTGGTGAGAGAATGCCAAAAAGTAAGCAGAAAAAAACCCATTCTAAAATCTCATTCACAGAGGTATCTAGGAATGAAACAAGCGTAACATTGCTGATGGGCATAACTCGCCAATGTTGGCATTGCGCAGAAGCTGCAACACCTGAATTCAGTTTTTGGAAATGAAGCCATCCAGTATGTAGTTTATAGCCGATTTCAAACATACTGAAAAAGAAAAAAGAAAATAAAAATCATATGTAGTTTAGGGGTAGTAAGTTGAGAGCTGAGATAGTATATATCACTGTCAATTTATTTTTAGAAAAATTCAGTACATAGTCTAGAATTGATGTTGTGTTGTATGAAATAGACAAAATGCAATTTTACATTCTGAATCTGTCACACATGTTTTGCGGATTCATCACAGTTCTAACTTCTATGTCACCAATAACAGGGCGTATGAAACTAAGAAACCATAATATAAGATCTCAATAAATATCAGAGTGATGCTAAGAATACTACAGATGTTACTACATAAACACGATAACTTTTAGAGTAATGCTAGAGATACTACAAATGTTACTACATAAGCATTGTGTCACCAATTACAATAAAGAAAAGTAATTCTTACCTTCATTTATTTATTATTTCATCAAAGTGGCAATAATCAAATTCATTGTCCACGTTACTTTGTAAGTATTTTGTAGTAACATATTATGAAACGTGTTTGTAAGTGCCGGATAAAAGTGCTAAGATTGAAAGTCCATATAGATTGAATTGTGTAAAAATATACGAAGTTGTACTCTTATGTGTTGTACAAGTAATCCTAATGCTACTAGTACTAGCAAAGGTAATGGGCTAAGATGCACTAGACCATCCATATCAGTTACCACTAACATCAAAACCAAATTTGAAGTGAAAAATAAATACAAGGCTACAAACTTAAAAAAAGAAAAAAAGAAAAAAAATAAGGCATTAAGTTTTACTCTACTTAAACACTAAAGAGAAATCGAAAAGGACTTGTACGATTCCACCCATAATTCCATAAAATCAGGGAATCAAACTACTAATCTAAGAACAAAAAATAATATAAATTGAACATGGTGTGTCTTGCATTTGTACATAGCTGCTCCTTAGCTAACTGGCCTTTACTTGTTATATGACGAAAATTTTGTTGGGGAATTTGCCAAGATCAGAAAATAAATGCGACTTTGAGGTGTGTAATCAGTATCTTTAAGGTGATAATTGCCTCCACTCTAAAAGAGTTTTGCTTCCGGATTAAGGCAATTCACCTCCAGGATACAACAAAGTCACCAATTACAGAAAGCAAATTTCGGTAATTCCTTTAAAGAAAAGAGTTTTGCTTTCGGGTTAAGGCAATTCACCTCCAGGATACAACAAAGTCACCAATTATAGAAAGCAAATTTTGGTAATTCCTTTAAAAAGTATTCTTACAAAATTGTGTATTTAATAATGAATAGACACTTTAATTTGTAGACAATTTAATTGGCACCATTCTAAAACAATATAACCATTCAGAAAATAACTTCCATGAGTTAGTTATTTTTTACACCAAAACCACACGTGCATGTGTCATGTGTCCAAGTGCCAAATGTGTCACTAATGCCTTTAATCACAAACTCACTTCTATATAACTATATATTATAACAAATATACAACAATCCCCCACTTAGTGATATGAAGTGTTTAGTCAAATACTAATTTCATCATGCATACAAGAAGGTATCTTTCGATTTAAACCTCAATTAGTGTAAGCATCTCAAATTTCTGACAAAGCCAATGGTGGCCTCAGCTTAAACCAAGACTTTTTGTGTCAGAAACAGAAAATACCACACACATGACTCCATCTAATTTTAGCGAATAAACTTACAATAATAATAAAAAATTTCACTTAACCAAGTTCTCTATCCTAGCATTTCATGAATATTTCCAAAAATAAACCTTAAACTTTTATCGGAAGTTATTCCACTTCTTATGTTTATATAGGTGAAGTTCATTTTCATGTCCTTGTTACTTTAGATATTACATGAACTTCATTAAGAGTAAATACTCATCCTCAAATTACCGTAACAGTCCGCACTGAATATCTTAGAACGGGTTTATCATAATAAAACATATATGTTTTAGTGCTATCCCAGCCACATAACTGTAACTTGTTATTACCCATTAAACCTTAAAATTATTTGTTTCAATAATATAAGGTTGGGTTCCCATTACAGGTGACTTTTATACAAAAGGTTTCAAACCCATTCTACTAGATATTTCCTTTCACCAATTCTTGAGACATCTTAGGTAAAATTTTTTTATCAAGTTGTCACTTGATTTTACGTAAAAATAGTTATGAGCTCATCAAACTATTTATCGTCTCACGTACACAAGTTTTAGACTCAAATGTCTAAAATTCTCATTTCGCAAATTATGGTGGCTTCATTCTTACGGTGCAAGATATAACTATCATTGGATGTGGCCACATCTCTTTTATAACATCTTATATTATTCCTTTCCTTTGCCCGTTGCCAACCATACAATCTTTATGGTGGATTAAGAAACTCATTTCGTTTCTTCCATGCCTTTTAACTGGCTCTTCCACCAAAAGTGAATATCCAACTTAACATGAATTTTATCACTTACAATAATAACCATTATTGATATCCTACTATTTGGATATCTAATTATCCAATGCTTTCTAATGATCTTAAATTTGTTTACAAAACTTTGAAAGTCTATGTGCAAACCATGTAAATATAATACAACACTTGACACACCAAGCTATAATTGTACTAGTACACTCAAGTCATGCTTCCAATAACTTCACTAAGTTTTAAATTGGAACAAAGGTGAGTTAGCTTCTTTGTACTTTTGAAAAGTATTAAACCAAGAAACTTCATTTCATACACAATGAAAAGCATCATCTCAATCTCAATGAGAACTTACATTGTCTACATACTATGTTACTTCACCTTAATTTCCATTTCCAATAACTATAGACTTTCTTATGATTTTAGGAAATACAAACTCATAGGTTTATAAAATCATATTTCATTTCAAGATCATAACTCATAGAAAGCTTATAAGAGGTATATAAAAATTGAGACTAAGTCACTTTCAATATTTTGACTCTTTCGTTGTTCACTTCGTGAACTCATTTATATTTTCATAATATCACAAATAGAAATTCTTGAATTACAGTCAAGATTAGTGATAGGTTCTGAGATATTTCAAGAATCGTAGAATTTAACCTCAATAAATTCATCTCTTGATTCCAATATAATATCACACTTAAGTCACCAAGACTTTAAGATTCTCAACCTGATCCACAAACACATCTTTAGAGTCTTAGCTTAGTCTTTTTCCGAGCTTGGAACTCTTTTAAAGATCACCACACACTTGGATCTCAATACCTCACATTTTTGGGTTTTAACATTCCATAGCTTATATGAAAACCCCCACACTTTGAAATAATCAAAGTTCAAATTTACAATTATTCAAAATTTCACATCCAGTTATTTTTAGCCTTAATCTTCTCACCCCCCACCAAATCATTTTCAAAATGATCAATGATGCCTAGATTCATAATAAATGTGAATTCAAATTTAAAACTTAGCTACATTCCATGTAGCAATCAAATCAAAGTGATTCCACCACAATACTTGTTATAATGCATATTCAAATTGAAATCTTGTGCTCATGGACACATCTTCAATTCAATCCCTTCCATGTAAATTCTCTTTCATGCAATCAAGTGGGATCATGCATTTATAACCCTTCCATTTTTCTTGCATTTTGGTTGTTACATTTCAAGCATCAAATTCACAAGGTTTTATCATGTAAGAGTATGGTGAGTCAATTGATCACATATGTACATTACATTATATTCTACCATGTACAAATGAATATAACTATTATCATTCACCATATATGTTAAACATAGTAATACTAGTAACAAGTATTATGCAATATCATTTGTCCAAAAAATCAAAGAAATAAAGAGTGTTATTAAATCTACTGACTTACAATTCACTAGGATGAAAATCCTAGTATGTGGCCATTTTGAGTGCTAGATGCCAACTGGTTTGCAATCTTCCCAATTTTCTTCATGCTACAAATACTGCCTTCTTGAGTATGATCTAGCCTTTTCAAACTCAAAACTCATTTTATAGTTAGTTTTTCAAAATTTGACCGGTTAGAACAACATACCAAAAAAGGGGCTCATGGGTTAGCAACAAGTGTATTACAATGATTAGGCCGTGGAGCTATTGTCATTCACATTTAGTTTCCTTTTTGGCATCAGATGGTTGGTTTAATAATTTCTAAACAAAACAAGTTTCTGAACATAACAATTGACAAGTTGTAAGATTTTACTTCTTATCAAATCAAACCCTGCTTTTTTGAAAGCTTCAAAGTCCCAATATCATGGCCTCCTGTCATGTTCATTTGGTTAAAAAACAAAATATATATATTGTTCCTCACTAGTTTTTGACGTGAGAATTACACAGCACACTGCCTCACGCCCTCGCCCCAATCATATGAGTATGTCCAGCGACCGATCTTGGTTCCCATTTTTTTTATTTTTTTATTAACAACAGAAACAAGTCAGTGAAAACCTGTTCTTGGTAAAATGAGCACTTCTTATTTAGATTTCAGATCCATACTGTGCACTTCCATACCGTGAGTCATTGTGCATCAAGATCACGATTTTGTCTGCACTTCTTGTTGCCATGAATTCGCCCTCTTTGATTCATCATGTTGTCTTAAATTTTGATCCAATAATAATAATTATCACCTTAAAAATTGTTGGGGAATTTGCCAAGATCAGAAAATAAATGCGACTTTGAGGTCGTGATAATCACTATCTTTAAGGTGATAATTGCCCCTCACTCTAAAAGAGTTTTGCTTCTGGGTTAAGGCAATTCACCTCCAGGATACAACAAAGTCACCAATTACAGAAAGCAAATTTCGGTAATTTTTTTAAAGAGTATTCTTACAAAATTGGGTATTTGACAATGAATAGGCACCTTAATTTGTAGACAATTTAATTGGCATCATTCTAAAACAATATAATCTTTCAGAAAATAACTTTTATGAGTTAGTTATTTTCTACATAAAAAATAACTTCCATGAATTAGTTACTTTCTACACCAAAATCACACGTACACGTTCCACATATCCAAGTACCAAATATGTTACTAATGCCTTTAATCATAAACTCACTTCTATATAACTATATATTATAACAAATATACAACAAATTCTAGCATTTGTAATGGCCATTGGTATACAAGCAGATGGTCTCTCACTTGTACCTTTTGACATTCTCTTAGCATGCCACTAATGAAGCACGTGGTCCTTGTCCAGTGGTTAAATCCCTTTGCAATAATGTGTCATAACAAATATACGCGTATCAAGCCAAATTGATTAAGGATCCCATCAAATACTCACATTCTTTTTTAACTGTGTCTTTCACATGTGGCGTTAGTAGATTGGCCCATTGCTTTGTTGAAGGGTGCTATTCCGTACATCTGTTAATCGTCCAACTTCTTAGTATTCAGTCCAATCAGATTCCCAATGTCGAGTGCATATTTATTTTTATTTTTATTTTTAATTTTAATTTTAATTTGCTCGGAAAAGACAAGTCTATTATCAAGAAAAGAAAAATTTTACAACTAGGGGATCTAAACAAACTTGTGGTATACTATAGCCCAAAGCACTTTACAAGTACAACTATATATAACTTAGACAGCATTTTTTTTTTATAACAATATAACTTAGACATCATATTCATAAGTCTTAGTGAGATTGTATATATATCAGTGTTGTATAATCCGTTCCGTTCCGACCGGAACGGACGGAAAATCTCGTACCGGCATGCTAACCGGTACGAGTCACCCTTATATTCCACCTCGGCCAAAATCTTGGCCTGTTCCGGCCTGTTTCGGCCGGTAAACTTGTTTCGGCCAGAATACTTTTTGGGCCTTTGGTTTTTATTTTATTTTTCTCTGTTTTGAGTCAGCCGGCCCTAAGTTTGTTTTACAGTAAAACATTTGTGGGTTTTGGGTTTTGGTGATGGTGAGAGGAGGAGCTGAGTTTCAGGTTTAAAGAAAGTGAGGAGCTGAGTTTCAGCTTTACAGAAAGTGAAGAATTTGGTCTGAAGGTTGAAGAAGTAGGAGAGGCTTGTGTTTGAGAATTATTGGCAGAGCCTTTTCCTTTCTTTTATAAAGCTATAGTACGGATTTTGTTTTTATTTTTGTCTAGCTGTTGCTTTTGGGGTTGTGATATAGTTACATGTGAGTTTGTGTGGGTGATGCTTTAGGCCAATGAGATGTTGGGTTTAATAGACTTGACTTGCATTGACTCTCAATTAAGGGCAGCAATAAGATTGTTGGGAGGTAAATCAAATTTCACACAAAATCTTTATAATCGCAGATTTGTATGACAGATGATAATGTGATAATAATAATGATTTCAAATAAGAACAAAAAATAATTACTTATTACACATTTCTGAAAAATATGATGAAATAATGATTGTTAATCTATTATGTTATGAATGATAGATAATAAAGTGATAATAATAATGTGTTCTTATGAAAATTTAAAAAAAATAAAATAAAATTATCAACTAAACAATTGAGAAAAATATTAGGCTAAAATGCATAATCACCTCCTAGGGTTTGA